>CM053509.1:47736174-47863506 GCA_028627145.1 Eidolon dupreanum | reverse complement strand
GAAATCCAAGAGTAGTTTTGGTCTAGTCATTAGAAGGTTCTCAAATTTGTGCCACATGGAGAGCTTGTGAAAACACATTGCTGCGCCTCCGCCCCCGCCCCCTCCAGACTTTCTGAGTGAGTCAGGGTGAAACCCAAGAATATGCATTTCTAACAAGTTCCCAGGTATGTTGATGCTACTGGTCAATGGACCACACAGAGAACCAGTGCATTAAAGTCAGTTTACAATGAACCTAATGAAATAACATTTCAACCTGAAGCTATTTATGCTTAGTTGCATAAGAATGGTCTGCCTTAGCTATTCTTAGAAGGGCTACAAAGCCAGGGGGGAAGCAGGCAAAAACTGAAGTATTAGAATAACATTAAAGGATAGTTCAAAATATTTGGAAAGAAAACACATTTTTCTCCCCTACTTCCTTCTTTCAGGTATCTGGCTCAAAGAATTGGGTTTTGAGGATACCATGGTATTTTATGCAATAATACATATAATCTTGGCCAGAAGTGCTTCACTCATTTCTGGGAGATCATCTATGTATCTGAACAAGTAATTCCAAGAAATCAGTAAAACACCCAATGTCTTGGTTTATGGGTAAAGCCTCATTAGAGATTACAAACATAAAAGTACATTCATGAGACAGTGTTGGCAGATAGCTTAGCTAAAAATCTACTAAAGATAGCTGAAAGTCTAGTGAAATATGCTCTCTGAAATTCTCCATTTTCTATGATTAATAAATAAGAAAATTAGTATTTCACAAGGCTAGTTCTTCATAGTCAATGTGTATTTGGTTAACCCTTGAGTGAATTCAATCCACTAAAGTTTAACAAAAAGTATTACACTTGGGGAAAACATCATTTCTTTTAATATGCAATATTGTTCTTGCTTTATTTAAGACCACTCAGCTAGACTACCCGGCAAGCAGTCATAAATAGAATAGCAGCCTCTGGATGGCTTCTTTTTCTACCATCTACCCTTCTAGAGGTGCCCAGTAGTAGCCTAGCATTATAGAAGCACATTAGCAAGTTGGTTCAGTAAGATTTGTCTCAAGTATGTTTGTTTGTTTGTTTGTTTTTAAATGCTTACCTTTAGAAATAAAACCAAAATCTTAGGAAAGCAGAAAAGATAATGTCTCTCTCTAAAGTATGTTTTGTCAAAACCAAATCATCTGGATTTTGAGTTTCCATGTTTGTTCACTGCTCAGAGAGATTTTGAATAATTTTCCAACTTTCCAGAGTTCTTTATCTATGTACTTATATATGTACCTTCAGGCAAAGCCCATTGTTCCACTCCTTCACAGTGTTAGGTTTTTACCAGGGAATTGTTCACTTTCATTAAAGTAGTGAAAACATAGCCTTAGGAACAAAGATGTCAAGATATCAAAATAAGTTTGTTTTTTAATAGGAAAAAAACCAACCTCAACTTTAAAAATAAGTCTCTGATTATTAACAGACTCACTTGCTGATAATGAGTGTTTCCTCTCCGCTTATCCAGACTCGCACAAATCCTCCATACATCTTGCTATAGTAGTTGCAGGCATTGCTGATCCCCATCCACAGGAACCTGAAGTGGGAAATGAGGGGCCCAATTCCCATATAATAGCCAGGACCTAGAAAAGTCATTAGATCACAATTAGCATCTCAGTAACACCAAAAAGAGCAACTGCTTTATGTTACTGTTGTTCTTGTTCTTTTATAATTAAGTGTTCTTTTACATCATCTGATGTATATCTGTAAATCACTAAAATAATTAATAATAATAATAAATAAATAAATAAATAAATAAACCAATAAGCTTAACATGAAGCTCTTTACTCCTCCATGAATGAAGAGTAGTTCCAAGCCCACACCACACTAGTTCCATTTGGTCTCAATCAATTCAGTCTGAATGAACCGGATTATATGTCTACTCTTTTCTTGCCACGTTGAGCGGTGTCAACAAGTTTCAAATATGAGTCAGTCAGTCTGTCTAGTTACAAGCATGGAAACCTGACATCTGTTTGGCTGCCTAGTTTTGTCTGAAAACTTTTGATTTAAATAGGTGGGTACGAATTAGGTTGTAGTTTTGGTATAATCTTTTTAACTAAGAGAAACATGATCTACAAAGATAATGTCCAAAGAGCATCCATTTCTTTTTTTTCTTTTTTTTTTTTTTTTGCCTTCAGAAAGGACTCAGTTTAAGAATCTTAAGCTAAATCTCATTAGGCAAAATAAAGCTTAGATTTGAGGAATTAGGCAATGAGTCTGATCAGGGTTTAGACCACAGGTTGAGTCCAGTGATGTGGTAATACTTCCAGTGGCCACTTACATCCTTGCTTATGCAGAGGATGGCAGAATTGTGAAGACATGAATCCTGTGAACAATTGGAGGATTTGCTGTTGCCTATATCAGAGACCAAACTCGATAGCCTAATAATTTTACCAGTGGTGGTGAAAAGTTAGACAAAACCTTTTTGAAACAGTTTTAGGAATTTTATTTATTTATAAAGTAGTCGCTTTTCTAAATCTTCTTGAATTCCATCTGTCAGTAAAGCAATTATGAAGCGCAAATATGCACAGCTGTACGAGATAGTACTTTTACTCCACGGGCAAGAGTTGTATAACAATCTAGATAATCTAAGCTTTTGCTTGAATCACCTAAATTAGATGTTTAGTCCCAGATTTGGCAAACAAGGTTTAATCTTTGCAATAGTTGGGTTAATGTGAACAAGATTGTTAGCTTTTTTTTTCTTTAACATGAAAGTCTTTGTTAATATCTACAAAAGCAAAATATTTTAAGAGTTATTAATCTTATGATTGTTCTAATAACACTATATTATAAATAGATGACTGACTTTATACAAAATAATTTCATTAAGTTCTTAAAAAGATTTAAACAAGCAGAGTTGATTGAATATATATTTCCTTAAAATGTCATAAGATATACCAAACTGCTATCAATTGAAATATGCATGGTAACAAAATGCTTTGCTGGATATTTACTCCTTGAAACATTGTAAATGCACATTAAATGTTTTTTGAATGAATTTTTAAAGTAAATTAGACGTGTGTATAACATAAAGGATAAAGTTTTAAATGTCATTTAGACTATTTTATATTGTATTTACATTTTGATAAAAATGCAAAAATATTATTGTATCATATACATTTATTCCACATGAGGTGAAACATCTAGCTATTTGGAAATAGATTTATTCAACATTTACTTACTTAGTGCCAGGCTCACGAGAAACAAAGATACAAAATAAAGGCTGCACTTTTCATTTTTTATCTAAAAGTTTGGCGCTATGTAAAAAGTCTTAATATATGGGAACCATCATTCGAATATAAAATACGACAGTGCTGAGCTGTATCTACTGAAAAGAGAGATTGTGATAAACCTAGGATGAAAACCTGAGTGTTCTAACCAGTAGAGAATCAGAGCTTTACTTCCTTAGTGATCAACTGATTATATATCAGTTTAATTCATCCAACGATTACTTACTGAGACCCTACTAGATATAGACACCAGCTCCAAGTTAAGAACTAGAGATGATATGATTAAGTATAACTGGGTCCCCATCAGAGACACAGGCAGGAGAGGAGAGTAGGTGGGGAAAAAAGTACAAATTCAAGTAAATAACAATGTGATCCTTTCATTTACATGCACACCTTACACCATCCAGCTGGGGAGAAACTTTGGTAGGATATTAGGGAAATATTCTGGTTGCATCCACATATTAAGCTGTTTTCTGCTTCTCAGATATGGGCATGCAATGATTGCTTATCTGGGTATGCAGCGATTGCAAGATCCTCTTTCAAACCCTAAGAGGAGCAGTAAATACTTCACTGCATTTGTCACAAAAGACACAGCCTCTGTGAAACCAACAACTGGGACCTCTAACCCGCTGTCTAATCAAGAAGCTGTTGCTTTTCACTCTAGGTATATACCCTAGAGAAATCTGCACACACAAATGTTCATAATAGCACTGTTCAAAATAGCCCCAAACTGAAGACACCCTAAATGTCCATCAACAGTAGAATCAGCAATTAAACCACGAGATGTTCGTATAACGGCATACCATGTGAACTACAGCTGCGTGCCACAATGTAGATGAATCTTACAAGCATAATATTGAGCAAAAGAAGCAAGATAGAAGAATAAGTAATCTAGAATTTAATTGCTAAAACATTTCAAACCAGGCAGAATTAAACTATATTGTTTGATAATGTGGAATTAGGTGGCAAAACTATAAAAAAGCAGAGAATGATTGTCACAAAACAGAAGCATGTTTACTTCTGGGGGCAAAAGAGGGGGGTGGTGATTGAAAAGGCACAAAAGACGTTTTTGGGACTCTGCTAACATCTTATTTCTTGTCCTGGACTGTGACGACCTATTTATTTGTGTACTTTTCTGTGAAATATTTTCTTAATTGGAATAAAGAGAATGTGTTGCCAAGTCCTTTTCCCTGTGGCCCCCTCTGGAAATATGATACCCAGGGCAGAGAGGCTCTGCAGCAGAGGATCCACCTGCAAGGTTGGGGATGGCTGTGTGTCCTTGGGGAAGGGAGAACTGCCAGGTGCCAGGTAACTGTGAGTCCTGTGCAGAGATCAGTGAACTTGGGGCGATTTCCCAGAACCAAAGCTTACAAAGTCCCCACGTAGGAATGACTCTTTCCTCTCCCAAGCTCTCATAGTTCTTTCTGGCACTGAGCCATTGCCCATGTGTGTCATCTTTGCACACTCCTCAAAGCTCTCACCCCAGAACTTGATATAGCTGGGCCTCTCAGTAAATATGGGTTGAAGAAGCTTAGACTTGAATTCCAATTTCATCACTTACTAGCTGTATACAACATCTACCCTCTTTAAGTCTGTTTCTTTATCTGCAAAATAAGCATAAACACACCCACTTCACCAGAGTGCTATGAGGATCACAAGAGAAACTGGGTGTGAAGCTGCTTTGTAAACTAACTTACTTAAGGGCTTTGAATCATTATACCTCCTTAACTTCCCTTGGCTTTTGCTGACCCAAGCATCCCCAAACAGAAAAAATCAAGAACCCAGAGAGCCAATGATTTGAGGGAACTGGCAAAAGGAATTCAGAGGTATTGGTCAGCAAGAACCATCCGAACCAAGTCAATTTCCTTACCTTCTCTTGCCCAACCAGGAACCGTGGGATCCGAGTCTGTACTATTAGAGAATTCTGACCAGACCTCTCATTTCAAAGGGAAAGCATGGAAGAAGCTCCCTGGTTAACAAAATGATCATCCACCTGAGATTTAGGACTTCTGGTTGCCCCTGCCACACACATGCACTCCCACTTTCCTTCCAGCTGGGGAGCTGAAGCCATTTCTCTTCTCTGGACTTTAACCCCTCACCTATAAAATGAGGAGTTTAAACTTCATGGTTCCTCACAGTTGTCATACTGGTTTTCTGGGCAAAGCAGGTCACCTCTGTGGGGCTCAGTTTCCCCTTCTGTTATACAGGGTCATATCTGTGGCTCTCAATCATGGCTGTTCATGAAAAATAACTTGGGAAGATTTTTTAAAAACATTTCAACATGGCTGAGGGCCACAGCACTATGTGACCTGACTATTGATGTGTGGCAGCATGATTCCCCCAGCCCAGAAGTGGAGGGCAGAGTGCACTACCACTTAAGCTCCTGATCCAGAGCTTCAGAGACACCAGTTTTCATACTCGCCCCCTAAACTGACCTCCTCACTCAAGGGTCCAAGGGAGTTTTACCACCACCTGCAGTATAAACATTTAGGGGGACTTGTTTAAAATGCATCCACCTCACTACTACTCATAGACCCTGACCTCGGAGCCCACCAGGAAGAAGAAATCCAGTGAGAAAGGGGCAGTGGTGGGGAAGAGTTTCAAGTTAAAGACCATGGAAGAGTTCCCTCAGATCGCATCAGGTAGTAGAAAACAAAATTAACTAACATTCTGTTAAATTGAAGTAACCTAAAACACAAGCCTGAATCAAATAGAGAGACAGACAGTCCTCTGAAAACTTTTAAAGAATTCAGACACAGGGCACTTTGCGCTAGCCCCACATTCCCACTGTAAATCGTGCTGTGATGAGGCCCATCGCACTTGGAACTGTGTAATGACTATGCTCTTGATATATTTAATTTTATTGTATACCTTAGGGATTAGGGGACAGATACCTGCCGTGAAGAATTGCCACTGAATACTAAAGAACCCACCTGATATTTCTGATAATTCTGAATTAATCTGGTAGTGGTGGAGTAGTTAGGGTTTCTATTGGAATTATCTGGATAATTACATTATACACTACTTGTGACTGACGCACAGACCTTGTTGAAGAGTCTATCAGGGTCTGATTTTCCAAAAGAATTGTACTGGCGCTCATTCTTCTTCCACCGGCCCGGTCTCATTCAGCCCTTATGGTGCCACCACCATCACCCCTCTTGCTCCCAAGAATAAAAGAAAACAACGAGAGGGATAAAGAGAAGGAACAAATTCAAGATAGGGAGAAGGCATGGATGAGGCAAAATAGGAAGGGGAAGGAAAGAAGTATAGAAGACATTCCCGAGACATGTCCACCTTCAGAACAAAATGGAATGAATTTGAATCCAAAAAACAAACAAACAAAATCACTAACAACAACAACAACAACAACAAAAACAACTGGAATTTTACCTTGTTCCGCCCTATCTCAAACTTACCTTAGAGGGATTATGCCAAGTCTTCTTCATCAAAGCAAAGCATAGAGTGGAAGGGATTATCTAAGATATTTTTTAAATGCTTCTATTTGAAATGCAGGGATAATTGGTATAAAAATTTCCACCGAGTTCTCATTTGCTAATGTTGCATGGGCTTCAGCTAACTCCCCAGGTTTGCTGTGTCCTTTTACAAAATTTTCTTTACCCTCATGGACCAAAACTCTCAGGTAAACAATCTCCTTAGATACAAAGCTAAATGACTGACTTACCTGGGATTGAGGATGTGTCCTCATACTTCCAAAGCAAAAAAAGAAAGCCAATGAGCAGTAGGATTGGCATGGTAGTAATAGGCACAGCTTTGGGCACCATGCTGGTGATGTTATAATGCATCGGGTTCAGCATTTCCAAAACCATCTTGTGTTCCTTGATCTCAGGGGAAGCAACTTAAAGTCCTGTAGAAATCAAAGGGGCAGAAAAATTAGAGAATACCCCAAAAGGTACAACGAGGACTCCTGCCGCTTCAGAGGATGCTGTAGTGTAGAGATGGGCGCTTTGTTTTATAATGCAAGTGCGCACTTAGACAAGACAAATTTGTGGTTACAAGTCAAAACAAGTAAGCACAAGAGAGATCTTTTGGCTTGAAGTACAGCATTTCTGACCTTGGTAAAGTCTCAGGTTCATTTAGACGCCTGATCTGATAGAACTTTATCATCTTGCCCTTGAGTGAGTAGAGTAACTAAATTCTCAATTGACAGCCAAATTTCTTATCAAAATACAAGAAAATGAAGTTTATTCCTGAAGGGGGAGTCATTTTGTGACTTAGCAGATTTTGTTTAGACAATATTTTCCCCTTGAAGTCCAATCAGTGAAAAAGAAAGAAAGAAAGAAAGAAAGAAAGAAAGAAAGAAAGAAAGAAAGAAAGAAAGAAAGAAAGAAAGAAAGAAAGAAAAGAAAAGAAAAAGAGCGAGCAATACCCAAACCCCTTTCTTGCTTAAAATTACTCCTCCCTCCCTCATCCCCCACAAAATAAGCTACTCTAGCAAGAATATGTTTCTTGGGCATTGGTGAGGCATTCTCAGATCCTCTCATTAGATTGTCTGTTGAATTCAATGTAACTCACTCAGGACAAGTGAGGCTTAAAATATCTTGCATTGTGGGCTGGATTAAGCAGTGCCCATGGGGGCCAATGTCAGAGGCAGTAGGAAAGAAAATGGAGGAGGAAGAAAAAAGAGGATGAAGAAAGAGACAAAATGGGGAAGGAAGAAAAACAGAGAGGACAGACAGAGTAGAAAGCCACCAGCAATAGGCTAAGGTGTCACTCAGCAACCTCAGTCCTCACAGCAGCTAACCTCCTGTGCAAGATAATTTTCAGTTCGATTTGCTGGTTCTGTTATGCTTTTCATCGATGTAATGTTTAGTCTGTCTTTTCAATAGGGTTTTCTAACACCTATACTCTCAGAAGAGGGTTTCAGAGATGCTGGTTTGTTGAGGGTCCTAGATTGAATAGAATAGCCAGGAAAGAGCAATTACTCAATGCTGTTCCTAGTGTCAGATGACTGCTCCAAGGTTGCCTTTCCCTTGGAAAGTGCCTGAAGTTTCCAGGACTGGCAATGGCTCTGAAACAGGTTTTGCTTGGGTTTTACCTAGTAATAAAGTTCTAGATTCTTAGCCATGGCTTCTAATTGGATTTCAAGAACTCTGCGAACTTCCCAAAATGCTGCATAAAATGTTCTATCTGTTCATCTGCACTTTTCAGGAGAAAGAAGCTATAACTCTCAACACATTCTTAAAGAATATGTAAATATATTTCTCCTCTAATCTTTATAAGATCTTAACCGTTCAATCGGACCCATATCTGGCAACTACAGAAATTTCAAAATAAGATTGAGTTCATTCATTTGCTTGGTTCATTCTATTTTTCCACTATTTAAATAACCAAGGCACTGAAAATGTGTGCACATATCTTCTGCAAAGAAGGACTCAGTAATTTCACTTCTCAGTATTTATCTCAAGAAGCTCAAAACACTAATTCCAAAAGACATGTGCATGTATGTGTTCGTTGCAGCATTATTTACAATAACCAAGATATGAAAGCAATCTAAGTGTTCATTAATAGATGATTGGATAAAAAAGAAGTGGTACATATATACAATGGAATATTACTCAGCCCTAAAAGAATAAAATCTTGCCATCTGTGGATGGAGCTAGAGGATATTATGCTGAGTGAAATAAGTCAGTGAAAGACAAATATCACGTGATTTCACTAATGTATGGAATCTAAAGGACAAAACAAACAAAACAGAAACAGACTCATAGATACAGAGAACATTTTGATGGTTGCCCGATGGGAGAGAGGTTGGGGGTAGTGAAAAAAGAGAAAGGGTTAAGAAGTACAAATTGATAGTTACAAAATAGTCATGGGGATATAAAGTATAACAGGGAATGCAGTAAATATTGTAATAACTACGTATGATGTCAAATGGGTACTAGATTTGTTAGGGTGATCATAAACTATATAAATGTGTAAGCACTATTTTTACACCTGAAACTAATATATTGTATATCAACTGTAATAGAAAAGTGAAAATTTATTTTAAAAAATAAAGACACACTGGGATAAGAATTTTTTTAATGAAACAAAGTATTTGCTATATGCCAGAGGTTGTTCCAAGCACTTAATATTAAGCCATTCATCCTCACAACAGTCATATAAGCTAAGTATGAGGATTCCCATTTTACAGACAAGGAAACTGAGGCATGGGGAAAGATCTTGCCCTAGGACACCAAGTTTATTTGTTGCAGAGCTGGGATTGGAGTTCATGTAGGCTCTCTCCAGAGCCCATGCCATTTTTTCTTAATCATACCATTTTGCTGCCTATTTTGGGATTCATTTTGTGCCTACATTCAGGGAATTTTCAGTCATTTATGTTCATTCTTGGGCTATTCAGAATGACTCCCTTTAAAACAATAATATTTTCATACCTCAGAAAAAGATTCTCTCCACCTTGTGCATTCTGATGGGCCATGCAGACAGGTTAAACTGAGGCCTTTGAATGGTGGTATAGGAATGTAGCAAGGTCCTAGAACTTTATATAGAGGTTGCTTATATGCCTTGGGTACCAGGAATACTCTTCTCTCACCCTCAAACATACATATACACACATGGCCCTCAAGTGCCATACACCTTTAAAGTCCATTTCAAATGCCTGGATATCTAGGAATTTATTTGCAGAGTGGTCTCCATTCTCTGCTTGCTGGGGCATCCCACACTGGTGGTGGCACCAAATAGGGGTTCCAGCCACCTGATAAACCAGGCCTGTGATCCTGTGCTGGGTGGAGCTGCGAGTATTCTGATTAACACTTTCACTTATTGCCTCACCAACCTCAGGGCAGGGAAATGCCAGTGCTACACCCAGAGTCCTCAGTCTGAGCAAAGGCAAAGGCCCCTAGGGATACAGCAGAGCCTGGGTGTCCTGGTGACATTGGAGTCAAGACACAGCCTGGGCCCCACAGTACCAAGAGGGGTTCCCAGATGCCCTGATATAGCCCTGACCCTCGGCAGAGTGGAGAGGCAGGCCCCAGCCTTGCAGAAATGCTGCCCAGCCTGGTCAGACCCTACCAAACCCTACCTTGAAGCAAGGGGACAACGTGTCCAGCAGAAAGACAACCGAACACCCTGAGTGCCAAGCCCTCCCTCCCATTATTTCTAGCACACCTCTTTTGTCCCTGTTTATGCAGCCTTCCCAACACCCCAGAAGTGAGACCCAGCCTCCTTGGTTCTCCCTGCTACACCTGATTTAGAACCCCCACAGAGGGCTTCCTCCTCAACTGCTGCTAGGAGCAAGACAGATGTGACCTCAGACCCCAGGGGCTCACAGACAGTGTTAAAGAAGGCAAGAAATAACACTTAATAACACTTATTGAACAGTTCCCCAAGTGAAGGAGAGAGAGTGTCCTGTCCCGGGGAGGGACTGCTGAGTGGGACTAGGGACTGAGAGGAGTGAGAGTGTGGGCGAGCCAGCACAATGCCAAGCTGAAAGAAGGCTTGGCAAAGAACAGAAAAAAGGCTGGTGACCCAGGGCTCAGAGAAGGGGGAGGGAAGTGTGGGGTGCCCCGGGGATGGAGACAGTGATAGAGGACACATGTACAAAGCCTTGTAGTCACATTAATGATGTTAGAATTTCTAAGAGAAATGAGAAAGCACTGAAGCAAGCGGTCAACAAACAAATAAACCATGCCTACTGCTTCCATTTCCTTTCTACCCATTCTCTCTTAACTCCTGGCTTTTGCTTCAATTACACTCATGATAGCAGTCTTTCAGAGGTTACATAGGACCTTGATACTGCCCAATCTGCACTTTACCTTCATCTTTGTTCTTCTTGATCTCACCCTATGGCATTGGACCCAGCTGGCCATTCTTCCTTCTTGTATCTTTTTGTCTTTGGTTGTTTTATGATGAGATTTTTCCTTTTCTCCCATTATTCTTTCTTATTCCTCTGTGCCTGTTTCTAGTCCCCCTGCAGTTCCCAAGCCTAAGTACTTTGTTTCCTATGCTTCATACTCCTTTTGAGAACTTACTTTTCCTGACTTCAGCTCTCATTGCTGTTTGAGTTCACCCCAGTTCCCTTCTTGGCTCTGTCCTCTCTTTTTAACTCCATATCTGAAGCCCTAAATGCCTAGTGAAACTTACCACTTAGATGTCTCACTATCACTCCACACATATCTAAATTCATCGACTTTTTCCTAACCTCTTTCTCATACTCCAACCTTCTTATACATCATTTTACTAATCATTCAGCTTCAAAGTCTGTTTTTTCACTTATCCCGTTCCCTTCCTTTCTTATCCATCTCTATCCTTCACCATAGCCTAAACATGTCCAGTCACAAAGTTCTAAGAATATTCTCTACAAAAAGCCTTGTCCCTGATTTATTTCCCTGAACATCCTTTCCTTCTGGTTCATATCTTAATTTGTATAATGGACTTTCACTCTACCCCCTGTATGTTTATGATCAAAGCATACTGATCATATCCTCAGTGGTTAGTTGGAGGCAAATTTCTATCTGCCTTCTAGACTCTTGCCAAAAATTACTTTAAACTCCCAATCTAATTTTTTTTCAAAATGTTCTGTTGTGAAAAATCTATTAGAGATTGCTGGTGGACCCTTTATCCACTGTGGGAAGTCCCCAAATCTGATGCCTTCAAGGTTCTTCACAGGTGACACAAATAAGGTGGGTAAGCTTGTAGCACATTATAGAACATAGTCCTCTCAAAATATCAGGCATGATGCCAAACAAAACATCTCTTCATGGGCCAGATATGCAGCCTTTACTTAGTATCTGAATCAATTGCCATGACCCAACGAGTTGTACACTTGGATCTAGTTGTTTGTGTCCTTTCTGCAACTGCCTTTGCCTAGTCATGCTTTGGTGCCAGTCCATAAGCAATTCTGAGTGACTTTATAAGATCAGCCATATGTACTTTCTGTTTTTTGCTAAGGAGATGTCAGGACAATAAATAAAATCTATATTTCTCCTTCTGAGTTGAATGTATTTTTGTAAGTTTCCTCAAATCTCTCACAGAATAAATGGCCATTAATTCTTAAGAGTTATCTTCCTCCTGTTTCCTGTTTCCTGTTTGGAGAGTTCCCCAAAGCCAGGGATATGTGTCTGTCTCCTTCACGTCTATATCTTACTCCTAGAATAGCATCCAGACCTTTGTACAAGGTCGCTATAACCCTGTTGACTGTTTGCACAGTTTCCATCTTTGTCCAGATTTCACTCCCTATTGTAACCTCCCTGAGCCCCTGCCCTCAGGCCTTCCATTTCAGTTGGTTCTGCACACTGCTGCCAGATAGTTTTTTGACTCAGCTTTTTTCACATCCCCTACTAAAAAACCTTCTTTGCTTCCAGCTATAAGGCTTCTAAATTCATCCTCATCCAGCCTTTTTTTTCTTTGCTCTCTCCACCCGCATTTTGACTCTTAGCTGACCACAGACATCATACCTTTTCTCATATCTACCCACCTCAGCTGGTTCTGTTCTACAGATTTCCCACCAAGGTCTGTATCTCCCTTTCCTGAGCCCTCTTTTACCTGATATAAATACCCCTCCTTCCTTTCCCTTTGTTAAGGGATACTCTTGCTTCTGTGTTCCAAGTCACTCAATAACTCAGAGTCCTGGAGAGTTTCATTTAACATTAAAGGGCCCAATCTGAGCAAGGTGAACCATTCAGACACGAGCACCACAAGGCAGGTTCTGAGGAAGGTGCTGTAAGCCAGGACTCTAGGATGATAGGCAGAACTGCCCATGAACTTCTACACTGAGGAAACATGGGCTATGAGAACTGGAAAGCCACTCCAGGATCTTATAGCTCCTCTTGAAAAATAAACCAACCACATGAGATCCAGGGAAGTAAGATCACTTGTCAACGGCCACTTAAAAGGGCAAAGGTTTACCCATGTATGCATTCTGCGATCTGATTTCCATGCCCTGGAACTGGGGTCATGCCACCAGAAGTCCCTAATCATTCTTCTAGGAAGCTCCCAAGTGAGTCACTAGAAAATTCTTGCTCTGACGCAGGAGAGATACAATAGGAACCAATAGGATATCTGGAGGGATAATGTGTGTGGCTGGCCTGGACTTCCCTTTAGGACACCAGTAGAAGACCTCAGCCACTAGCATTCCAACTGTGTAAGGACAACTATGGACAGTGCATGAAAGGCGAGTTTCCCTCCCTGGTATATGTACAAACTCACATTCACATGAGTAAGCAAATGCAAAGCTCTTGGGCATCAGGCAGGGCTGGCGCTTTTGTACTCATCTTCGTGGTCCCATGACTTCAATGCATGTTCGTGGAAACACTCCTTCCACTGCAGTCGCCTACTGGCCAACCACCAGCAGGCCTGGCTGCCCATTTATTTCACCTTTCATCTTTGCCCCTCTAAGGGTGCCCTCTTGTCTCTCAGATACTTAATCCATTGTCTTCTTAATAAGCTATATCTGATATTCTTTCCCAGGAGAGTTTGTTTTAAAATATAGTCAACAGTGACCACCTGAAAAGCTTTCTAGATCTTGATCATTAAAGGCCTTTCAGGCCATGAGACAAGGGGTAGAGGTGAGAAGGATGGTGGGACCAGAGGTCCACCACGGGGCCCTCAGATCCTACCGTACGGGGGCTGCCTGACATCCAAACCACACTTCCTCTCACTAGCCGGTTGAGCCTGTCTTAGGCAGGAGGCAGAAAGAGCAAGGCTGGCTATCATCCCTACAGCAGCAGTCACTTCCTTAAGATGTTTCCCATCACTTCACTTTTCAATTTTATAAAACCTAACATGTTGTTGGGCCTCAAAGGGGATAAGGTAGAGGGATTTTTCGGTCCAATTTTGGACTTTAATCTGAGGGTGGGGGCAAAGCAGAAGTGACAGCATGACAGGAGCAGGATTTGGGTCAAGTGTCTGAGTTCTTCTCAGCTCTGTGGCTAACCAGCCCTGTGACCTCATTCACTTCCCAAACCTCCCTGAGCCCTGACTGAGAAAGTGAATCCTCTCTATCTCAGGACAATGAGGTATGGGTTAAAGCAAAAGTTCTGAAGCTGTGTACCATTGTCTTGCTGTCATTTCTCAGGCTTTAAGGTCTCTGTGGCATGTGGAGTTGTATGACCCTGTGACTCTGGAAGCAACAGATCCCCAAGTGGGGCTGCTTAAGGCAGCCCTGATACCACCCACCAGAGTGGCCACTAAAACTCTTTCTCATGGCAAAGATCCAGAGCCATTTCTGAGACTTAGTGTCCAAGATTTATCACACTGAGGTCCCAAGTGGCCTTGTTTTGGTTCATTTACCTCTTGTAAGGGCAGTAACAACCGTTTCTTCCGTATGGAACACCTAGCTGCCTCTGCAGTGGAATGTCTTTCGTCATTACCACAGCATAAGTTCCTCTAAGGCAAAGATTCAAATCTCGCTTATCTCTGCGGCCCCCATGAGTGCCTTGAACTTCAATAAATGCTCAGTAATGTCGGTGAAGTAAATGAACAAACATTTTAGACCTGAGTCATCCAAGAATGATGCAGTCACATAATCCCAGAAGAATGTTTCCTTATTCTGTGATTCCAAATGCTGAGGTCCAGCAGTACAGTGGCCCCCAGCTACCACCCAAACAGTCAGATAACAGCAGCATTATTGGCCTCTTCTTGTGAGCTTATCTGTTGTTTAATGAACAAACTGAGGCCACAGAAGTGGCCTAGAATGGGGCCAATATCTGGCAGGGGAGGCACTGGCTGACCCCAAGTGCTGGGGTTACTTAAATTCTCTGGACCTCCTTTCTTTATCTATAAAACAAGGGAATTGGGCCACACAACCTCTTCTAGCTCAATTTCTGATGCCCAGCATTCTTACCCTTTACCTTAGCTTCCCCTCCCAGGCCACCCCAGTACCTTTGCCCTTCTTCAACTTCCTCCATTCTTTCTTTTGGTACCACTGCCTTAGGCTAGCCAGTGGTGCCTATTCCCAGAGCTAAACTGGGATGTCAGGGAACCTGGAGTGAAAATGGCCATTTTTGGCCATCTTCCAGCTCTTCTCATTCTCTTTAGAGCCTTGGACCCGTTCTGAGGATTTAATGAAAGTTGTGGAAGAACATTCTGAAAAAACACACTCTAAATCAACAGACAATGCTTTAAATACAATTTTGGGTTCTGGACCCCTCTGAGGCTTACCCACAGACTTCAAATTGGGTTCAGTTCCTTCCTTCATCTTCCACCTCAGGTTCCCAATGTCCAAGAGGTTTTTTCCAGATCAAAACCACCTTCACTTACCAGTAGAATGTGATATCCCAGTTGTAAGTGAATGAAATTTCCTTTGGGCATTCTACATTTCACCTTGACCCCAAATATGAGTGCAGGTTTAATGATAAGGTGGTAGCTGATGTAGCTAATGGAACCAATGAGAAAGATTTAAGGGGAGCATGAGGGGCATGTTTGATACCCTGAAATCACATTTGTGGCACACCTCACACTTGACACCATTCATGGCTATGCCTTAGCCTTCAGTGGGCATCCCATGAAGGCTCATGGAATCTCTGGGCTTCTGCCATGAAGGGTCCCATCTCATTTGAGAGCACATGCACATGCAGAATACCGTATTCACTCCAAAAATTTAATATCTACACTGTCCTAGCAACTGTTCTAGGCTCTAGGAATATAGCAATGAACAAAATGAGGTCCTCTCCCTCAAAGAGTTAATTTTGACAAGACAGAGCCAGCCATATTATTATTAATATAAGTCAAACTAGGTGTGCTCAGCCAGAGGCATAAACAACCATGGGAAGAGAGGAGAAAGTGATTATCCTGGGAAAGTTGAGTATGGCTTAATAAGCAAGCTTGACATAGAAATATTATTTTACAAGGTATCAAACTGAGGGAAAGACCTTGCAGGTTGAGAGAGAATGAGAAAAGAACTGACAAGGGAAACCCTAAGCTGACCCCCTCCCCGTGCCGTCTGCCTTCTTGGGTTCAGATGGACCCCTATCACTGTGAGGTGGTGCTACAGCTCTGCCTCAGTCTCTTCGTCAGAAAAAAAAATGGGAGAAATAATAGAGTTTCTCGATATGGTAAATATGAATGGAAAATGAAAGAAAGCATATTGGGGCCTTATCAGAGTATCCAGTGAAACCGAGGGTCCTCGTGGCTTTGATTAGGTATACTTTTAAATCCTAGTTCTAGAAATCATATTCCTCTCTATATATACATATATACACCTCAGAAACCCAGTCTTTCTCCTGGATAATCAGAAACCTCCAAGGCAGCAAAAGACAGTAGCCTAGACCTGACTAGTGGTCACAAGGTCCGGACCTCTGACAGGCTAAAGATAACATCTTGACCTAAGTTATGTTTCAGTTCCTGAGCTCTAAGGTGGGATGACTCCCTGGCTACTTTACCATGAGATCTGATGGAGGGACCCCGGAAAAGACCTCAGAACTGTCCTCAAGATCTGAAGATATGATTCATTATCCTTACCTCGTCCCTCATCAATCAACTCCCAGCATGACCCAAAACCACTAACCCACAGTGTCTTGTGATTTGCCCTATATAATCTATAGCCATTCTCCTGGATGGTGCCATTCATCAATAAAAAAGCCAATATTTCTCCACCACAGCTCTCGGTGTCTAGTGTTTGGCTCTGCTAACATTGGGTGTACGACATTCTATCCTGTAATACTAGCACACAGAAGAATTCGATACAAGTTGTTGTTGTCGTTAGCCTTCAGTCTCCAACACGAGCATAGATAGTAAGAGACAATCTTGAAAGAAGCAGAGTCTCTGGACTGGAGTAATGTCCTTGGGGGCCACCATAGACTGTGCACTTTTGGGCAGGTCACCGCACCTCTCTTAGGCACTCTGAGGGTTCCGGGGAATAAAGTAGTCTCTAAGCAACTTTGGTGGCCTGGAGGTCAGTGATTCTATGACCCTTCTTCCTGTGAGAGAAGCTGAGGTGGCCTACACAGAATTGTGGAATAGTTGATTTTGCCTCCAGTTCCCCTCCTCATCTCCACTTCCTTTTCTGTGTCATTTTCCCACATTTTCTATCTACCCGCTTTCTTCTCCCCAGTCAGAGGAAATTGTCTCACCAAAATAATTAGTCTCCAGGGATAATTTTCAACTTGTTCTTCCTCCTAGGGATATTTTCATATTAACAGATGTCTGGAACAGTTCTTTGGAGGGCACAAAAGAAATGTTTGGCACTCTCACAGCTCTATGGGAGCCTGCAGTCTAGTAGGAGAAAAAAACTAGTAAGCACGGTATTGTTGACAAGTACAAAGATGTATTAGCATTGAGATGTGGCCAAAGAAGGCTTTGTGTGATGTGTAGGACTTTTCTGGGCCTTGAAATGTGGTTGAGATTTTGATGGTGAGTAGAGGAGGAGCTTTGTAAGTATGTAGATGCAAGAATGAGGAAGGAGGTAGAAATGAGTAAGGATTCATTCTTATGAGTAAGATGGCAGAGGATAATGAGACTAAAGAAGCTGGATTCATGTTGGGAAACACTGCTATTTACTGGTGGAACTGTAAGTAGGGTTGGGGATGCTGAGGGAAGATATAAAAGAGGAAGTTTTCTCTTAATTGATCCCCTCGCTTTTAGTTTGTTCATGTACTCCTATGCTAGGAAACTAATCTACATGTATTCCCATATAAGTAAACAAGAGGGAGTTTTGAGAAAATAGAAAATTCTGCTAGATAAAATGTTTATGTATATGTGTTAATAGTGGAGGCAAGCATCTTTAGAACTAATGAGCCTTGAAAAAATGTTTTAAATTTACATCTACTTTGACTTACATCTCATTGTCAACAAGAATTCCACACTTGGCTTCAAATGACCTTTTGCTGTTTCCTAAACCCAGGTGTATCTTCAGTGGATGAAAGAATCGACCCCACTGGGATATCTAGGTGTGACTCTCTTATACTGTTGAGAATTCAGGCAGTCCTCTTCAGGTTTAGGATATTCTCGGCTTGTATTTCTTTGAATATTGCCTCGACTCCATTCTCACTCTTTTTGCTTCCTAGAACACCAGCTAGACAAATATTGGGTCTTAGGGATCCATCCTTCATATTTCTTACCTGTTCTTTCATATTTCCCACCTCTTTTAACTTTTTGTGCTGCATTCTGGGATAATGCCTTGATTGAATCTCCCAGCTCTTCAAATGTTACCTGAACAGTTCTTCTGTTCAGATTTTTATTTCAAAAATAAAAATATTAATGTCCATTATCTGTCAATTTTCTTATGAGCGCAATTCTGCTGGTGTTTTTGAGGCTATCAATTCATCATATTCTATAGTCCTCTTTAGATCAGTAAGTCTCTTTCTTCAGGTATAAACTCTTCTGTTTGTTTATAGTTTGTGACTCCCTTCCATGGTGCTGGCCTTCACCAAACGTTTGATGAGTCTTAATTATGTGCTCATTTTTGTGGCTGAAATTTCTTGTTGGTCACTTGGTTGCTTCTGTTTGCCTATCTTTTGGAAGACCACTCGTCAGAACATCTTAGCATTTAGGCTTCTGGGCTTGAGTGTACTCTGCATCTCCAGCTCCAGTGCTCTATACCAGAAGGTTCTTTGAGCAGAGCTCCAATTTACCTGCTGCCTAGTAAGAGGAAAGATGATGTCCAGGAACTGCTGAAGCCAGTTCACCAATCTGCTGGTCGTCTCTGGTTTTTTCCTGATCTTATAATCCTTTGTTTCCAGATGTGAAGCCCTAATGACTTTTGCATTTTTAGGCATGCTCTTCCCTCCTGTGTGTATTTTGATTTATTTCCTTTATCAGATTGATCTCATCAAGTTTGTGTACTTCCAGAATTTCTGGCCCAAGGAGGACTCCCCTTCTTGTTTTATAGTTCAGTTTTAAAAATATCTTTTCTATCAATTTTGGAGATTTGGGGTAGCAAAGAAAGGCTGTAGCATGTGCTTCATTTATCATCTTGAACCAGAAGTTTACTAAGGATATTAAGAATAAGGGGTCACGGGTTTCTGAAAGCAATTCTAAAGCAGGGGCTCTGGTGGTGTTTGGTGATATCACTGACATGAGTGGTTAGGTTGCACAGGAGAGACACGTGTTTGATTGTGTTTAAATGTTTGATGTAGTAGTCGCTTATTGGTCAGGCAACTATGAGGAAAAACTCTGTGATAAAGCAGTATCACTGACATCAGAGGCACTCTAGACCTTACTTACTTACAGAGGTCTCCAGAGTTGGATATGGTAAACATAGGAGGCTTCAGGGGTAATGATAAGAGATATACTTGGAGACCCAGAAGAACACATATAGATTAAACGTGGAGGTCAGTGACCCAGCTGGAGGAAAAAGAAACAAGGGGAAAGGCAAGCATGTAAAAACGGCTCCTCAGAGAAAGGGTAGAATAGAGAACATGGGAGATTTTGACCAAGCATGAGAATTCCAATAAAATAACCAAAATTTTAGAAGGCGGAGTAACTTCCAAAGAGGCAATGGGTGAATTCTTAATAAGTGATTAATAGAAACAGTTTGAAAAAGGCTCTGAATGATCTGTGAACAATTGGAACTTGGACCTAAGACATAATCAGTCTTGTTATAGTCTTTATGACATTGTTAATGTAGTTGTATCACAGTGAAAATTAATTTACTTTGCAGCTCTGTCCCATAATGTGTGACTACACACAGCAAGTTACTACGTCAATCTGAGCCTTCAGTTTCCTTGTCAGTAAAATGGAGATAATAGAACCTTCTTTGCCTTAAGATAACTTAAGTGTAATATTTATATAAACTGTAATGTGATATAATACAAATGGCAGGCATAATTTTGCCTGAGGCTCCTTATAAGTCTCCTGGAGTTTAGGAGCAAAGCAGAAGTGAATAGTCCTTGAAATTGAAAGTAAAATTCTTGAAAAAAAGAAAGAGCACCTCCAGCCTCAGGGAAGCATTCCAGGGGGCCATGGAAGGCCATGAACTGCCACAGCCAGTGGACCAGACATGTTCTCTCACACAGCAAAGTACTCCACTCTTTCGCTGGAGCCTTCTGTGCTAGATACCATGCCAGGTGATGGGCGCAGGAGGAACATGGCCAACAGGCCCTGTCCCTGGAGTTCATGACCTAGTAGTGAAGGCAGGCCTTGAACTAGTAAGTATAAAAATGAGACAAGGTATACATAAGGGAGCATGAGGGGTCCTATGGAAGTGTGTAACAGAAAACCTCTTCCAGTTGAGGTTAGGTATCCCTTTAAGTTGAGTACTAGAAACAGTAGGTGTTTTCCAGGAGAAGGAACAGCAAAGGGGCGACTTACTCTAGGGAAAGAGAGCAGTATAGTATGTAAAAAGACTTTGATGGTTAAGAAGACAATGTTCTTATCAAAAGTGGGAAAACTCCTGCTTTCCAAATTAGGCAGACATGATTCTAGTCATTTGGAGCAGATGTTACTTGTGCTGAGGCTATTTGGAACAGCTGGGCTGTAAATGTCCACATGGTTTCTTGACCTGTCAGTGACATTAGGCGAAGAACTAACCCCATGTACAGGTAGGCTCACCTGAAATGACCTTCACCATTTTTCATTAAAGCCACTCATGGCACGGGACACAAAGAGGGACCCTGGTCTTCATAACGACTCAGTTAAGTAATCTTTACTCAAAGACATCTTTACTCAACAGGATATTAGAAATTAGATTTCATTTTCGGTTTGCTATGCTTACAGGTGGGTGAAGATGGAGGCTTCCTTGTGTCCCCACTCCTGAGGAGTGGCACCAGTGCCACTATTGGAAGTTTGGAAGCCCTTATTCCCCCGGATAGCAACCATCGTTGAGGCTCAAGTTTAGCTGAGACATAAGTTGTGACATGCCTGCTATTGATCCCAAGTTCTGCATGGAAGCTATCATAAACGGTCCTGAGAAATCAGCCAGGGGGTGCAGAGGAAACCTGCTTGCTAGGAAATGGTGTAGGTACTGAGATTATTTCTGAACTAGCACCCTGGAGGCGACAGGCTCTGTGACCACGGATGAGCAGTGTGTTTGCCAAAGAGCATTTCTTACACTCAGGCCAGTGCTGCAGGAAGTATTTATTTTCTTATGCCACAGAACCATCCCCCTGAGAATTATGGCCCCAGAAATGATAAAGATGCCCAAATAGTTCAGTTGAATTATGAGTATCGTTCCCCCGTTTTATAGGAGCCCTAGCTTTTCTCACATGGAACCAGACGTTCAGAGTTCACGTTTTCCACCAACAGGTACTTATTGGGTTCTTAAGGCAGTGTATCTGTATTGCAGAATCAAGAGTGAGCATTCTTGAAAGAAGCATCTCTGTACAGCATGTCAATAAAGAACATCAAGTTTAGAAATACTGCTCTCCACCCCCCACCCTGGGAATATTTAAAATGGAAAAAAATAAGGATAAAATCTGCTACCAGCTTAGCTACACAATCTTTAAGGTCTTATGAAAACTATATGAGATTCCATTTCAAAGAAACCAGGAGCAGATTTAACAACATATTTATGAAGTTCCCATTTCTGTGAAAATCAGAGAACAGTAACCAATGGTTATTTAGCCCTGTTCTCTGACCTGAGGGTTTGGGAATTGGTGTATACACAGGAGGAAGATGTACGCTTTGGTACCACCCCGTAAGCCAAGCAGCTGAGGGGTGGGAGTGAGAGCCCCTCATAAATCATTCTGGGCTCACCTCTAAACATTTTGATCCAGTAAAGGTCATAGGCTTTAGCCTATGTGGTATATTCCCAATATATCATTTAATAAGCTTGCAACCTTGGTTGGGCAAGTTACTTAACCTCCCTGAGCCTCAGGTTCCATAGTTGTGTAATGGAGGTGACACCTACTTCCCAAGGTGGCTGAAGGTTTTAGAGCTCGTTTCTTTAAAACACCAAGTGCAACGGCTAACACATATTTATTGCCCAATAAGTGATAGTTAACTTTAATGGTAAAATGAATTCCCTTCAAAAGACAAAGACGTCAAAGAGAAAATTATTTCTCAAGAACTTTTTTTTGATAAAAGAGGTGTGATCAGATAACTTAACCTTGAAGATGAGCACTGGGCAGTGGGTAGAGAATCATGGATTGACTTACCCAGGATGGTCCCGGTTTGTTCCTGTTGCCCCAGCACCATTATTAACAGCACACACTTTACTCTCAAAAGTGCCATGGTTTGGACAATACATTTATGATCACCTTAATTATATGTGAGTTTCAAGTGTGCTTTCAGCAGCAGCCACCCCTTGTCCCTGCCTGCAGCATAAATACTACAGTGGTCGCAGGTATTAATAACTGTAACAGCTATCTTTTTTTTTTTTTTTAATGCTTTACCTTATTAGAGCTAAACCTCACAACCAGTCCCATGAAGGTTTTATTCTTATATTCATTTTCTAGATGAGATTTGGAGAGATTAAGTAACTTGCCCAAGAGTCCCGATTTCAACAAGTGTAGAACTTGGGTTGATGCTCCAACTTACTACGCTTTGGAGCCTCCGTCTGCCTTTCAATCCATTGCAGGTCAGAGCAGGTGGTAACTCTGCAAGTGCGAGGTGAGCCACTCTAGAAATTTCCCTTAGCAGCGAAACTGGTCTCCTGTGACCCCCAGGGCCTGGACCATAAGCACCTTTGGGAAGAGTGTGGCTCAAAAGACTGTTGGCTTGTGGGTTGGTAGCCAACAGGAGCTTTGCTTCTATGTTGTGACATGAGGAATCCAAACAGGCCTTGGTTTCTTGGACACTGTGTTCCAGTGCCTAAATCCAGGGAATCAAGTTCAGTCCCAAAGAGCACTACTTTTACCGCAATATTTTCCTCTAAATGTTATCCCAAAGTGGTAAACCATGTAGAAACAGAAGCAACACATGAAGGTCAAGTCTTTCCCCAACCTTTCATGGTGTCTTTTAGAGTATAACAACTCTCAGTCTATGGGTGCTCATACTACTTGTGGATCACAACAGGCACTGTGTTCCACATTGTGTGAGTGTGCATATGGATACATATGAGCAACTGTACACACATGCATATTATTTATATGCCTGTGTGATCATAATAATAGTTAACACTTATTGAGCACTTACTGTATGCTAAGCACTGTTCAAAGCACTCTGTAGGTAATATTCTCAGTCCTTCTACCAAGTCTGGGAGGAAGGCGCTACTGGTATTGAAGTCCAGAAACCAGCAGCAGCTTGCCCACGTTCACTCAGCTACTGCGGCTCAGGAGCATGCTCTTATCCTTTCTACTGCCTCTTGCTTTCTTCTCTCTCCTTTGTACTGGGTGGCTAACATCTTATAGTCTACCAACTTCCAAAGGACTGGAGGCTCCTTGACCAGGCACTGGATAGGACTCGAGGGCCCTGCCAGGAGGTGGGACTGTTTCCCTCCTTTTAGCTAGGACTGCATGCTTTCCAAATCATTATCTTCTCCATAAAGTTTCCAGATTTCCCCAGCCCGCAGTCTCTACCTTTGTTTTCACCAACAGTTGGCACTTGGTGTCCACCCTTCGTAACATCTTTGGCATGTCTTTATTCCAATGTAACCCCACTGTTTTTAAGCGTCTGGCTTGGCTCTCAGGTTAGATTGTAAACTATCCTGCCTCTCTCCCCAGCCTCCTCTTGGTTGGACCCCTATTAGCCTATGAAGCTCATTTGAGTAATTTAGAAAAAACCTCCACTTTGAAAAAGGCACCCCTACAGTGATTGGAGCTTGGACTGGATTCCAGGTCCCACCCCCCACCCAACTCTTTCTCCCACCTCCATCCCCCACTCTCTCCCAGCCTGCACCAACCTCTTTGTGTCTAGCCAAAGGCCTAACAAGCCAGTGTTCAATACATATCTGTTGGCTGCCTGCGATTCTAAGGTAGAACCTGTTGAAATTGTTAAAGATTTACAAAAGCAGGACCGTTAGAGTGATTTCTCTTTAAAATGTAAATCTGATTTATTCAATGAAAAGAGTTTAAAAAAAAAAAAAAGGTGGGGAGCCAGCTTATGTGGATGACTAAATCCAAGGAACCCAAGTTGGCTGCAGTGAATGCTCCTCATGACAAACCTGGCAAAAACTTGAGAAAATGGTAAAGTCTTAGGAAGCTGCGGGTTAAGTACCTCTGCCTCCACCCACCGTTAGTGTTTACACGCTATGGCAGTTTAGGAAAATCACAAAATCTCTCTCCCAGCCACAGATTGTGCATCTGTAAAGTGGGGCTAATGATCCCTGCCCTCCGCCATTCAGAGAATGATGGTATCAGAAGAGGAGATGATGAGTAATAAAAGCACCCAGAGGTAGACAAAGGTAAAGGGGTCAAACAAACGGTGAGAGAAGGAAATTTAACTTTGGGTGGTGAACACACAATGCGATATACATATGACTTATTAAATTGTACACTCGAAACCTATATCATTTTATTAACCAGTGTCACCTCCAATAAAATTAATTTTAAAAAAAACACCCAGAGAATTGTGCTAGGCAGAGTTAGGACTTAGGATTACTATCACCAGGAACATCTGTCAAGTAATCATTGAAGTAAAAAAATTTTTTTGTCATAAAAAATAATGTTGAAGCTCCCCGAGTGCGCCGGGGGGTGCCAGGCCCCAGGGGCGCCAGGCCCAGGGAGCACGCCACGAGAGCATGTGCGAGGAGACGCCCCACCTTCAGAGATCCAGTTCTTAAGGGGAAAAGGCAACATCCATAGGTCAGGGGTGGAAGTGAAGTGGGGGGAATTAAAGAGGGGAAAAGAAATAATAATGGTGTATGCATTACACAAGCATCAGTTTCTGGCAGACAGTTGTTTAAGAACAAGTGGAGATAGTTGCAGCATTTTGGCTTTGTGCAAAATAAGATGATACAAGGAAAGAACCCAGAGAGAAACCACATCGTGTTCCTCAGTTTCAAGGGAGGTTTTAGGGGTGAATTAGACACTGACCAAAACTTCTTTCGGTTCCAAGACAACCAGCTCCTTTGCTGAGTGGGACTTCATAAGGCTTTCTTTCTTGGCAAGGTGCCATGGGATGGGCAATGAGGGGTGGTGTCATCAGGACTAGAGAAACCAGCAGTGGTAGGACAGTTCTCCAAATGGAAGCATGCTAAACTCTGGAACTAGCCTGATTAAACAACTTTAAGAATGAATCAAAAGAGGGAGTGATGGTGCTGCTGCCAGGGTAGCAGCAGATTGGAAAGCATGTTAGAGGTGGAGGGAAATGCCAGAGAGATGGGGAGAAACTATGGGAAGCCAGTAGGAGGGGGCAGAGAAGAGACTGAGGGCTCTCAATGTGGGCAAGGACAGGAGATGCACTTCATGGGGAAAATGACCCCAATTCTGTTTATCATTCACTAATTTATCAACTTTTCTAGAACCCTGAACTCCAACTAAGTGCAAGGCATGAGTTTAGAATTCCAGGATGAGTGGGGTGGGGTGAGGGGGGCAGGTAGGAAGGGCACCAAGAGAATATTGTTTCTGCCTTGAAGAAGTTTATGATACAGCTAGAGAGAAAGACTCGAATACAAATAAAAATAGCAAGCAAAACTTTATGTGATAAACACACAGAAAAGGAGTTGGCAATTTATGAAGGTGGAAGAGCAAAGGAATTGGCCCTGATCAGAGTAGAGTGATGGGAATCGGGAACTGTCTCCCAAGGGGACTGTCTTTCTGGCCTTGTGGAATCACTAGGATTCTGCTGAAACTAGGTGGCAGAGTACTCTTGGTGACAGCATAGGACATGAATTCAGATATGTTTTTTAGTGTTTTCACAGAAGGCATTTGTCCTAAAGGGCTGCTGAAGCCCTAGGGAATGTTGGAAATTTTTAAGAAAAGCATTAAACATGAAGAAGTCTGCCCAATCCAACCCAGAGCATATATGAATTAAACCATGTTATAACATGCATCCAGTGTGACTAAAAATGCCTGGCCCCTTTTTTAAAGGTTACATGGCTAAAACATGCACACACAGGTAGCTTGTGAAGAGGTTAATTGGCACCAGCTGAGCTGGGGTGAGATTACCATGGGTGTTCAGGGTATAAGAGTCATTTGGAAGTTCCGAGGTGATGTCTCAGGCTTTTTCAGAGTTAAGAGATTGTTTACTCTGAAGCCAAAGGAAGGAGCAGGCGGGGATCACCTAAGACCTTTATATAAATTTTATCAGAGAAATGAGTAGTAAGCATTATTAACATGCCCCACCAGACTTTGTTTAAAAAAAAATATATATGAGAAGATGCTTTCGGTTAATTATAAGTCAAGGAAATACAGTAAATGTGCTTCTTTCAACTTATGGAGTTTTTTTCAATTGTTCTAGTTTGAAGTAGTTACTTTATTACATGGCTCAACACCTTGATACAGTCAGCTACATGAACACTCATGCTATATACAACGGGCCATATTATTAATCATCTGAACAAAGTGCTGCGGAGGAAAAGAGGAGGGAAAGAGTCCTCGTCCTTGGGGTAATCAAGGAGAGCTTCATAGAGATCATAATGGAAGAATAAGATTCCATGATGCTAAGTGTGGGGGCAGGTCCTTCCAGGGAGAGAAAACAGCATGTATGTAAGGGCCCACAGAAGAAGACAATCTCTCACTGCCCACAATCCCACCCTCGTATCCAATTGTTATTTTATCTCTGAAAGTCTCACCTCTCCCTCTTCCTCTCTATTCTCAATGCTACCTGTGAGCTAAGGTTTTCATTAGCTTTCTCCTGGAACAGGTCACCTGAATGACCTTGCCTCTATTCTCTCCTCCACCAATTCTTCCTCCTTACTGCTGACGGCTTTCCAAAATATAGACCTCACCATGTCACTCCTCTGCTTAAAAACTTGAAGTCTTCCTTACCCTTCAATGCTGGTTTTATTTTTGTTAATACAGGATTCCCCTACTCTTGGCAAAAAACAAATATGTGGGCTTCCTGATCTGTACTAAAGGAAAGATAGTTGTAGCTTAGATCTGGAGAAAAGACTATGGTGACAAAGTTCAAACTATTAGACAATCCATAAAGGCAGATGTTTGCTTTCTCTTATCATGGGAGGAGGGTGGGCACATTCAGTAAAGCTGATGTTGAAGCTTGGTATCTTTTTTGCAGGCTGACACAAAGGATTATGGAAGTGGTAACTAAAGATGACATCGCCCTCCCTTGGGAAGCATACAGTTCTAGTAGAGGAAACAATATACAGATAATCACTCAAATAAGTACTTAATTACAGTTCTGTGACAGACAAGGCAAGAATTAAGCAAAAATTAAACCAGGCTAGAGATGATATTTAAGGCTTTGGGAGAAGCCAAAATTGCCAAGGGAGAGTGTGGTGTGAGAGAAGCTCCTAAAGAACTCACAGATTTAGAATTCAGGAGGAGGAACAGGCAAAAGATCCCAAGAAACAACAGTCAGAAGGGATAAAGAAGACCAAAACAATATTTTTATCACCAAAGCCTAGAGGAGAGAGTGTTTCAAGAAGGGCAATATGGTTAACTATATCAAATGCTGCTGACAGGTCAAGTTAGAAGAAGGCAGATAATCTATATTGGATAAGACAAGAGCAATCTCTACAAAGTGAAGTAAGAAGCCAGAAAAAAAAAAGAAAAGAAAAAAGATGAGATGACAGAGTAGAAGCAGTGCCTATGCATAACACTTACAAAGTTTGGCTGTGAATGGAGAGTAGATAGAATAGGTGGGAATTTAAGGGATATGTGGAGTTAAGGGATGTTTTGTTTGCTTGGCTTTATTTGTAATGTAGGATTCAAACATATATTTGAGTGCTGAAGGGAAGAATCCAAGTGTGAGGAAGAGGCTGAAAATTTGGAGAACGTGTACCTAAAGGAATGACCCCTGCTTACGTAGAAGGAGATGAGATCCAGGGCACAAGTAGAGGTTGGCCGAGGGGCATGTGCTCCATTTTAATATATGTGGAAGGAGAGGACAGGTACAAATTCGATTCTTCAATTTTCTTTGCCAAGCTTCTTCTCTGAGGATAAAGGGGTTGGCAGCACAAAGCTCTGAGAAGAAGATATGAAATTGTGATTGTGAAAGTGGCAGGAGCTTCTAGAAAAGCATAGTAAAACTGCTGGGCAGTGTTGAGGGCCCAGTCGAGGGTTGGAGAACACAGTTAGAGCCACACCAAAATATCCACTTGTGTCACATTCTCCAGTAACAGTGACCTACTCAGGCACAGACATGAAGAAGTCTGAGGACCTTTGCCAGGCAAGGACAATCAAGAGAGGGTACAAGAAATTTAGTAATATTTTTAGGACACCATGGGAAGAACTATGACCTCTAAGAGAGATGCGGAAGTCAAGCTAGAAGGAAGTTCGAAGACAGAGTAGAGAGGCCACTGGCTTGAAGATCTCATTGAGGATGGAGAACTATTGCAGTGA
The DNA here is from genome assembly GCA_028627145.1 of Eidolon dupreanum. Lineage (NCBI taxonomy): Eukaryota > Metazoa > Chordata > Mammalia > Chiroptera > Pteropodidae > Eidolon > Eidolon dupreanum. The sequence goes on along the minus strand of CM053509.1, from coordinate 47,835,018 downwards.
GGGGACTTGAGTAAGTGAGCTGGAAGGTGGTGGTGAGATGGTGAGATTTCAGAGGTACACTTCCTAATGATGACCAGGCCTCAGCTGTGCTCGTGGGAGAATGCCGAGGTGAAGGGAGATCACCTCTGAAGGTGCAGTCATTGTGGAACTCTGCAGCCAAGGTGGCACTTAGATCAGCCACAAGGAGTGAGCTGCTTAGGATGATGGGGTAGAAAGAAGGACACAGAAAAAGAGGCTAAAGACTTCGGTGACCAGGGTGGACAGGGTGAATGGGTAGATAGTGTGAATTTCCTCAAGGTTGTTTTAGTATTTTAGAAAGAAAAGGGGAGTAACAGTCCAGGGGCAGCACGCTGCAAGATGCCAACCTAAGCGCTCAACACTGAAATCGGGAGGTTTATTATTGAAAACACTTCCTGTACTTGAGAGAGCAGACAGGAGAACAGGGTCTTCTGGGGTCAGCCCGAGTGTGGTGAAAAGATGGAGTTGGGAGGATCACTGGGGAACAAGAAGAGTTTCAGAGAGCCTGGGGAAATAGAGTAGGGGACTGGAGTAGGAACTGGGCAGGCAGAAAACATTAATAGTCCCTGGGATAGCAAGAAGGCTTGGTGACAACTGTGGTACACTTCTCAGTGAAGTCTGGGGTTGCTTAATACCCTCAAATGAGTTCAACCAGTATCAGCTTTGGATACTTTGTAGAGGTTAAGACCACCCAAATTAGGATGGGCATGGTGTCCAGATCATGGTTTCTGAGGCTCTTTATGTCACTTTAAAGTGCATAGATGACAAATTACACAAGACAGATATAGAATTGTGTCACCAACTTTACAAAAAAAAAAAAAAGAAAAAGAAAAACACACACACATAAGTAATCAGACAGCTGAGCCAGTCTAATTTTTTTATATTAAGTCTTATTTCATCTGCCTTTCCAGTCTCCTCTCCTGCCATGTGCCCTAGACTTCACCCAGCTATACCAGACTAGTCCTTCTCAGGCACACCAACTCCAGGCAGGCCTCTGAGACTGTATATGTGATGTTTCTTCCTCCAATCTAACCTCTGGGCTGGAAGCCAGTTAGCTAGTGTTACCTGGTTACTCTTTATCTTCTCTCCTCATTAAGTCAGCTGAGATTTTTCATTGCCTCAAAGAAGCAGAACATAGAGGGAAAAAATACTTTCCTAGCTTTTTTTGAGTTTCAAAATCCAGGCCCTATAGAGAGGTAGGCAAGGACTGGCCACAATAATGGCTTTGGGAAAAGGAGTAGGTTATAGGAGCAAGGCTTCTCATCTCCTGCTCTCACAAAGAGGTGAGACCCACCTCAGGCCTGAGGGAGGAGGAGAGACAGATGAGGAAACCCTGAGCTTTTTGAGACCTATATGATTTCACTCATATGTGGGATATAAAACTGAAAGCAATAAACGAATATGACAAACGAGCAGAGACTCATGGGCATGGACAATAGTTTAGTGGTTACCAGAGGGAAGAGGGGGAGAAGGAAGGCAGACAGGGGTAGAGGGGATAAAACATATGGTGAAGAAAATTTAACTTTGGGTAGTGAATACACAATGCAATACATATATGATGTATTATTGAATTGTACACTTGAAACATATATGATTTTATTAACCAATGTCACCCCAATAAATTTATTTAAAAAAAATTTTTAATTATGACAAAAAATTATAAGGAAAAGAAAAGGAAGAGGAAATCCTGAGGCAGAAGACAAGTCGCCTAGATAAAGACACTCCAGGGTCTTGACTGCTTTCAGCCTCTCTGAAGGAAGCACAGGATTGCACTGCTGCTCTATCTTCCTGTCCTCACTGGAGTTTCTGGAGTAACCCACTCAGCCTGCTAACCTGTCTCGTTTTGGATTACACTGTGCTTTAAATTGCGTTCATTGCTATTATTTAAAACTTGGGATATCTTAAAATTTAGAACTCCAGATTTCAGGTCTTGAGAAAGACTTGTAAGATCTGGCCATGCTGAACCCACATCCCCTCTGTCGTCCCTTTTGATGAGGTGGACACTCTTCATTCCCCCTTGATCATCACACTCTGATCGTTACCCGCCTAACCTTTATAGCACTTTGAGTTTCAGAGCCCTGATGTCCAACGAGCTGAGAGCAAGGCTATAGGCTAGCAAATATGACCAGTCTTGGTAAATCTAGTCTCCCTCAACACTGAGAAAAAGAGCTGGTTTCTAGCCTGAGGGTGGAGGACAGACAGAGAGTGCAATAAGCCTATTCTCTCTCTAAGACCTCTCAGATGCACAGCCCAGACTGGGCTCAGGAAAGACTTAGATTTCACTTCACAAAAAAAACTCTTCTCTGTCAGGCTCCGAGAAGAGCAAAGGCTCAGAGAAGAGCAAGGAGCAAAATATATGGTAATGGTCTCCGAGGTCACATTATGTGCACAACGCTTTCCTCTTATTAAAAGTCACTTGCGTATACATTGGTAGAGCAGGGAAGGCAATGGCATATCCTAAGAGGTTATAAACTAGGTACACAAGGTCTCACACTAATCAGTGACAAGAGTTTAGAACCTAGGGCTCCTTATTTCCCAGCCAGTGCCCTGAAAATTATACTGCTTCATCTTGCCTTGGAGAAGGGCTAGGTGGAAGACCCCCACAGGGCAGAAGGAAAAGCACTTTCCTCCTCATGTAGATAGAGGTGGACAAGCTGCCAGTTCATTCTCCAACCCATGGAGTCAAAGGATTAGTCCCAAATTTCTATCACACCCTGACTCAATTAATGGAACTTCCCAATTTTTTTTTATTTCTAAATCCATGAGTTTTACAGATTTATAGAGCACGTTTCTTAAAAGAGCTCATATCTGCTCTTGCCCTTTTGGAATAAGCTTTTAAAGCTGACTTGGACTGTGTGGAGAAGGCTGGAGGCAAAGAACTAACTAATCAAAAAGATACCACTAATTTCTGAAGGGCCCCGGGGCAAACAGAGGTCAGCTCTTCCCTTTTGCTCTGCTGTTGCAGCTGGATCCTTGTCTGACTTAGAAGCCTTCATCCTTATGGGAAAGGCAAGGTACTGAAACTGAGCTTGATGCATTTTACTCTCTCTATGGACTTGGCTGTTGTCATGGTGACTTTTTTCAAAACACCAAGTTGGGGCTTTCACACACACCCCACCCCCGTTCCACACTGGAGAGGAAATCAAAGAACAGGGAGGTCTACATCCAGAATCTCACGGGAGCAGTGCTTTCCTTGCTTCCACCCTGATATGCTTCCTGCTCTGGAGAGCCTGTCAGTCCTACATTCCAGATTTCCATGAAAAATGGTTCAGTCTCTGACACTGCTGGGCAGGGTGGATTGAGCCAGATCTTTCCCCTGGGGTGGTTGGAAGCCTTGGGGAGCAAAACCAGGCCAGCTCCTTTACTTGGTGGCAATCCACAACTGGAGCTCCCCGGGCAGGCCGGGGAGGTAATGAATGTGGTTATCTCAAGCAGGCTGCCCTGCAGCCAGCGCCGGCGACAGAATGTGCGCGGCCGAGGGCAAAAGGAAAACGGGAGCCCCTGGTTCAAAAGGCAGGGGAAAAGCCTTTTCCGTTCTTTCGCGGTATTTCTCTCCACCGATCACGGTGTGTTTTATTTGCCATATAATGTTGCTCTCCCTCATACACGGATTCTCAAGCAGCAAATGCTGACCCTCGCAGGCGCCCGGGGGCCCCTCCGCCCGGTGGCTCAGTCCCCTGGCTGTGGGCCCAGTTCTCTCCTTCCCCACGTCCGTACCCGGGTCATTGCTTGGCGGATAGCTGCAGAGTTCAAGGACAGAGGAGGAGCAGGCAGCCTAGAACTCCTCCAGGGAAGCGGCAGGAGATGCGACCCTACGTTTTGAGCCAAGGGTCCAAAATCCCATCAGACTTCGCTTACAAAACACAAATTCAAAGATAAAATTCTTAAGAGCGCTGGGCCCTATGTAATGCATTGGCTGCCCGTGCAGCTAGCCTGCCTGCCCCACTGTCACAGAAGAGGGTCCTCCTCCTTACGTAGACCCCAGCCCAGCAGGCAGGAGCGCTCAAGAGAGTTTCAAATGCGACAGCTGGTTGGCCTTAGACATAGCTCCTTCTTCCACTCCCACCTCCAGCCTTGGGGAAATGCAAATACTAAACAGACAGGAAAGCAAAGTACCAGAGTTTATCCATTCATTTGTTACTGACCATTTAGGTTGTTTCTCAGTTCTTTGCTTATTCCAAATAAGGCTAATGTGAACACTAGCATACAAAAGTAGAATGGCTGTGTTGTATGTTAGGTATATGTTTAACCTTTTAAGAAACTGCCAAATGATCTTCCAAAATACCACTGCTTTTCCATCAGTTGAATATGAGAGTTTCAGTTGCTCCATATTCTCACCAGTACTTGGTATGTGTCAGGCTTTTAATTTTAGCCATTCTGGAGGTATCTGATTGTGGTCTTAACTTGCAATTCCCTGATTACTAAAGATTTTGAACATTTTTTAGTGAGCTTACTGGACATTTATATATTTTTTGTGAAGTGTCTGGTCAAGTCTATTTTCTGTTTTAAAAAATTGGTTTATCCTATTAAATTTTAAGAGGCTTTTAAAAATATATTTATTCTAGATTCAAATTCTTTGTCTGCTGTATGTGTTTCAAATGTTTTCTCCTTAGTCTGTGGTCTGCTTTTTTTTTCTTAGTGTCTATTAATGATCAAATTTTTACATTTTTGATGGAACTCAATTATCAAGGTTTTTTTTAGTGGTTCATACTTCATGTTCTAGGGAAACTTTGTCACCTCAAGGTCACGAAGATTTTTCTCCTGTTTTCTTCTAGAAGATTAATAGTTTTAAGTTGTGCATTTAGGTCTCTGGTCCATTTTGAGTTCATTTTTGTGTATGGTGTGAGGTAAAGGTTGAAAGGGGTCTATCCCCACCTCCCCACCCTCACTCCTTAGAAATATCCTGTTAATCCAGGATCATTTGTTGAAAAGACTTTCCTTTCCCCATTGAATTGCCTTGGTACCTTTGTTAAAAATTGGCAATATATGTGTGGGACTCTTTCTGAACTCTATTCCATTCTATTGATCTGTATATTTATCTCTTGCCAATACCCAACTGTTTTGATTATTGTAACTTTATAGTAAGTCTTGAAATATAAAGGTAAGGCTGGTAAGTTGGAAGATAAGTTCTTTGACTTTGTTCTTTTTAAAAATTACTTTGTATGGTGGCCACAGAGGTACGCTGCTCAGGTCTCCTTTAGAAGAATCTGCTATTGGAGCCTTGTTGATAGCTCTCCCTGTGAATTTGCCACCAAGTTCACAGAAAGGCCATGCTTCTCTGGGTAGTTCTTAACCAATGACAAAGTACGGTGAGGGTGTTAGTGGAAGCCCTTTCCACCCAGTGCAGGACTCTTCCAACTGGCAATCTTATCTTGGGGACTCCCCATTCCTGGCCACAACTCAGAACTACATGGTGGTCTGAAGCCCTTTCCACACAATTCTTCCTTCCCTCTCTCCTTTCACAAGTGTCAGACCTGCACTGGGATCTGACAACATCCTTGCTTACTCCTGCTTCATTCCCTTTTACCCTCCTCAGTCTTTTCCTCCTAAAAAGCTCTTGCATATCTAGTCTTGCTGCTTGCTTCTCAGAGATCCCTAACTAGCATATTTTGTTTATTCTAGGTCTTTTGCATTTCAATTTCAATTTTAGAAATAGGCTTGTGAAATTCTACAAAAACAATGTCTGCCAGAATTTTATTTGGAGGGTCACTGACTCTAAAGAAAAAAATGGGGCAGATGTGCTACCTTAATAATATTGAATTTTGTATCACAAATATATCTTGCCATTTACTAAATCACCTTTAATTTCTCTCAGCCATGTTTTGTACTTTTCAGTGTAGAGGTCTTAGACATCTTTTGTCAGATTTATACCTAAGGTACTTTATGTTTTTTAGTTCTGCCGCACTGGAATTGTTTTTAAATTTTTATTTTCTATTTGACTGCTACTAGTGTATAAGAATACAATTGAATTTTTGTATCCTGAATTAACCGTCATGAAACCTTGATAAATTTATTGTTTGTCCCAGTAGTTTTGTATCTGCTTCCCTTACCCTTTTAAACGAAATCTTCTATGGGATCCCAGGGCTCTGGTAAGACTGTGGTGTGGGTAGATGGACCTCCTCCTATCATCTTCTGCCTCCTCAGACCCTCTCCTTGACCCCCTCAACATCAAAAACAACTTCTGGAATTTTCTGAAGAACTCCAAGACTCCCAATAGCACAGCTAAATGAGCCACTGCTCTGAAGGAGTTGGAATTTACTGAGCACCTCAGCTATATTTTAGAGGCATTTTATCCCATTTTGGTCCTTAAAAGAAAAAAACCACCTCGTAATGTAAATAGAAGTAGTTCCATTTTAAAGATGAAAAGAGATTAAATCTCCTCAATGTGGTGATGTAGTCTCGTTGTCAGCTTCTGTTTGAGGAAAGGTTAAAATCCATCTGACTCCAAAGTTCATGCTTCTTCCTCTTGCCTCAACCTGGCTATCCCCAGGCTGACCCAGGCAGACAGCTGATTTCAGAATGAGTCTTTGCTGAGAGTCAAGTCTCTAGATGGGCTGATCTTGCACTCATTCAGCCCATGGAGGTCAGGAGGCCTGGCTGGGCTCTGGTCTGGTGTTCCACCCTCACAGGGACTAACACCCAGTCTGGGTTCCCAGCTTCCTGTTCCACCCACATGGCTTTTTGAGGATACCAGTGACCTTTCTCTCACCCATCAGTTTGGAAGTCTAAGCATTTTTTACTTCTCTGTTGCCTTAGCAGAGAACATCTTGGAACTGCATGACCCAATTTGCTTCTGCTTCTCTTCTAAATTCTCCAGTCACCTTTTATCTGTCTTCTGTGCTGATTTTTACCTCTTCTCATTAATCACCCAGGGTCGCCCAATCTGCAGACTGAGATCTGTTTTCTCCCTCTCCACACTCATTCTTGGAGATACTCTTTAGAACACTTATTTTGTTCCTCTCCACACTTATTCTTAGAGATAATCTTTCAAACACTTGTAGGAGCAAGACCCCTGTCATCAGGCCTCCCAGTTTCCTGGGTTTTCCAGGATATCCATACTGTCTCCATAAAACCATTAAAATAGTTTGGAAATTCTAATAGTTTAGCATCTAAATGCTGTTTCCCAGACTCCCCTCTTGCAATCTTCCTTTGCTCTCAGAAGATCACAAATCCTTTCTTATACCCAATATTTCTTGATTTGTACTTTGAGGATCATATTTAACATTTTCAAGGAATGTCCCCACTTGGATGGGCACATTTACAGTATCTAAACCTTGTTGAAAAACAAGCTCATCATAATTCTACCTAAAGAGGTAAATAATTCCTAAATTCTCTCACTTCCAGAGATACTACCATCCTTTTTGTTTTCCTTCTTCCTTCCCTTCTTCCACCTAATCACTAAGCCTAGCCCATTGTTTGCTCTGCGCTTGTCTTGGTTTCGGCTCCACCTTCCACAGCTATTGTTGCGGTCAGGGCCACATCAGTTCACTTTTGCTTAGTTCAGGAACTTCAAAAGACTGTCCTTCCTTTCTGTAGTATCCTTTGCTGTCACAAACTATGACACCTGAACAAAAATCTGCTCCTCTGGCACTTTTTGTCACAGGTGTTCACAATATTCAAAAACTAGGATCCAAATCAGCAGATCTTATATTGGCTCCCCATTTTCTGTTCACTAAATCCAAATGCCTTTGTCTAATCGTCAGGGTTTTCTACCAGTGTCCTGTATCACTGAGTTCATTGTTCATATTATTCTTCAATACGGAACTCCTAAAGCCAACAGAAGAACCAAGGTTTGCTGGTCTTTTCAAGTGACCTGATCATCTTCCCCTACATGCTTTTGCCCATTTTATTCTATATGTCATGAATGCTAACTTTCTGTTACTCTTCAATCTTCCCCCTCATTGTAAACCCTAACCCTAAATTTTCCTTTCCTAGCATTTTTTTTCTCTAATCCTTTCCAATCTTCAAAATGTGTGTTCTAGAGTAACCCTTTTAGAATTTGCTTGGTAAACATCTTATTTGCTATCAAACTAGCTCTGAAGAGCAGAAGTTCCCACATTAACTGATAATAAACATCATTAAGCTATGAGCTTCTTCAAGACAAGAGCTATGTCTTATTTAACTTCATATCAACCACATCTAGTCCAGTGCCAGGCACATCATTTACATACAATTAATATATGTTGAATAAATAGACACCACTTTATGGTGTTGTCCCCTTTAGTAAGTTTCTTATATGCAGAAGAGTTTCAGCCTCCTCATCAGGAAAATAGGGCTCAGAATATTGACACCATAGGTTATGAACATTAAATAAGAAAACATATGTAAAAGTCCTGGCACAGAACTTGGCACAGAGAGCTCAATCCATGTTAGTTCATCCTTTCCCATTAAGTTTTTAGAATTGTCATCAGAATTATACAGTTCTCATAATTGCTACTGCATATCAGGTATTTTTGCTGGAACTGCTTCTAGGGAAGTACCAAATTGAAGTGTGGGAGTCATAAAAATCTGTTAAAAAAATCTTGGTCCAACAGGAGGAAAATCCATAAGGACTACTGCTTACACAGCACCCTTTGTTATCAACATTTGGTGTGGGGCTTGGCTGTGGCAGTTCCGACATGTAGATATTCACTGATTTATCTTTTTTAAGAGATTCCATAAATGTATAATTTGTTTGAACATTAGGCTTCATAATAGTAGGGACCATTTTTCCTTCCCCTTTCTTACTTCCATACAGGGGAGGAATAATATAATCAGCAAGCTAGTCAGTCTTTGGACATTCAGTGTGTTCACTGTAGCAATGAATTGCATATTCATAATCAGCAGAGATAATGAGAACTGTTAACCATGAGACGCTGTTAAATCACTTTTCATAGATTTAGTAATTTTCACACTTTTGAAGTGGCAGTTGTCCCTAAACTGAAATATGCCCTCAGTTTTTCTATCTGTAAAATAAGGGTAATAATTTGTACTTTCACTCTCTTAGGATTAAATTTTATTTTTTTAATAATGCAGAGGAAAGAGCACTGGACTGGGACTCAAGAGAACTGAACTTTACTCCTCGCTATGACTAGCTGCATAGACCTTGGGCAAATCAACTCACTTCCCTCACCTCCAAAATGAGAAGTCTAAGCACTTTCTAAGCTAGCTCCCAAGTTAAAAATGATATGCTTTCAAAGAAATGAGTTAAGTGGTTTTCTTCTTCTATCCAGGGATGCCAGATGAAGGAAGACTTTCCGTGTACTGTATAGAGGGGGATTTGGCCTGTGCTGCCTATGGTAATTATGTGGTGACCGTGCGCCAACCATCTATGACATGGCACCACACACCAGACAGAAAATCAAAGGGGGTGGGCATGTCTGATTGGAGACAAGAACCCTAGGGAAGTAGAGGCATATATATTACTTGGATACTTTTGTACAAAGATAATTTTTTGTTATCTTTAATAAACCTATTTCTGTGCATTCTTTTCAGGCTTCCTAAACTGACCGTCAGCCCTCTGACAAAGTCGAAGGGATTACTCATACACCAGCAGAGAGGGATTGGAAAAAGAAATGGGAAGTTGCCTCTTAAATTCGTTAGAGTGTAAGCCCTCCTAAGAGTGTAAGCCCTCCTCCAGGGGTAGACTCAAGTGTAGCAGGTGAAGAGCTACCCCTGACATTCACCTGATGGTCACGCCAAGTTCAAGGTAGGTCACCTCCAGCTCCAAACCTTTCTGGATCCATATCACACTTTAGAATCTGTATGTGCCTATTTATATATATATATATGTAATCATATTTCGCAGTTGTAGGAAAGAGCCAAAGCGTTTCCAGTCAAAAGACCTGAGTTCAAATCCCACCCACATGAATTGTCTGGCTTTGGGCAAGATACTTCAGGTCTCTGAGCTGATTGATGTAAGGATCAAAAGAAATGGGAATGTGTGGAGTGATTTGTTCCAGGGCGTCATGGCTGCCCTGGCCCTCATTCCTCTACAAATATTCCACCCAAATACTATTTAAGGAAAGTTTTCTGAATTAACTCTCTAAGAATGATCCCTTTGTCAGGGATATTTGAAGAGGAGCAAAACATAAGCCAGAGGTTTTAGAACCAGAGAGGACAGGACACTGAAGTCCTACAACTTTGAAGGGATGCCCTCAGAAGAAAGCTTTGCTTTCTGTAGCATCATCGCACCATGCCCCCACCCCGGTCACACCTGGGTTCTCTTCTCAGCCACCTTAACATGGTAGCATGCCACTTGACCCATTCTGGATCTTGGTTTGGCTTCTCTACCCCATACAGTCCTAACTATTGTAATCTGAGGATGCCCTCTGGGAGCTCTGTCTCAGACTCTATTCTCACAGAAAGTATCCTATCCTACTTCATTTGGGATGTGCATCATGGCAAGGAATGGCAACACGCCCAGTGGCCCCTGCTGCCAAAGCCCAGCCAAGTGCCTGCTTCCAGTTCATAGCCTGTGGTAGCCATTGAAAATGCGGATCTGAGTCGCCCCAGCCAACAGAGCCAGGGGTTAAGGGGACTCTTCTGTGAGAAGATGCCTGAACCAGGGCTTTTGCTTTACTAAGACCAGAGAGGCTATTTGAATGTCAGTTCAAAATAGTTGCTTGTGCAACTGTGGCCCAAGGAAAGTGCATAGGCTGGGGAGTCAGACTGGTCCTGAGTTTAAACTCCAACTTCGCCATTCACTGTTTAGATAACATCTTCACAAACTGCTGAACCTGCTTTCCACACGTGTAAAATGGAGATGCTGATACCTTTGCACAGCTGTTGTGAGGATTAAACAGAACTGCACATTGTAAAGTGCCTAGCCTGTAGCGGCACTTTAAAGGGTTTTTTTTTTCTTATTTCCCTCTCACCAGAGAAAGACCAAATCATCCAAAGGGTGACTCATCCAAGGGACAAGGGTTTAAAATTTGTCAAAAGTAGTAATGGATCAAGTTCCTGCTTGATCGTTTCGATTCAGGTATTAAGGTGTCCAGAGTAAACAGATCCATTTGCAGCATGGATCTCCCACACAGCAGAACTGTTTGGAAGTGGGTCTGCCCGCTGTTACCCTCCCCCCGCCCAGTACCCTTTCCCCCACCAACCAACCCCAGTCTAAGGTTTGAAGGAAAAAAGCCATCAAGTTTTGTTAAGGATTTTTAGACCAAATAAGGATTTTGATTGGAGACTCTCATGAAATTAAAACTATCCATTTTCTTAGGAAACCTTCACTAATGGAGAGGCTCATTTTGATTTCCTGGTTTCTGATTTATATTGAGCCCATGTGTGCATATATGTGTGTATTTCAGAAGTAACTAATCCTCACACAGCAGAATGAGTCAGCTTAGTTTATAAGAGCCAGTGTATTTAGAGTACTTCATTGTGTATCTCAAATCTTTCAGTTGTTTTCCATTTTTGTCAGATGGCTCATTAAGAGAGCCAAAATGACAAGCTCTAGTGCCATTTACTCCCTTTGTTTCCTTACGCATAGACAAAACTTACAAGACAGGAACCCAAAAGACATAGTGACTGGATTTGAAAAATCTTAAAGAACCACTGCAAAAATTTAACTGCCATTTGCGATATAAATGTTACTATATCTTTGCTTATTTTTATTCCTTTTGATATTTAAGAGACTATGGCACACTTAAAACCAGAAACACACCCAGACACAGCCAACACAAGTTATATTTTAGAGTTACTTATCCATGTTCCTTAACTTACAGCCACAAACATGTTGCTACAATAATGACCACACTGCAATCAAGCACAAAAATCTTTAGTTCTAAATGACAAAGCTCTACATTTCCATGTGCTTTCATGGTACATTCGTTTAAAAAAAAAAAATTCTGCCATTCAACTTGAAATACCCAAGTTGCTAACCTCTGAGCAAAGCAATCACAAAAAGGAATTCTTTCTGTCTCGAGTTTGTAACGTTAATAGAAATACAAGTCATAAGCAGCTTTTTGTTTTTAAATCAAATTGTAATCATATTGTGTTGGTAAGGAGTCCTTTCTTAGCAGAACAACGGTTAAGTCTCAAATTTTCTGAGATTGTCCTAATTTTGAGTACCCCGACCCATTGCCAAGCTCTGTATAGAGACAAAGTATCCCATTTTCTAATTCCGAGAAGATGTCAACAGATAGCTCAATTTAAAGATAAGTGGCACACACGATCTGATTTAAAAAAAAAAAAAAAAATGTATCACCATCCCAACTTGTCTTTATTGAAACAGCAATTTTCTAAAAGTCTGTTTGCTTAGATCTGTGATATCTCTATGTAATGTTCCCAAGCTCAGTTGGGGAGATTTTTATTTTTCTCTCACAAAACATCTCCTTTTTATTCACTCTCAGTACCCCAAGTAGGTTTATAATTACAGTCTTAATTGAAAGGGTATTGATAAAAAACAATTGTTCCTCATCTCCAACTCCAGTTTTCTAGAAAGACATTTAAGTCTTCAATTCTCTACTACCTGAAAAAAGCAAACGAAGTACAGATGGCTGGAATTTCTCCTATTTTTAGTTTTGGAATGAATCTTTTTTTACAGCAATAAAAACAAATAGAAAATCCTTCTCTTTTTTTGTGCTATGAAAGAGAGAAAAGAAAAACCAGTCTTTGCATATTTTCAAGAAAAAACCATCACTTGCTACTAGAACTAATACTAGCTTAAAAAGCTAAAGTTTGGAAGTAAAATAATTTTACTACTCTTTAAATATTTTAACAATTTAAAAAGACATTAGAAAAAAAATACACTAACTCCCCTAGTAGTGTATACCAACTCAGGGTGACATTCTACATGCTCTTATTTTACCACAGTGTGGAATTTTTTCCTTTCAAATGAAAACCTACAGAAATAAACTCTGAAAAGGATAGATTGTTTCCTCCTTCCACCCTCTCATGTCAATGAAATACTTTGAACTATTTTCTGATCACAAAATTCATGTCCAAGTTATTTTTAAAAAATCAAGAAGCAATTATTTAATAGAATATATTCTATTAAAAGTTAGCCAAGACTAACTAATAAGACCTCAAAAATGAAGACATTTCAAAGAATTTTGTTCTCTTCAATAGTTGCATGAGTTGTTTTATTTTTATTTTTTTCAGGAAAATGTGCAAATATCAAGGTTACCTGGGTCTGCTGATAACTTCTACTTTTTGAAGATGGTGAGTGTTTCTAATGATGCACGGCTGCTTTAGAATCGGGTGGCTTTCCTGGCAATCACTCTTCGTGTGCCATCTTTTATAAAGGTGCTTCTTGTTGCTAAGAGATCAGTTGCTTAGAGACCAAATCATTTAAAAAAATATATATGTCAGGGGCCAACATAAATTATAACCAAATTTTGTCATTTCAGCTCTCCCTCTGAATGTTTGTCTTTTGTAACAGATCGTAACGTACCAAGAGCAGCCAATTACTAATCAGAAATAGAAAACTGACTATGAGGAGGAGAAAAGATCTGTGCGTACGCTCCCATGGACAGAGAGTAATGCCTCAGATTCCCTGTGAGGGAGTTACATGGTCGCAAGGCTCTGAAACTTGGTCTCTGAAATTTCAGCTCCCTGTGGGGGCCCTAGGCATATGCTAGAAATACAGATTTGTGTATGTATGCACATCTTCCTGTCCCAGGCCAACTTGATTGCAGTTGAGAGTATAAAGACATGTGAAAATTGTGGAGCTACTTTAGTCTTTTCCAAAAGAAAATTAAGAGAAAAATGCAATACTTAGTAAAATATAAGTTGGAAATCTGAAGTGATCTTAGCCTTCCGCCAGATATTTTCATGTGAGAACAATTGTCACTCTTCGGGTCTAAGTGGGTATATGTGCTGGAGGGAGGGATGCGGTGCATACAAATCTGCCTTTTAGCTTCTCCCCTGTTCTCAGATAGAGTATTGACCAGGAGACCGGAATAAATACAGTTGATTAAGTAGGTATGATTTGGCTTTGGGGTTTTTTATTCCACTGAGACTTTCTCCCTGCAAATTAACTGTCACCTAAGCATGACCCCTCCCAGGGACATTTGTATTTTAGGAATTTATTTTTAAATGAAAGACTTTTAAATTTCTTTAAGATTCAAAGGAACAGTGGCATTCCAAGCTTCTTAGCAGATAGGATAGGAGATGTTTGAGAGCTAAATAAAGTTAAACACAAGCATTCCCTGTGTAACTTGATAACACAACTCCCTCCCTCCACACACCTATCCTTGGTCCCATCTTAGATGAGAAGCAAGCAAGAAAATAAGGGATCAAAGACTTGGAGTTAAAATTCAAGAGAAGAGGATCTAGGATCTCAGAGTTTTTTTCCTTTATTAGCCTTCAAAGTGCCGGCCATTATCAAGGACTTCATGCCTTTGTTTTAATTGCCAGTCTCGTGATGAACACACTGTACAGAAAGGAGGAGGTAGGCTGAAGGCTAGGGTGGAAGTGTCAGGTAGGAGGATTAAGAGGTCAGGTTTTCATTCACTCTTTAGCTCAGGTCTCTGTCAGATTAGCATCATTCCACCATTTACTGACAAAGTAGATGAAAGACCTGCAACTCGTTTGAATTTATTTAGAGATATATAGCAATAAAATATATGTACACATTATATACTTTATATATATGTATGTATGTATGTATGTATGTGTGTGTGTGTGTGTATGTATTATGGTCTAGGCAAATGGGATGGGGCTAACACTAAGTAAAAATTCATTACAAGAAGAAATGAAACAATTTTCCTCAACCCAAGCTACAAGTGAAGTGGATGCCTAGTGCTTGAGTGTCACAGAATAAACCCCGGTATGCCAACTAAGCGTACCTCCTTCTCTTAAAGGCTCTTTCTAATTCCCCAGATTTCTCTGTTGCTTTTTTTTTTTTTTTTTTTTTTTTTTTTTTTTTTTTTTTGAGAGAGAGAGAGAGAAATGGAAGCAGAAACAGAAGGGATCTGAGATACAGGAATTAGGGGTAGCAAAAGACAAGAAAAATAAAAATTTCTGAATACATAGTCAGTACCTAGGAAAAAAAATGCTTGTTGAAGGAATGAAAGAGAGGGAGAGAAGGCTAAGGGGGAAAGGCCATAAACTCAACTGTATGTTACCCCAGGCGAAAACCACCTTGTACTTTTCTTTCTCTAATTCCAAGTACTTTGCGTAAAGGCACTTAGAAAATATCAAATGTTTTTGTTAAATTCTAAGTCAAAGGAGAAAAAAAGCAGAGAGATGGGCCTGAGGGGGTTGAACTATTACTTGGCCCTGGCTCCCTCCAGGGAGAACATGACCTTGTGTGCCTCTGACCTCCAAAGGAACAGTGCTCTGCAGACATTTGCATTTGGGACCTTAATCTAAAAATAAAAGCCTGACCTTCTTCTTATCCCTGCATCCTAATCTCTCTACCCCTTTGTCTAGGCTTTGGCTCTCTTCTCCCTGCCTTGTGGCCATTTGCTTTGGATTCTTAGCTTCTGCTTCTGAGACATGAGGCCTCACACATGCCCTTGGCCACCTCTTGCCAATCAGGAGGTGGCTCAGGCACCATTCAGAATACCAGTCCTTGGCAGGCTCCAGGCTTTAACCTATCTGGGTGGAGCTGGGGAGATGCAATGGTCTATAAGGGACTCATTCAGGGGCCAGCACTATGTGGCTAAAGGCAATAGGTTTGGATTCATAAGGGCTCTGTCAAATTGGAGCTTGGAAAGAAAAAAAAATTTTTTGCATGGATGTAACTGTTTACACCAAGAAGTGCAGTCCGGTGTCATTTGTGGTTCTGCAGTGTGGCAGACCACTTGTTCACAAGTACTTGGACCGCAGAGTCCTTACGCCCTGACCCCACCACTGCTGGGAAGCTGCCAGCCCATGCAAGCTCCATCTCCCAATCTCAAGAATGATGACACAGCTGAGATCCTAGAACTGTGGGCTCCTGCCTACAGATCAGGAGATGGTAAACGGAGAGACAGCAAGTCCTAAAGCATCCTCTGGGGACAGGTGCCTTTTTTGGGGGGGAAAATCGGTGTCCCCTAATGCTACTCCCAACTGAGCAGCCAAAGATCCTGATACCATCTATTGCCCAACTGCCAGTAATTCCCCCAGGACTTGCCACTCCCGGCTGAAAACCCAAGGCACCAGTTCTAGCAAAGCTCACACAGACCCCTCTTTAGCTAGGAAGTAGGAAGGATCCACTTCTGTCTTGGGAGGTTCCAATATCGTGGCCTGTCCTGCAACTCTGTTCCTATTTCTCCAGGCAACTGCTCCCTGAAGAGGCCACAATACCTGTAGAAAAGTATGACCTGCTAGGTAAGAAGAATGACTGCTTCAAGTGTTTGGGGTCCTCTCCAGAAGGACCTCTACATGCAGCCTAGAACAGCTAGAAGAAGCTCGACCAGTATCAAACAAGGTAGCTTTTGCCAAGAGATTTTACCTCGCCAGATGCCATGTGCTGGGCAGAAAGCTACTCTTAGAAGTCAGAGCAACAAGGGGCAGCAGAGGAGGGCCTGCCCTGGAAGTCACCTCCAGCCATCCAGCCCAGAGGCTACTATTAAAGAGTACAGTTTGAGCAGCAGAGGGCAGCAAAGCACAACTCCCTCAAGTTGAACCCTAAGGTACCGTTGAGAGGCGTGAGGTGAAAGGGCAGAGGGTCTGCTGCTCTCCTAGGGAAGAGCTGTTTGTCCTGGCCAGAAGTACTGCACCCAAGTTTGTCCTTGCGCTGGTTACTTCCCTGGACTCAAAAAATTGTCGAAGTCCATAGGGACTTCTGGCGAGCTAAGACCTGAGATAAGGAAGCCTGACTCAATGGAAAGCAGACCTCCAGATACATGGTTATAGTTGGCTTCCTTGATCGTACACAACCCTCCTGGTATCACCTCCTCCTTGCAGTGATGAGGGCTTTAAGACACCACATTTGGTCCTCCCCTTTGAGCACCTCATCACAGCGCTCCTCAGCAAAAATTCCTCTCAACACCTTGCTCTCCATCCAGATTGTATCCCAGCCTTGTGGGGTATACACCTGTCCACATGTACAGCTACATTAATAGTTACCAGGTCTCCAATAATTATCTAAAGAGCAAGGCCAGACACAGTGTGTCACTTGGGTACTCAGGAAAGACTTGCCCTTGCACCCATGACCAATCAATGGGCTTGATCCAACTATGCGTGAAAATTTACCTATAACAACTCTCCGCCCTTCCTCTCCTGCTAAAACACCGCTGTCTCTCCCTACCTTCTCCCTTGCTGTCCCTGCCACAGAAAATAATGGTTTTCACCTGCACCAAGTTTCCCAGTGCTCTGGTCATACCGACACTCGCAGCCAGCCTGCCGTTGGGAGAGCTACATGCAGCAACCCCCTTCCAGGAAGGCCTTCGAGGTGCCTCACCCTTACATACTGAAGACACACTGAGAATTATGACAGAGCCCACCAACCACCTCTGGCCTCCAGAGCCAGCACAGGTGTCCAACTCAGCTTGTTAGTTACCAGACATTCAGGGCAGAGAGCTCTTCTTAGACTGCAGTCTGGGCAATAATTAACATAACAGAAGAGCACAGCCCAGTAAGCTCCACCACACAGTCCAACTTCACTGCTTTTCTTGGAGAAAGAACCATGGCGTTCTTCTCAAATTATCTGGCTCTGGTTGACCCTCTTCACAGCTGCTAATTCACCTCTAGTCACTGCCTTTGACAACTTTCAGGTATTAATTTTACCCATCTATTAAGTAGTTTACTGAGTGAGAAAAGACCTGGGAGAGAGATGGGAAACAAGAATATGATGTGGTGGGGGAAAGGTGGAAGTAATATGTGGGGAGGAGAAAAGAATTGAAATGTTAATCAAGCTTCATTCAGAGACTGAAAAATGCTAATCAGACCTGCAGTCAGGCCAAGAGAATATCTGCAGAACAAAGGAAGATTTCCACTGCAATTGTTAACAACCCATTCCCCACACCTGTGAAGAGGAAACAGGAACCAACAGAGTCATTCCTTATGGCTAAAACCATGGGGAACCTATGGATTAAAGGCTGGGAATTGTCAGTAGGCCTTTCACTCTACATATTCATCTTTTCACAACTATTTACTCTTCCCCTTCCTCACTGTCTATCCATATCAAAGGAAATGGATTAACAACGTCTTTTAAACTATAACTCACAGGAACTAAAGAATAATATATAATGAATTCCCCGAACACTGAGGGTCCCTCTCACTGTTCATCTCACTCTCTGCCTCTGAGAGGAGACCACACTTTGTGGAGTGTTACCCCTTTTCTATTAAACTTTCCTTTCAACTCTAACTTTGGCGTGTGTGTTCAATTCTTTCTACACTCTCTGCCAAAGGACCGTCTTCTCTTGGTGCAGGGCTTGGTTGCCCCTGCCCCAAACTCAGGGAAATGTCCCCATCCTGCATCAGAAGTAAACAAGCCAAGGGCCCTCTTGTGATGTGGCCCCACAAGGTGCACACATTAATAGCCACACTGTAACTTACTAACCCTGGAGTCTTCTAATCCTCAAGAGAAAAAAATTGGGGATAATTACTAATCGTGACACAATTATAAGCCGACGATGTTGTTTTAGCAAAGTACAATTAGACTGAGCAAAATTCTCAAAAATCAAACTAGTCTCCATTCTCCTCTCTTTTCTGACCCATCTGAGTCCATCTCTCCCTGTCTCCCTCCTCTCTCTACTTTTACATCCCACCAAGCCACCTCTCATCTGCAGGTAAGCTCCTTCCCACCCCATGGGTATGCAACTGCTCAGGCCAGGGACAGACACACAGCTCTAAATGAGGTGGGCTAAGATAAAGTCCAAGAAGTGCTAAACTAAACAGCTCTGTCTTCAGGCACGTTTTTGATTGGGGTTTCCCAGCCTCTATGATTGATTCCTGTCTGAACCACAATCTTCAACCGTCAGGGTACAAAGCGCTTCTCATTTCTCTCAGCACATTGCATTTCGAATCCAAGTGTGCCCTGACCACCAGGCATGTCCAAAGCTCACTGTATATGGGCACGAGGACTTCTAGAGCTTAAAGGGAATCCTTCTCAAGAAGAACAATGTTTTCCTGTTGTGTATGCTCCCTAGGACTTCAAGAGCTCAGAGGGAGTCTTCCTCAAAAAGAGCAAAGGTTCTCCTGCTGTGTATGATCCAGACACTACCACCTCCTCCCCATTCAGGGTTTCCCAACTCTTTTCATTCTGCAAGAGATTTGTTGATTTGTAAGCATGGAGCAGGCAATCAGTGGAAGGCTGATGAGAATCACCCACAAGGAAATAAAAGGCAGGATCTGTGCACTGGAGATGCACTAGCTTTCATACAAGCAAGAAATTGACCCCTTACGCCTGTGACGTTTTGAGAGCGGAAAGCTGTGCCCTTAGAATGCATCTCCAGGAGACCTCCAGAAAATACAGGAGGTGCTGTTCCTGTCTTGTTGAGGATGATTCCAGCAGAAAAAGCTCTCCAGTGATCCTACCCAACATTTCCATCCACAAGGTGGCATTAACAGAGGGCAAGATTGACAAGAGTGGGGCCACCACATATTCCTCCCACACATAGCTCATCCAAACGGCACCCACTCCAAACAAAAATTAGACCTTATCAGTTTTTCCTTCTTTGCCTATCCTGTTCTTCCCAATCCAGATAATGAAAAATATATCCTTTAAGGAAAGAAAAAAGAGAGAAGGAGGCTAACAATTGCCATTGGGATAGAGTGGTTGTTTCCAAGAGGCACAGCTAAAGCTTGGTGTGCCATGTTCTCTGGCAAATCAGGAAAGGTCCGTTTTGAAGAGACCAAGAAACTGAGCCCACTTGAACTTGGGGTTTCTTCCAGTGCTGCTTCCTTGAGGATGTTGTGAGCCTCCTCAGGTTCTCAGGGAGCTACAGCTCAGATATTGGTCCCATGGCTCTGCAGAAGACAGGCCTGTTCCCCCGCAGGCTCCCTAGGCCCCTCCCTCCCCCTCTCCTGGGCCCAAACACCTTTGCCCTAACTTCACTCTGGCTAGGCCCCCACCCTACCCTCACAAGGCCCTCCGCTCCTCCAGTTGTTCAGTTAAAAACCCCAAAGTAATTATTAAACTGACTCCTGATTCTCTTCAGTGATTCAGGGCTAAAAACTATTTAAGGAAACAGAAACACCGCCTTCTTGACATCTGACCCAAACAGGTCCAAGTCGCCAGCTGATTTTATCGGCAACTAACAGGAACGCCTGTGTGTATCTTGGAGGTGGGGCGTGAATTGAAGGTGGAATGTTAAAAAGTTCAATACCTCAGCAAAATAGTCCATGGATGACTAAATTTGATACACAGAAGCTAAAGAGTATTATCAAATGTAAGTAATAGAAAGCTGCTTTCGTATCATTTAAACAGCGCCATGAATATGACAGAGCATCTTATGGCACTGGAGCCTATTTTCCCCCAGCCTCTTTTCCCTAAAAACGTATGAACCTCTCAAGAGTAAGGACCATGTCTTACTCAACTTCCTGTCCCTGGGCTATCGATGCCTATGGCACTCAATAGCTGTGTGGTAGTTTTCGAATAAATGAAACTGTTTACCCTTTCCTTCATGTCCCCAGGCCCTGCTTTCCTTGGCATTCCCCTAACAGCTGTTATCTGAGCTCTCAATTCTGCCACATTCCCAGACCAATCAGTTATTGAGGCAGGAATTATTCAAACAGCCACTGCCGTTACCCATGACCCAAAGTGTAATAGCCTCAGAGCTAAGCCTAGTGTTGCACATTTGCTACTCAGGTCACAGATTCTCCACCATCCCATGCGCTTTGGGATTCCTTGTTGAAACCCGGATTCTCACACCCAAGGCTTCACCCCTGGGTACCCAGGCTCATCTGATCTCGTTTCCTTGTTCTGAGTGAGCTGTCTAGTAAGCGCTCCAGCCCCACCCCCTCACCCTATGGCATGTTCCTGGCCCACTGCAGCGGCAGCAGGCACTATCCCCTTGTTCCATTCCTCTGCTCTTACTCACTCCCCGCCACCACTGCGCCCCTCCCCCTCCCCATCCTTACTCCTTCCTAGAAACAGAAGTTCTGCTCCAAAACCCTGGCCTACTAGCACGTTCCCTGATAAACTCAGACTGTTATCAGTGGTGATGGCTACTTCTCTGCCCTGGGTCTAGTCCCTGTTGCGCCCCTCTGATAGCATTCTACCTCCATTTCCTGAACCCCCGGTACTGACCATTTGTTTAAATCAAGACAGGGGTTTGCTGTGCCCTTTGCCCTCCCAGCTGGTTCTCTACTTGAGCATCTTGGTTCACTGTTGATGAGAGGGTCCCCCATCTCCCAGCCTTTCTTGCCAACCTTTGACATGACAAAGTGATCAGCAGTACAGTGGTGACAGACCCTCCTCCTGCCCCAACATGCATATGTGCGTGCGCGTGCACACACACACACACACATCCACACAAACTTGTATTCCAGATTTTTTCTTGCACTGTCAAGAGAAATGGAAGGTGAATTAAGCAGGGAGTTGTTGTTCTGCGTTTATTGCTACAGAACTAGGGTTTTCAGTTAGTTACAGTCTTCGTGACAGGAGGGGGTTGGGGATACAGGTCTCTAACAATCAGACATGCTGAATTACCTGAAATAGTCCCACTTTCCATAGCATTTTATTGTTTTTCAATGAAAGTAGTTCACTCTGTGCTTTTCTAAATACGCAAATCTTTACATTTCAGATGCTTTGTTAGACTTCATACACATTTCCAAAAACATTTTAAACAAATTCTTTCTCAAGTCATGAGTTTGGGCAAAGGGGTCTCCTGGATGAGGAGCTGACCAGGCCACTGCCTGTGCAATTCCTGAGACAGTTCCAGGAATACAGCAGCTATCCCTGCGTGCCCTTGTACCTGACTCCTTCCCCAGGCTTCGCGTTCCAAGAGTCATAATCTCATCAACAGGGATGTGAATTCGGCTCTGCTTGTCATCATTCTTGGCCCATTGCCATGTGAGGCTGCAGACCACCATCCTACCTCTAGCTGGGTGAGTGCTTTGGGGCCTTCTTCAATGCTTTGATCATAGGTTTGCCCGCAGAGACCTCAGCTGTCCACTGTGCTTGCCCTCTTGTCCTCCCCACTCTCCTTCAGACAGCCAGGGTCCGTGGGTGTCCTTCCCCCAACCCTTACCAGAAAACTTTTCTAAGTCATTCAACTTTTCTTGTAAATAGGAGACAACCCCTTCTGTTACTTCTCTAGAGCGTTTTGCATTTTAAGCCTTTTTTGCACTGAATCAAGGAATGAAAGTTTGCCCTATTGAAGGAATTTTAGCATTACCCCTCAGGGAGCTGGAGGAGCTGGAGTAGAGGCTCTCTTCGATGCCCCAATATCCTACACAACACTTATGCTACCAGACCCAATAGGGGCTGATGAGGGTCAAGCATGAACAGCCCCCCAACCCCTGGCTATTCTACCATGCTTCTGCCCCACCATTGATCTTCAGGCCCACCACTGAGTGAGCTGAGGGCAGACAGCAGCTATGGAACTGAGATTGAGTTGCAAAACCATCTTAAAGCCATCTTCCCTGGCTGGTCCCAGCCTGCATGAGCCCACATTCCCCTAATTCCTTAGAGTTTCTATTTACTTCACATTCCTATTCATTTTCCCAGGAATCACCTGGGACTGAGGCAATGCATTTCCCTTTGCACAGTGCCTGGCACATAGTAAGCACTCAGTAAATGTTAGCTATTAATAGTAAAAGCAATAAATCCACAATGGGATCCATAGGATGGATAGAAGCTGCTCGTAGTAGTCAGGGGCCAGGACAGTAGTGGGCAGCTAAGCTCTCAGTACATCGTGGACTGTTCATTTAACGTTTCTGAACTGGAGAGAGTTTCAGTTCTTTAAAGTGAAAAAAGAAAGGCTTTTGGCCAAATGACAATGATACGGGTCCCTTATTATTCCTAAGTCTCCAGAAGGTTTTCTACTCACTGGCTAAATATCCTGCTTAATACCTAAGATGGAGATTTATGACCAAACATCTCCCCTCCTTGTCTGTCTTCTCTCTTGGTTGTGAGAATTCCAATCGGCCAGGTGATGAAGAGAACTTTCACGGGAGCCAGCACCTTCACTGGAAGGAGATAGGGCTAGTAAGGTATGTTAAACCAATTAAGCAAGCTCTATTCGCAAGATTCTCACCTGAAGCCAGGAAATAAAGAGCTGAGGTTTTATTTTCAGAGTTCAGAATTAACTTGGTGACTTAAGCCCAGGATCACGGCATTGCTTCTTCCCTTCCTCCTGCCCTGTCACGTGGCCCCACACATTGAATGGAAGTTTGTCTCCATTTCCCGAGACTCTCTGGATTTCTAGTGCAGGTCCTCTAGTGCTGCCTTGACTTCTAAAACTACTTGGCTGGGGCATAGGCTTTGATCCTCTGCCTGGACTTGCCATGCTCCTTACTCTGAGGGCATCGCTGTGCTGGGAAAGCCAGTGCTTCACTATGAGCATCACCATGGCCCAAAAACATCATCCTCAGCTCTAGATTGGATGCTGTTGGGTAGGACACTGGCTCTTTCCCTACCCCTCACCTCCAGAGCTTGTGTCACTTTGGTCCCAGCATGCTTTGTGACTGAGCCAGCCTAAGTTTGGCAGAAAACTGGGTTTGAAGCAGATTTAAAAAAAAAAAAAAAAAAAAAAAAAAAAAAACCTATAAAGTGAAGGTATGGAACCAGGTGTGGGGGCTCTGCAAATTGTTAAGCAGGGATCTCATATGATCGTCAGAACACTGCTTCTGGCAGTGGTGGTAGGCAGGGTGGCAGGGGCTGAAGGCAGAGAGACTGGTTCATAGACCCAGATTACTTCCCCTCAAGGTGGGAAGGAGAGGACTTCCCTCGTGAGAAGTGGCCCAGAAGAACCGACAAGGATTTGGGGAGGTACAGGGAAGGAAAAGTACATTATTACATTAAACAACTAGACATCTTTTGAACGTCTTTCCCCAGCCAGTCCCAGCCACAATGAGCCCATAGTCTCCTGACTCCTTAGAGTTCTTATTTACTTGTAGTTCCTGCTCAGTTTCCCAGGAGTCCCCTGGGAATAAGGCGAGCCCATATTAGAAGGAAAATGTTCATGCTAATAAGTGGGCAAGAGGACTATTATTTAACAATTGCAGAATAAGCACTGATAGCATTCATGGAACACAAGAAAAAAAGACCTTGCTTCAAAGGCTACACAGAAAGTGTGTAGAACCAAGATTCTAACCTAGGTGCGTGACCCCAAAGGCCTTGCCCTTTGCACTGCAGAGTGTTTCTCTAGAGAAGCCAGAAGGAGAAGCAAAAGAGAGGGAGAAGATGATGGTTTTGAACATGTTGTGGGGCTGGCAGGACAGGCAGTAATCTGGCCAGCAGCTAGAAATGTGACCATGGAGATATGAAAATAGATCGGGACCAGAAGATACAAATCTGGGAGTCAGCCACATAGCTGTTATAATGGAAACTCCGGGATACATCACATCTCCAACACAGAAGATAGAGATCAGGGAAGAAAGCTCAGGCTACAACCATGAGCCATACCCTCAGCTTAGGAACTAATGAAGAAGCAGAAAAGAAGCCAAGAGGGTTAGAGGAAAATCAGGTGAAGATCATTTAACTGAAATCCAACGAGGACAGTGTAAAAACAGGAAAGAGAAGCCATCAGCTTAGAACATTTTACACTAACAAATAGGTTCACACACACACACACACACACACACACACACACACACACACACACACGAGAAAAGGCCAGCTGCTTCAGCAGTTAGGAACACACTGGTGCTCTCCCATCAATCGCATTGGTCAGATGGTAGGCAGAGAGGCTGTTGGGACAGCAAGTGTAGACTGTTCTTTCAAGAAATTTGGTAGTAAAGAAAGAGAACTGAAAAAATAGTGGTGGTGGTGGGGGGTGGTGCATAGGACCTCTTCTTTGCAGTCTAACAGCCGAATTGCACAGATTTAATCACAACACAATCCCTGTGATACTCAGAGCAGTCATCCCCAGGTTATTCATTGGCTATGGACAGACCATACTTTAATAGCAACAGTTTACACCTCCCTTTCAACCCCGACTCCCTGCTGGTAGTAATTTTGCCACCATCACTGGCCAATAAATAAATCTGTAACATGATGCTGGAATCTTGAAGATCATCCCCAGCCCTTCACTCCATGCGGCAGCAGGAGAGGCTCAGACTGGTAAGGGGCCTTGTAGATCTAAAAATCTCTGGAAAGCTTTGAGCATTTCTATAAACTGGCAAATCATATCTAACTTTTACAGATGCAACCTGCTCCTTGGTGTCTGCCCATTCTTCAGCCTTTGAATTGGGAAGGGGGCTGTCCAGGGGACAGCCAAGGGGAAAGCCCCTTTCACCTCAGGCCACAGGTGCAGGGGCCAGGCTGGAGCAAAATTCAGCCCCTGCTTTCTTGCCAAGTTTTGTGTTCGTCCAGATGAGATACCTTTCCCTAAACTGCACAAAGGATCATGGGGCAGTGAGGGCCTATCTATACATTGACATTGGGAGAAGGGCTGGGGTCCTACTGCATGGGTGGAGAGCAGCTCTCTCAAGAGAAGCTATTTTCTCTGGCAGGGGCTCTTTCGTGGTCATAGACCAGTCCCCGAAGACCAGGCAGGAGCGCTGATTCTCTGCCTAGCATTGAGGGGCGTGCTGGGACTGAATGCTCCATAGGCCATGATAGTCTTGGATAGAAAGATCCGCCTTGGAGCGGGGGAGCACTGCATAAAATGGCGAAAGGGGCCCAGATTATCTGCTGAGTTGTGGGAACAAGCCTTAGGAGGTTCGATGCCTGGTGCAAAATAGTGTGAACTTCAGAATTTGCCCAAATTATTTTAAACAAAATTAGCAACTCTGAGCTAACCTCCCCCCACCCCCTTTGAATGAACCAGCTGAGGCGAAACTATAAGAGGTTAAATCATGTGAAAAACTCTTATTTTTAAATGGAACTACATTTAGTCAAGAACCACTTGTGTAGGATATGTCTTCAAATCAAATATTGTTGCCTTTTGCCAGAGAAAATGTGCTTTAATTCCTTCATGCCAAAGAATGTCTGCTACATTGTATAATGAAACTAGAATAATTGAGCTACTTGTTCATTACAAAGCTCTCTAGCTGAATACTCTAAATTCTTTAGCTGCTGAGTGGGCTTGGAGTGAATTAACAACGCTCTTTTAAAAAAAATAATTTTGAGGCGGGATGCAATATTTACAATAGAATTTTTTGTGAAGCCCTGTTAAATGCTTTTTACTCCAAGAAGGATCATGCATTATTCTTTGTTGATAATGTCGGGGTGATTCAGAAGGACAAGTGAAACGTTAGCCAAAGCGTTACAGAGGAGTTCAGACTAGCTTTCCCCTGGCCGCTTTTCTCTGGGTTCCTGCCAGGGATCTTCCTTTACACTTTTCTAACCTACTGCCCCTTTTCTCTCATCAAGTTCCTACAAATTGCCTTGTCTCCAGGTAACTGAAAAACCAATTTCCTTCCATAAGCTGGGGACACCTGTGAAGGCAGAGACCATGTTGTATTAATGTCTCCTTCCTCAGCAGCACACAGCAGAGTTACACCTAGAAAGGTTGTCAGGAAGTCATTGGTGTTGGGTGTAGAAAACTAGAGTTAGGTGAGGGACTGTGGAATAAAAATGGAAAAACCAAGCCAAACTCAAAGACTGATCTTTTCTCCATCCCACTGGAATGACTGAGGCAGTCTCCACTTCTCATTTCCTGGGAAGATGAAATGAAGTGCCAGTCAAGTCAGAACTGTCTTGTGCAGTTCTGGCTGGCCTTGGGAAAGCTGCTTGTACCTGTTAATTAAAAAGCTCCTGCAGCAGAGGAGTGTGGGGAGCAGAGAGAAGACTGAGAAGAGAGAGAAGAGACACAGTAAAACATGGCTAGACCCACGAAGACAGGCGGAAGAAGTTTCAAGGAGTGTGGGAGCATTTTAAAGATTACAGACAGGTTGAGTCTGAGGACAAACCAAGGAAAAGGCCGCTGGATTTCAGAAAGTTGCTTCTTGATTTTTCAATTGTTTCCAGAGCAGCAAGGCTAGAAGCAGATGGCAGGAAGGGAAAAGGGACTCAGGGGAGTAAGAGGGGAGCACAAAGGCCATGCATTTTCAGAACAGCTGGGGATAAGAGCCATGGGTGAAGGGTGTCTGAGTCCAACTGAAGCTGATGGAAGGGGCAGATGCTAAAGTTTTATTTTAGCATCAACCCTTTGGGCAGGAGTTATGGTAGATGAGGCCTTGACAAAGAATCTGAGGAGCAGAGGAAAAGTACGTTCTTCATTTGAGATTGGAGGGAAATAGAAAGGAGTGGATGTAAATTTGATCTGCTTCCATGAATATTGCTCTCCCAAGCCAAGACGGCACAGAGGGTGTGTGTAACAGGGATGGAGACTTTCACAGTCACTTCCCTGTGGGCTAGTCACTAAAAAGAACAAACATGTAGGAGTGTGGATCCATTGACCTTCATCAGATGGCACTGTCACCTCTAAACTGGTGATCCTCAGGGTCTCCTTCCTTGGCTCATTCCTCACCTTAAATTTGGACGAGGTGCTTTTTTCATAGAGCTAGATTCAATGTAAAGGGTTGTCCTTTATGCTGACGTTATATCCTCTTCACTTTTTTGGTATTAAAATGTTCTTTGCCAAACATGAAACAATGATAATAGATCAAAGTTCGGATTTTTCCCCTTCATGTTTTTACTTGGCAGAAGAAAAGCTATTCTATGTAGTTCCACCCTCTGTTATGACCACCATTTATTTTCAGATTCCTGTTTGTAAAATAAATTAGGAACCATTGTTCTGAAACAAATGTTTATATATCTCTAAAATATTGTTGGGCATCCAAGGAAAGGTGTTTCTAGTTTTGGCTGGAATTTACAACCTCATGCCAATGTATCGCCGAATTATTTCCTGCCAAGGATGAATAGGAAGCCAAGTATTTTTGACTCAGCTATTCTAAAATGATCAAGTCATGACTTTTGTGTATACCTTCCTCCAGAGACAAAAACAAACAGGTTTCTGGTGGGAACTGAGCACCCCTCAGATCCCAGACCTTTAAGCCTGGAAGAAACTTCAGAATCATCTTGTCATCTAATCTGGATTATTCTATTTAAGGCCCTTTCAAAGGGAGCAGATTTGCCCAAAGTCACACAGCCAACTAGTGGCAGAGCCAACATGAGAGGCTGTCTCCAGATCCCCAGCCAACCCTCTCCTATCTCTGCTTGCCCCAACTCAGCATTATGTTGGCCCTGCCTTTCCCAAAAGGTGGCCCTCAAGCCAAGCAGCAGCAGTCTTGGCCCACCTTGCTAGGCTTACCAGGTGCCATTTCCTCCTTTGTGATAATGGCTGTGTCCTCAAATACTTAATGCTTTCCTGAGTATATGACTCAGTTGCTGCTGCTGTTGCTGCAGCAGGCTTTTAGTCCACTCCCAGAGGGGTTTCTCTTGAAATAACACAGGTCGGTTCGGAGGCTGGGGCTCTCATAGCCTACCTCAGCCTCCACGATCTCAGCAAGGCTCCACCACCTGCTCCCTCCCTCCCTTCCCTCTTCCCTGTTCAGTGTCTGCCCTCCCAACTCCCAGGAGTGGCTTCTTGTCTCTAGTGAACCAGACTTCATGGGGGTCCCACTTCTACCAATTGGCACAAAAATTCTCATAGTAGTAGCCTTTGAGGCTGAAAGATCGGAAATGACAAACAAGAACACGTGTAGGGAGGGCTGCAGAGACCCAGCATAGTCACCTTAGTACTGTGGCATAAGCAACATAAGCAACATTGTGGACAGGGTGCTGTGGGGGCATAGTATTGTAAAGGTAAGGGTGTGTGTCCCTGCGAGGCATGAAGGTAGGACCCAGGAAAGCTTCACAGAGAAGACATTTGAGCTTGGCCTTGAAGAATGTGTTATAGAGGCAGAGAAAGGATCTTCTAAACAGCTTCCTGTCCCTAGGCACAGAGCCAACCCCAGAGAGCAAAGCAGGAGCTAGAGAGGAGAATCGCATCAGGAGCCAGGGAGGACCGCCAGCTGGCTTGCAGCGGCCGTTGCGGGTGGAATAGAAGCAAATGGCCCTTCCTGGTTTGGGTTATGCCACAGCTGATAGTATAGAGTTATCTGTCCACTGACTATAAATTGAGATGTCCTAATGCCATTTAAGTTACTCTGAATTTTTGGCTTGTTTAATTATGTTCTTTGGGAGTCTGTGGAATAATTTAAAGTTTTATGGAGCCCATGCTATGAAAAACAAGGCATACGAAATTAAAATTTTAACTGTTATATTGACACGTTTGACAAGTTATACTGACATCTCACCACCATTTATGCCCTCAGGCCATCACTGAAAGTGATGATAAAGCCACTTTATGGTAACATGTTACGATAAGGTGTTTAGCTGGAGATGTCATGAGCCTGTATTTTAGAAGTTCACATGTTATCGCTGAAATTAAAGAAATCCAGAAACACATTCTTTGTGGAAAGGAGCATTCACGTGGGAATCCAGAAGACCTGGCTTCTCACCCTGGCTTGGCTCCTGGCATTGTGTCTCGTCTCTAATACTGTCCACTTTACTTTCTCACCTGTACCAGGGAAGCAGTCACATAGGGAGGGGAAAAATGGAATAGATGGTTTCTGAGAACTCTTCCAGCTTTGCCAGTTCCATGCCAAAATTCAAGGGATTCCATTATTGAACAGTGGTCCAGAACATTCCTTTCCATGTCTACTGATCTTGCTTCTGAAACCCTGAACCTTTGCTTTCTCAGGAACTCTTAGTATCGGTAGTTTGTTGATTTAAAAATTAGTCATATGCTAATGACCACTGTCCCACTTTAGCTATTGCTGAGAAAGAGGAAGCAGGGTTGCAGAGGTGAAAGAAAAGGAGCTGGGCCTGGAACAAAGAATCGCCCCTGGGATAGTGGATTACTTTTTCTTCATATTAGAAAACCAGGCCTGAGCTGACCCAAATGTAAGCTTCCTTGCATCTCAATAAGCGGGAAGCTGGGAAAGGAGGTTCCTGGGGCCAGGCCCCTATCTGCCAGCTCTATGTAGGTTTCTTGGGGCCAAGAAGGGCATTTTCTGCCTTCCTCAATCCTCTGCCTCAGAAGGCTCCCTAGAGAGGCGAGGACCCATCCTCCTGACCCCACCCACTCCCACCCCATGCTCCTTCCCATTGTTGGTGGCCTCTTCTGTCTTTTGGCAACTGGGCTTCTTGCCATCACCTGGGCTTCCTGGTTTACATGGCTTTCTGTTGAACAAATAAACACATACTTGACCCTGCCCCCAACAAGACAAAAGCGATTCATTCAGAGCTGCTGCTGCCCAGCTGACAGATGTTCTGGCCTCCTTGCCCGATAGCCAGGCAGCTTGCTGACCCCAAAGGTGAAAGGCTTTGTTACATTCTCATCCCCCGGTTGGCCAATTACTACCCAGGATCATCCAAGAATTCTGACATTTGTCTTTCCTCCCCTACTTCGGCCTCCTCAGCTCTTAGCACTGTTAGGACAGAGCTGTTCCCAAAGTGGCCTTTGGTCAGGTCATGGGAGAATGAAAATGATGGGGCATGTGTTAGGGTTGCCTTGCCACAGCTGCTCAGATCCTACATTTGCAGACTTGACTGTGCCTTTGCAAAGACAAGGCCACGAGGAGCCCTTTTGGGCACTTCCCAGCACAGAGAAAGCTCAACAAGACACCCTTTTCTAGGAATTTAAAGGCTAAAAAAATTAAGTGCCACCTTTCTGGCTTGTCATGACCTTGGGCTCAGCGATCTTCCCTTTACTTGTAGTTTACAGCCAAGCTGAGGGAGATAAGACCTTCACTAACATGCTTGCCAGCTTTTAGAGGCTAGGAGAGCAACCAGTCAAATGACTGTGGCTCCTAGAAGAGACGGTGATGACTTCCAACAGGACATTCATGGAAGGTTCTGTGGAGTAGGTGGCATTTGACCTGGGCCAGAGGAGAGGTAGGATTTCACTGGGCAGAAATGGAGATGGGAGGGCTTACATCTATGCAGCTGCCATTGTGTGAAGGCAGGAGCATGCAGAGAATATGTGAGCAGGGTGAAGCGGCAGCTGATGAGACAGGATGACCCACACCACCACAAACATGCTCCCTCAAGTTTGTCAATCAGCCTGCCTGGGAGTCCTGAGCCACCATGAGCCCTGAGCCTAGTTTGAGGAAAATTCTTTAGACCCTTTTCTTCATAGAAAGTCATAAAGAGTCTGTGGAGGGGAAGCGAGCCCTAAGGAGTTCTTCAAAGGCCAGCTCCATGATCTCAGCTGACTCCCTCCTTTTCTAGGCTTCTTTGGAGTCTTCCAACATTTTTCTACATAAATTATTGAGTGCTCTATGCTTGTGCCCTAAACCACAACCATGAAGAAGGTCTACAAACAGCCTCTTAGCTTGTCATTGAGAGTTAAGACTCTTTAGAAATTATTTTGGTGCTTTTCAACTGTTTTCATAAATCATCTACTGGGCAGATGGTTAAGGTGCAATAGAAAGAGGTTTGAATCACTGTGACAGTTTGGGTGACACTGACCCCTTGCTTTCCTGCCAATAATCAGGGCAGAAAAGTTTCAGGAATAAAATCCAAAAGGGCCTGTTCTCCCACCACACCTGTCAGGCTGGGAGCTGAGAGCCTCTTGCGCCAGAGCCCTGCGGAGTCTGAGCAGTATCACTGCCAGCTCCTTCAGCCCTACACCGGAACCAGCTCCCGCTGCTTTTCCCTTCTACAAGGAACAGCCTTCCCCCAAAATTATGTCTATCTTCTGTGCATTTTTAAGTATATCAAATGATTGGGGATCCCTATTAGTGCAATTTTTTTTTTTTTTTTTTTTTTTTTTTTTTTTTTTGCTTAAAAAAATAAGAACATGCCTCTTAGGAAAATCATCACCCCTCAGAAACTGAAAACAACAGTAAGGGACAAACCGAATTGAACAAGAATATGACTGAAGGCCAGCAAAGTGTGTTCAGAGAAGCAGCAGGAAGGAGAAAGAGATGAAGAGAACAGAATAGAAAGCTAAGAAAGGAAACCATGGCCCCAGGGAAGATAAATGCAATCAGACCAGGGGGTGGGGAAGCCATCAGAAGAGAAATCAGACCCAAAGAGACCTGCCACATTAAGGGTTGAGGAGGCATTTTTCTTGGGCTAGGAACATGCATAGAAAACCTGGACTTTTGAGGCAAACTATGGCAGGCAGACAGAGGCTAGAAAGACTAGTTTGGGGGCTGAAAGACTACTGATGTGGAAAAACCCCCAAAGGCAAATTCTCACACTTGACTTGGCCATGTTTCCTATTGTCATTTATCTCCCCTCTCTGATACCCTGAGATGATTTGCACTGTTCTATGGTAGTTCTCATCCCATAAGGGCAAATACTGAGCACAACTGAGAGGGCAGGAGTTTAGGAAGGATTCACCTCATTCTGGATGCAGGCGCTACACCTCCAGGACCAAGGTTTCTCCTGCCGGCTAGGTGCATAAAAGGTCAAGCAGAGAATGAATGTCCCCTCTCTGCTTCCGAGCGTTCGGAGGCTCAGAGGCCACAGCCTGCGTGTTGACTCCACTGAGTGACGCACCATACCTTCCTTCCTTTTCTTATCTGGCCATCCAAGACAAGCTACTGCTCTCTCAGACCTGAGTACGCCACTCTTCATTCTTTGACTGGATCTGATTATCTGCCAGCTTCTTTTCCATAAAATATCATTAAGTTGCTTGGTCTTTCCAAGGCTAGGATTACTGCTGGGTAAATTTAGCCCATCAGGAATGACTAGAATCCTAGGGAAATACTGCCTATATTTGGGCTTAAAAACACAAATCCAAGGGTGCGATGTCACCAAAGTTTAAACAAAAATTATTGTTGAAAGTTGTACATTTTTAAAAGAGTAAGTTGTACAAACATTTTTAAAAGAGTAAGATTCAGGTAATGATTTTTCTGCAAAAGAAAAATTTTCACAAGATCCCTCCTGTAATCTCAACAAATGGTAGAGCTAAAACAGCAACAAAGAAAACTGAATTCAATATTTAAAGTGTAAAATTCTTAAATAAGTTTCCCTTTTGCCCCTTCTGGGCCTTTTTTTTTCCTTTTTGTTCTCATCAAGCAGCTTATTGCCATCTCCTTCCCACCCAATCCACCCAATATCATCTCCTGTTTCTTTCTCACTTCTGTCTACAGATCCTTCAAAACATGTGCCTATTCTGTTTCCGCTGACAGACATGAACTAAATAAACATCGAACTAACTCTTGCAAATTCAAGTGGGCAGTCCTGAGCTTATTCACGCTTTGGGGTCCCATCTCCCACTCTCTTTTGAAGCGTCATTGCTCAATTGAGGGCATTCACCGACCAAGAGACCTTGCCTAAGCCTAAAGGTGTGTCAACTGGCTCCCCCTCCAAATCAGACTCATAGAATAACAGGGCTGAAAGTCAGCCTAACCACCCTCAGAGAGCACTTGTCATTCTAGACCTGAGTTCTCAACTTTTAGCCATTACTCCCTATAAACAATGGCCTATTTTTATCTGGGCAACATTGGGCAAATGTTAAAGGAGGCAAAGTTTCATCCTTGGTGCCCTCTTACTAGAGAACATGCCAAGAGTCTCCTTGGCCTCTTTCTCACTTTTCTCCAGCTACCTAACTCCCAATCCCCACCCCTACAGATCATAGTCTTAGACTGAAGGTGTCTGTCACCATAACTAGCACCACCTCCAATCTCTGCCTTTGGAAAGTTTCCTGTCATCCTCCTAAGTCCAGTTCAAATGCGACCTCTTCTGGCAGGCTTTCTTAATACCCAGCCTGCATCTTTCTCTCTTCTGAAGCCCCAGAGCCTTTGGAGTTGCCTTTGCCGTGGTTCTGGGCACTTTCTACCACTGATGGTAAGCTCCTTGAGGGCAGGGTCCATGTCTGATTCATCTCTAGGTCCCCTACAGGACTAAGCCAAGTGGATCCTCTCAAAAGCATGCAGAAATGGCTGAGGGAGGAGTGCACTCTGAACATGGCACAGCACACTCTGCCTGTGGGCTGGGAGGAGCTTGGGCCGAGGGTCTACCTCTTCCTAAGGTTGGTCGTTCCCCTTCCCTCCCCTTCTCACTCCCAGTCCGTTCTCGAAGGACCTCTCTCTTTCACGGTCTTTAGTCAACTGTTGCTGTTGGACAGAGTCCTCTGGTAGGCTTTTGCTGTTAACAGCTTAGAATTTCGCTGATCCCAGAAGTCTTTGCACTGAACAGTGGGGGTGGGGTAAGGTGGGAGAAGGGTCGAAGGAAGTAAAGAGTGAGAACTTTTACTCCCAAATGACAGTGTGTTCCTATTAGAGGATTTAGGCATGACAGGCTGGGCAAGGGAGGAATTTGGGGGGTGGGGGAGCGGTTGGGAAGGTTGTTTCTTGATACCCCTTGAACCATAGCCCCTTCGTATTCCGAACTACTTTCTTTCTCTGTTTATGCCCTTTTTAAAAAAAATAGTTACGTCGTGAGACATAGTAGCCCTTAAAGAAGTAATAGTAATCATTTTTCTTATTGTCATTACAACTAAGTTAAGAACATAACATACACACATGAAAACACACATAGCCACCCTAAACACATGAGTGCTTAGAGGCATCAAGTGGGAGATGTAGATGGATTTTGTTAGAGTTTCTAAAAGAAAGTGTCAGGGTGGGTTTTGAAGCATCTGCCTCCCTGTGGTGGAAACAGTCTGAGCAAAGACCAGGACGTGAAAATCAGCAGGTTGTATGTGCACAAGGAATGGCCCATGACTAAGAAACCAAGTGGAATTGGTTAGATGACAGGAGGCAGCGGGAGGGAGATGCAATGATGAATTCAATTCTGAGTTGCAATTGCATGTGTTAGTTGGAAATGTTAGAGGAAATGTCCCCTGGGAGCCTGAAGATCTCAGGTTGAGAGTGGAGAGGTAGGGTCTGGGGTCTCAAGGAGTGAATGGATCATGCAGAGCAGCAAGTGCATGGAAAGGGAAGGGCACAAGATGCAGGGGGTGTTTAAATGAAAAAGTCTGGGTGGGTATGGGGGTGATGATGGTAATGACAGTAATGCTTTCAGCCCTTCCGAGCTTACTAATTGCAGCAGAAAAGTTCAGAAATACAAGGCCAGGGAGAAAAATATAGGATGGAGGAAGACGTCATTAAAACCTAAAGTGTTCTGGAAGAACAACTTTGTTTAAAATAAATATTGGCATTGTATTTACTTAGTAACAAAAAAATAACATTTTTATTGTTTTCCTGGGTTAGGAGATATAGTTAAGGCTCAAATGTTGAACTGAAGTTCTCACTTGGCCCTCTCTCTCTGGTGCTGGATATGCACAATGCATCTCTCATCTTACGGATGTTGTGGAAACTGTCACTTTCTCCCTGTTCATCTCCCTTTAGGTGCCAGCAAGGAAGTAAATCTTGCCCCCAAAAATCACTTTTACGTGACTTGTGCTTCTCCTCTATCTGGCATCACTAACGTTTGCTGCAAAGTTTTGAATGGAGACAGTAGTACATTACAGGAGTAAAACTCTCCATTTTTTCCAACTCAAGTCATGTTAACAATGGTTTTCCGTGGGTGGTGAGATTATAAGAAATGTTTATTTTCTTTACATTTTCTGCATTTTCCAAATAATACTTCCTAGTTAAAATTTCTGTTTGTTTGTTTTGAAGAAATAAAAGTAGATTGGAGATGACAATACCCACAAGCCCTGAAATTTCCAAGGAGATAGCAATGCCTCTGTGTCTTTCAAGAGAAAAATTCTCAGCATAATTTTCAAGTTATCAAAATTCACTTTTTGAAAGATGCATGAGTAGAAACTCTACAAGATGAGCTTTAAGACTACATTTCAAAATGGATAATTTACTATCTCCCAAGTGGCTGCTTTTCTTCCTATCAATGTAGGATATCACTCATGAGTATCAACTCTTTAAGGCATTACAGAAAAAAATGTGATTTTGGAAGATTCCTGAGCATAAAATTGTAAGCATACAGCCAATGTCATATGACTAGGAGAAACTCAGCTAGCAAAGAAGAATGTAGAAAATAGTCATGTCGTTAGGATGGTCTCAAAACCATATTCAGATGATATGAATCTGACACTAACTAAGCACAAGTGCTGCTTGCCGCCCTGCACGCTGTCTTCACACTCCCACACTCTGACAGCACTCTGCTGGCTTGCTGCTGGGCCTTCCATTCACTGATCCAGCCGCACCTAGCCCATGCCTTTCACTGTGCCTCGGCTCTGAGATTACAGAAGTGGACATGATAGATCCGTCCTCTGAAGAGACTTATGAGCCAAGAGGAGCCTTGGCAGCTGTGCCAAGGTCACAGTACAGCAGTTAATAAATGCTGAATAAATGTTGAAGATAGAGGCAGAGGTAGGATCTGGGGCCCTATGGAAAGCTGGGAAGCAAGACGCATTCTGGTCAGCTGGAGTCATTCAGTGAAAAGTGCTAAAATATAAAGGCAAGCAAAGCAGCCCTGCCTCTCCTCCTAAAAATCCCTGTGGTAGAAATTAAACCCATAAGTCTTTCCTTCTCAGGAAGAATGCTCAGGTGGTTGGTGCTGGCTACAGCTCTGTGATGTCTCCTATCCAACGAAAGATTGGTGGAGAAAACAGAATCCAGAGAGAGATGAAATTTACACCGCCCAGAGGCATCAACAGATGTGTCTCACTCAAAGTCAAAGACTTCGCTTTTGTCCCGTGAAACTTTTGGCAAGTTTCTTTCCTGTCATTTAATTGTTTCCTAGAGCTTTCTTTCATTTTTGTTACTTGCTACCAAAAGCACAAAACAAGCTCTCCTTTGTGGTGCATTCTCTGTTCTTTCAGAATATTGACAAAATAAAAGCATAGCCAGTTTTTTTTTCCCCCTCAAAAGAGCCAATATTTGATTTTCTCTCTTCTTTTTCTCCTTTAAAAAAATATTTTTGGAAGGGTCACACCAGTTTCTTTTGAACTGGTGAATCATTTCAACATTTGAATCATGTTAAAGGGTTCAGAGGGACTATTTAAAATTGAAAATAATTAGAAGTTATATAATATGCACAGGAAGGGCAAATCACTTTAAAAAGAAAACCCTCCATTTCTTTTTCTTTTAGATTCTCAAGGGCCCTAAATCCAGTCAGGGTAGTTGCAGGGAGAAAGGAGAGAAAAAGATAGCATTCAAAATA
This sequence comes from Eidolon dupreanum, assembly GCA_028627145.1. Taxonomy (NCBI): domain Eukaryota; kingdom Metazoa; phylum Chordata; class Mammalia; order Chiroptera; family Pteropodidae; genus Eidolon; species Eidolon dupreanum. The sequence continues at coordinate 47,797,961 of CM053509.1, read as the reverse complement.
TAACATAAAGAATAAACAAAAGGATAGGGTACATCTTTAGAGAATCTATTGATGTCACAGCCTTCAAAGTTTTTGGCTAGAAACTTGCTTGTTTGGTGGGGACAAGTGTGGTCTCAGGCAACCTTCCTTTCTCTCTGCAGAGAAATAAAATCATATGTGGGCTTGCTCTAACATTTTTACAGAATTAGCTCATGACTAATTGAGAACTTCAGAGGTTAAAAATTAGTCACATCTAGCACAGAGGAGCACCCTGAGGAATGTGTGTGATTAGCCCTAATGCTAGTCTCATTTTCACGCCTGCCATTTTGACATTGTTTTTGCAGTCATTCAACTGAGCAGTCACCCACTGTCTGGTACATGGAGACCAGTGAAATGAAGGAGATGGAGGCACTAAGCATAAAAGCTAACATCTGTTGAGTACCTACCATGTACCAGGTCCTCTGCTAGAAACTAATGAATGTGAAGTGCTTAGCACAATGCCTGGTACAGTCAGGGCTCAGTGAATGTTGTGAATGTTCACTTCTTCTCTCCCTGCTGTTAAATTAGGAAGAAGGCATGAGATGGTGAGAAAAGAGGATCCATAAGGGAGACTGGCCAGGAGAAGCCCAGTCTGCTCTGTAATGTAGCATGCAATTTCCACCAGCCCTTTGAGCAGAGGAGAAGCTACTCCTCATGGACCACTTAGGAAAGAGAGAAGCCTTCTCACCTCAACGCTCCAGCTCTCCTCCAGAGCCGGAGCCGGAGCCGGAGCCGGAGCCGGAGCTGGAGCCGGAGCCGGAGCCGGAGCCAGGTCCAGAGCTGGAGCCGGAGCTAGAGCCAGCACTGAGGCCTGGGTGGGGGTGGGAGATTAGAGGGGCCCTGCTACTCTGCTGCTTCTGATCCCCATCAAGCAGCCAGTCCTCCATCCTGACTTCATCCTCCATGTCAGAGGAGGATGTCCTAAAAAATATTCTCTGTCTTACCTCACTTTTTCTTCCTTTGTCTCATGGTCAGTTTCTGAAATTTTTAATTTTTTAGAGAAGGGGATAAGCACCTGCTTAAATTATACTCCAAGAGATACAGGTCTGGATAAGCTGGGTTCTGTCTTCCCCGTAAATTTCTTTCTCTCCCGTGAGCCCCTATTCCTCGCCCTCAGTGGTAAGGTCTCTTTTCTCCAAGCCCCTCCTCAAAGTGATCCACTTGTCACACAGAAGACTGCTGTACCTCTAGTGGGTGAGAAGGGAACATATTCAGACCCCAAAGTCTTAAAGGTTGGTGTGGTGGAGAAAACAGAACTCATACGCAGGACACCTGGGTTCTAGTCTGTGTTTTGCTTGTTAAGCCCTTGAAAAAAGTCACGTCACCCTGAGTCTCAGTCTCCTTGTCTACCATATAGGAATCACAAATCTTATTACAAAGGCTTACTGGGTTGGTGTGAAAGGATGGTAAGACACACAGGGTGCCCTTGCTGACACACAGCATCTACTTGTGCTAGCCAAATTTCTTACTCCTATTCTTCCACTTTTTATCTTCTTTCCCAGATTCAACACTCCAGCATTACTTCAAAAGAAAGAGAAGGTAAGTGCTTTCAAAGAGAAGAGGCAGCCGAGGAGGGCTGGGGGAGATGCCAATCTTCCTGAGGAAGGATTATCTCCCTGGTAAGTGGCCTCAGCTTCCTCCACTCTTACTTTTTAAAAATATCACTGTCGTTCTTTCTCCACTTTAAGTGCTACTCTGGATGCTCTCCAATGACTTCATTTCCCTTTTGAGTCCTGGAGCCCCAAACCAGACTGTGTTCTTTAAAACTATGTTTAGTAAGTGAGAAGATTGTTATACAGAGTAATTTTGGCATTTTGTGGAGTGCACAAAACTAAAAGCAGCACTTTATATACTGTTTTGTAGAGGCAAACAAAAGTGTGTTCTAGAAAGGCAAAGCCCCAGACTTGGGCTGGGAAATTCTAATGACGTGTTGTGGTTCTGGGCCACACGACAGGCCCTGGGAAATATAGGAGCTTAGCTTCCACATTTCTAGTCCATATTTCCTGTTATTTTGCTGGATTGTGAGCTCCTTTATGGCAGGGACCATTTTGTAACCATTTTTTATATCTCCAGGACATATAGGAGCATTTGATACATCTTTGTTGAGTGAGCCTGTGTCAAGCATCTACCCAAATAAGGCAGAAAACTTGGATCTATAGATTCCTGAGACCTGGCACCACCAGACCAGAGGAAATAGAATCCTCAAATACAGGTTCTATCAGTGGGCTGCTACCATTAAGACCTAGGTAAGCACAAACCAAAAAATATGGATTCCAAGTGTGTTGCTAGATTTCCAGCTCCAACCAAGTATAAGATGCACTCTGCATTCTCTCTCCCACTGATTACAACTAAACACTGAACAAAATACAAAAAAAAAAAAAAAAAAAAAAAAGAGAGAGAGAGAGAGAGAAAAAAGAAAAAAAACAAGTGAATTGGGAAGATTTTGATGAATGACCAATATGGTGGTAGTGAACTTCCTAGAATTTTTCTCCTAACTTTGACCTGAAGCTGAACCGAATCACAAAACTGCATGGTAGTCATGGACACAACAACTATGAGAAATAGCCCAGCTTTCTGCCCAGATGACCTGGAAAGAAGTCCCTTTGCAAGCCAGGACATGTGGGGAAAACCTTTGGTGTTGTTTTCTTTTTTTTTTTTTTCTCTCAGCTCAGCCTCAAGGCCAGATGCGGCCCCAAGGCTGCACTGCCATCACCACACAGCAGCAGCTTGGGCACCTAAAATCTCTGCAAGAGACCTGTACCTCTGAAGAGTAACCTAAGAAAGGGTCTTGCTAAGTGAAGAGTATGAAGGGAGTCCTCATTTTTTTCTCGTTTCTCTTACCACTTGGCCCTGAAGGCTGGCCTACTGGTACAAAACTGCAACATCATCCCTGGCTATAACTCTGAGAGAGACCTCCATCTTTCTAGCCAGGAGGCCGGGGAAAGGGAATCCTGGGAACTGAATAATGTGAGGATGTCCTGCAGAGGAAAGTGTGAGAGAAAGGGATTTCATGTATGAACCAACAGAAGTCCAAGCTGTGCACGTGCAGAACACACTCAAATAGCACACGAAGCCTTTGAAACCTGAACTGACAGTGGAAGCCCTGCCTACAGAAAGTGAGACAGCACTTGCAGTCTGAACTTAACTGGTTTGCTTGCATGCTAACATAAAACAACAAAAAATCAGCATGACTCAGATTTTCACATGACCCAGAGTCTCCTAACATCCCATGAAATAAATGTTTAGGATACAAGGTCAAATTATCCAACGTGATAAGAACTGAGAAAATCTGACCGATTCTCAAGGGAAAAGACAAGACAATGTTGGAATTACCGGAAAAAAAGATTTTAAAGCAGCTATTATAACCATTTTTCATGATGTAGAGGTAAACACTCTTCAGTGGAAAGATAGTTCACAGTAGGGAAATAATAGAAACTGTTTTTTAAAAATCCAAATGAAAATTGAGAAATACAATATTTGAAATTTATAAATCACTGGATGGGCTTGATAGAATGCAATGACAGAGGGAAAAGTTAGTAGACTGGGTAACGGATCAATAGAAATTATCCCATCTGAAGAACACAGAGAAAAATGTTTGAAAAATAATGAATAGAGCCTCAGGGATCTGTGAAACAATATCAAATGGCCTAACATTCATGTCATCATAGTTCTTTTTTTTTATTATTATTTATGTCTACAGCACCTAGTCTTCCTAGGTGGTCTCCCATCCAAGTACTAACCAGGCCCAACCCTGCTTAGCTTCCGAGATCAGACATCTGGCTTGTTCAGGGTGGCATGTCGTAGACCATGGACTGTGGCTCCACTGGGGCACAAACCCAGGACCTTCTGCATGTAAAGCAGACGTGCTAACTGCTACACTATGGAATCGCATCAATGTCATCATAGTTCTTAAGGGAGAAGAGAAAGATTGGTATAAAAAAATATATCTGAATAAATAATGGCTAAAGGTTTCCCAAATTTGGTGAAAGATATAAATTTATAGATTCAAATAACTCAGCAAACCTCAAACAAGATAAACTTAAAGAAACTGGACTGAACCTCCTACCACTTCCTATCATCTTACTCACCAATGCTCTTCTCACCTGCTTGTACTCTAAAGATGTCTAAGTTTTTGACCCTGGGTAAGGGTGGGAGCACATAAATAGGAGTCAGACACCAGGGATTAATTCCAACCCACTGACTCTAGTGTGAAACCCAGGAAGAAAACAGTTCCCTTGCCTGGGCCTTGGTTCCTCATGTGAAAAATCTCAGCATTGAACCAGATGGTCTTCTAATTCCCTTCTAGCTCTAAAATAACACCCATTATCAGTTCCTATGTGGACTTTTTTCTGTTCAAAATTGATAACATTCATCAAAACCTAATGCTATAAAACAAGAAACCACTTTCTTGCCAAGAGTCTTTCCACTCTTTGATGGTGCAAATGACTGAAATGGAGATGCTCACAGAAGAGAACCAAAAATGAAGTTTCATAGCAACCAGAATGGAGGTCAGCTTCCCTCAGTAACTCCCTACAGAGCCCATCAAGCACCAAGGGAAGCCTGGAGTTCATTGCAAAGAAAAGGAAGCTCTGCAAACAAACCTTTCATTCCCAATAAATGCATTTCCAATTTCATCATGTTTTTCGATCGCTAAGAATGGAATGGAATGCCCCAATTGCTTCAGATTCTTAGTTTGACATCAAATCTGTCAGAATATGTTAATGTCCCTGTCTATAAACACAATAATAACTGTCACTTGTATAGTGTCTTACAGTTAACAGAGCAGTTCTCATTTCATGCCTTATATCATTTCTTCCTCCCAACCACCATCCTCTGAGGTAGGCAGTAGCTCTTGTTTCCTCACAGGAAGCAGTCTGAGAGAGGTTGAGAGTTTTATCCCAGACCATCCAGCACTAAGCTGGAAAAAGCACCAACTCTCCTGACTTTCAATTTCGTCCTCTTTTCCTACCACTGAGAACTAGAGGCTCTGGGCAATGAGAGAGCCAAGCTGTGAGCTGCAGCTACTGGACAAGGGGACTGTTACCCATGTTTGAAGTACAGATTGTAGTAGATTCGATCCTCTCAGCTCATTCCTCCTGAGAGGAACACAGTATTGAGATTTGGCTGCAAGACGCTCTGTCCTCTCCCATTCCCTCATTTGCCCTTAACTTAGCTACTTGGCATGGAGAGGCTCTCTGGTATTAGATACAGAAAATTCTCCAGCCCCAGACCCTGCATATGATGTCTCTTTAGAAAATGTTTTTCCTCCCCGCCTCCAGCCACCTATGAATGTGCTTGGCTTTAAGTCAGGTAGGATTGGAAATTGGTGGTTGCTTCAGGTTTAGCCATCGAGGGGCTTTGAAGGGCTTTGTTGCTTGACTTCCACTTGGCTCTCCTTTCTGCCAAGGAATTGCTGTGCCCTCCCATTCTTGCACATTCATTCAGCCTTCACTCTGCACTGATGTGCTCGAAGGTCATCCCCCCCTGAGACATTCTCAGCTCATTTACTCACACATTGTCTCTTCACTTTCAAGAAAAATACAAAGTAGTCTCTTTGAGTGTGATAATTCTGAGTCATTGCATACTGTCATCACTCCAGAACAAAAAAAGTCAAAGGGTGGGTGTGTTCATATCATCTAGCACGGAATAGGTCTGTTTTCCCCTTAATGACTCATTCAGCCTGAATCAAAACTGAGTAGTCTAGCCTTGAAACAGGAGACTGGGAGTGGAAGGCACAGAGTGTAGGCACCACCTGAACCCCAGGAGCCATTTCCATGTAGCATGGAGTGGGCAGAAGGGACTGAGAAAATAAGAGTGGTAGCTTGGTGTCATGTGAAGCCCTTGCTCATCTATTGACCTGTTTTCTCCTCTGTAAAAACTTCAAAAGGATCACACAAGAGTGGTTGGGACACAAGTAGGTGACCTCACTATAATCATATCCCTGAATCGTTGTGCTTTCCTACTTGGATACTAGAACCTTGATTTAGGAAAGGAAATTCAACCCTCTCCTGGCTTACATACCCAGAGAGGTGGAGAGGGGAGGTTTTGGTATCAGACACACTTAGGTTTCGATCCTGCCTCTGCCACTTCCTGGCAATGTGAATTTGGTATAGGTGTTTACTTCTCTGAGTCTCAGTTTTTTTCATTTGTAGAAGAGAAATAGTAGTGCTTATCCTGATAAGGTCATTGTGAGGATAAAATGTAACATCTGCAGAGAACATAGCACAATGCCTGCCCCACTTATCTCCCCGACTTCCCTGACTCACATACAGAATGTGTAGGATGGTGGACAGATAGGCCCGGTGATCTTAAACAGTGTTTAACCTCCCTCAGTTTCTTCTTCCAGAAAATGGGGATAATAACCTATGCTGTACAAGAGGGTTGTAAGAGCTAGATATGGTGTGGTAAAGAGTCCAGCACCACATTTGGACACTGTGGGTCTTCAGGTGGTGCTGCTGGTCAATTTGAGATTATAATTACTTACCTTAGAGGCCACTGTCAGGGGCCAGTGTCCCTAGAAAGTGGTACCTGGGAAGATTGTAGCAGTCCTTAGATCAGAGCCAATCTCAGAGCCTGGAAGCTGGACCAAAACAGAAGACACCAGCAGGTTCTGAGCTAGAGAAGGTGGAACCAAAGTGCCATCAGTGTGCAGGCTAGGGCCAGTATCCAGAGGTGTGGAGCAGGGTGCTCAAGCAGGGCATGGCTCCTGGCAAAAGACTCACCCCTCAGGGTCAAAGGGGCTGTGCCACACACCCACTTACGCAGCTGTGTCTTCCACAGCCTTGGGTTCAAGCAGTCTTCCTATGGGTTCACAGGCCTCACTCACAATGCCGGCTGCCAGGGAGTGTTGCGGATTCTCAAACGGAGAGATGGGACACTGAGGCTATAAGCAGGAAGCAGCATTTATTGATGCCGGCACCGGCTCAGTGGATTCCTATCCAAAGGCTGAGCCCCGATTGTAACATGGCGGGCAGTTTTACACCATCTTGTACTCCGCATTCCTACGCAGCTATAGATATTCCATGTAAGGAAGGCAAACATAAGATCATTGACTGGTTGCCAGACTATAAGGAAACTGGCCTAATCATTTAAGCAGGTTTTCGGACTGCCGAATCAGCCGGAGAGTCCTGGAGAAGAGGTGCATGCGTCAGGAACTAACTCAGTTGAGCAGGAAATGGTCGAGCAGGGTCAGGCTGCCACAGCAGGGCTCTGCAGGGGCCTAGAAATAGTGAAGCAATACCCCGAGACAACAGCTCTCAATATGGCGACCCGGTCACTGCAGAAGACGCACAAGTGTAAACATATTCCTTTGGTTATGCTGGGTTGTCTAGTGGTCCACAGACTCCTTGAAATTCCAACACTCGTAGCCTTAGGGTACACAAAGAACTCTGTACCACTTCGGAAGAGTGATGAGATTCATCTTTCCAGTCCCTTCCTTCAGCAAAAGTTTTAGTTGCACATTCTAGAGAACTAGCTTTTTGTGGCTCTCCCAAGAAAACCACGGCCAAACCATCTGCTAAACAAATCACACACTGTTCTACCTCAATACTCTTACTTGTATCATTGTTTAGCCTGGAATGTCATCTCTACTTACCAAATTCCTACTCATTTACAAGGCCCATCTCCAATCCCAACTCTTCCAGGAAGCCCTCCAAAATCTTTCTATCCCACAGTAATTATCCCTTCATCAAAACACAAGGTCATCTGCCATTTTCTTTCTGGATAGCTCTTATTCTATGGTTTTGTTCGTTAGCATCTGTTTTTGTTATTTTAATTTTTTTCTTCACGAATGTTTGTTTCCTTCATCTTTCTCATTTTTTAATTCCAGTCAGTCACCAAATCCTGTTGGTTGTGCCTCTCAAAGATATCTCAAATCAATCAACTTCTCTCCACTTTTCAAGGTCATTTTCTGGTTCAGGCCACCACCACTGCATCAGCCTCCTAAGTGGTCTCTCCACATATGGACCTGTCCCTCTAGTCCATTCTCTACCCTGAGGCCAGAAGACTCTAACATACAAATCTGTCTCAAGCTCCTTATCCCACTAGCTTCAAGATGAGTCATTTACTGGTCCCTGCCCACCTTTCCAGTCATGTTTCTCAACATCCCCCAATACCCCCCTCTCCACCACTGTTACTGAGGCCTGCTGCACTCTAGCTATGAAAAAGCCCTCTCAGCTTCTCACAGATACACACTGTCTTGGACTTTTTATCTGGGACATTCTTCCTTCCCACCCACCATGCCTTTCACACAGTACTCACTCGGCCTACACATGCTCAGTCTTCAGGTCGCCAATAGTAGTTTACTCACTACACATGGAATCCCCACGCCATACCCTAGTCTAGGTTACACACCCAAAGTGCCTTATTCCCTTCCCATCACTACACTTTTAATTCCACTTTGCAGTCACCAGTTCACTAGTCTCTGGCCCTGACTAGACTATAAGCAATTTCAGAGCAGAAGCCACGCCTGCATACTTGACTATCGTATCCCTGATTCTAGGTCCACTGTCTGCCTTTAGTAGATGCTTCAGAAATAATTTTTGAATAAATGAATAAAAAGAAGGATAAATCTGTACTTTCAAATCCTTAAAGGCAACAATCATTTATGTTTCTTTGTATCTCCCTTTGGTGCCTAATTTCTATGCATTCTAGGTACAAAGGAAAGGAGGTTATTATTTGTTTTTAGAAAAAAAAAAAAAAGAAATCATTATTTAAATGGTATGCTCCTCTATTCTTGATGTTTCTCTTTTCCCAGACCGAAGGCTTTTTGAACTGTGTGCTAGCAGGAATGCATCTTCTTCCATAGGTGCTAGATAAGCAGGGTCCCCAGCCAGAATTGGGAGACACTTCAGAATCTTAATGGGCCACTCATCAAGGAGGAACAGGAAGAAACCTTGATAGAATCCAGAAACCCAACTTTTAGTCCTGGTTCTTTCATTAATTAACTACCTGACCATAGGCAAATCACTTAGCAAATCTGGAGTTTGGTTTCCTCATTGACAAAATGAGGGAAAGACTGATAATTTATTTTCACTTACAGCTCTGAGTTAACAGCCTATGAAAAACATGTCACTACATCCTCACCGGAGGTGAAAAAGAATCAGACTGTTTCTATCTTAAGGATCAGGACATCCATATCATTTCAAAATAGATAAGTGTTTTATAATTATAATCTCACACATTACATGAGGCTTTCAACTTGGTAGCAAGTTTTCATAATTTTTATTAACTTTTAATAACTGCGGTAGAGGCAACTATATGGGCATGTCAATATTCATTTTCCCCTCTTCTCTATCAATTTTATTGGAAATGGCAATATGCCCAGTTAAAAGTTATATTCTCTAGCCTCCCTTGCAGCTGGAATGACCATATGACTAAGTTCTAGCCAATAAGATATGAGTAGAAGTGTCACGTGTAACATCCAGGAAGCCTCCCTGAAGGGAAAGGATACAACCTTTGCCCCTTTTCTTTTCTGCTTTCTGCTGGCTGAATGATATAAAATGTCAGAAACTTGTTGTCAGAAACCATGAGGTAATGTGTTAAGAATAATGAAGCAGCAAGACAAGAGAATTGTGGACCCCTGACACATGAAGCATCAACCCAGCCTTGGGCTATTTTCTGTTGGACTTCTTTGCCATAAGAGAGAAGTAATCTCTATTTTAATTTTTCTGTCATATGTAACCAAATCTAATCCTAACTGAGAAAATAATCACCTATTTTATACAAAACCCCGTGATAGAGGCTGCAGGAGATGCAAAGGTATATAGGATTTCAGCAGACCAAGACTTAGGTGAGAAGATTCTGTCAGGGTATGAAGAAAGATTTGGCTTGGCAGAGCTGTGTCGACTTAAAAAAGAGTTATGAGAGAGGAGGCCAGTGAATATGATGGAAGGAATTTGAATGCCAGGCTAACAAGGTTGGACTTGATCCAATGACAAACAGAGCAGATTACCTTGCCCTAAATTTGCACATGAAACTTTGACCTCAGATGGTTATAGGACTTGTCCAAGACCACCCAGCCAGGGAGTGGCAGAGCCAACCTCAATTCTCCTGACACCTGGCCCAGTGCCATCCTGCAGTTTGGTGCTGCCTTTGAGAGAATCTGGGCAGAAGAGTAAGAATGGGGGGTTTGCACTTTGATACAACCAGAGAACTAGACTGTGTTCCCCTCCAATACACCCTCATACTTCTAAGAGGAAGTTTCAGGGGTTTCCAGAAGCCTAGGATCCAGACCTACCATTAAGTAAGAGGACCTGTCCTGGGCACCCTGCTTAGCCACCCCACAAGGCTATAGTGGCCAGGGTGCTGCTTTGTTTTGTAGTAAGTGTTCATGTGTCAGGCACAGCTCTGGGAGTTCTACATATATTATATAATTTATTCCTTTAAACAGCCTAACATAAAAGTTATAATACCACCCCTGTTTTACAATGAAAATTTAAAAACTAAGTTTCAAAAAAATGAAGCCATCTACTCAGTCACTTAGTTGATGACAAAGGTGAGGTACAAAGCCACATTTGTTCACCTCCAAAGACTCGTTCTAATGTCTTCCCAACCCCCACCAAAGCATGGAACAGGCTCTTGTTCCTTCTCAGACTGTAAGAACTTACCTAGTTTGATGGGTTGAATGGTGCCAAGGATCTCCTGCCAGATTCCGGCTGTGTGTGGCCCACGTACAGTAAGGAGTTGGTGACCCATTCAGGAATCACATCACCTGTGCCCTGCACATGACCCCGTGTGGGTGGTGATCTCCTGGGGAAAGGGAGACCTACTGACGTCCAGACCTCCATGGCCTTGGGTCTCCGAGCATTTTTAGTCTTGGCTGGTAATGGAGCAGGAATAACAGAGTCCTCCCACTCTAGGTTCTGGAGTTCACAGATTCGACTGAGCTACTTCATGGGATTGGGGCGCTCTGTTCTCTGCATCTTTTCTATGGTTGTCATAATTAGAATGCATTTGTTATTATTTTCACTGACATTCATACAATAAGCAGCTGGTCATTGGAATTGAATCTCCCATCATTGCCAATATTTGGAAAGTTGAGTTTCATTTTGCTGGTTATCCAATGTGCATCTTTCCAGTAGTGTGGTATGTCCACTGTTCCAACATGAACCACATAGTCCCCTAAGCTGCCCACACTGGTTTTCTTCTGGAATTTCCGCAGGAAACACTCTGAGGTGTTGCCTGCAGAGCCCTGGTCCCTCTGCATTCATTACCCAACTGTGAGGGGCCAGGCACTTTGCCAGCTTTTCCCTAGGCCCTCACCAGTCCACTCCATTCTTGTCTTGCACAAAACTATCACTGTTCGTTTCCAAGCTCAACCTGAGACTGACCCCTACACCTTCTCCTCTAATCAGACTAGAAATGGAATGTGTTCATCTTATTTTACTATAACTAGATATATGAGGCTTAGTCTAAGTCTAGCAGATTTTAATAGTTATTAATAGAATATTCACCATTTCCTTATTAATAGAATATTCATTCATTTCCTCGTAAACACTAATCAACATTCCTATTCTCAGATGTACCACTGAAAGTATCTGAAATCAGACACGAAAGAGTAAATTAAATTTGTTCATAACAGAGTTTTCTGAAGATATATACAGATTCTGGCAATTCTTACAAACACTTCCATGCATTGTAGCATGTCATACACCTTGTAGACATTCTTATAAATGGTTCTCATACAGTCCTCATAACCTGTCATTAAGTGATGGCCAGTTAAGTCGTTGGATCCACATGATTGATTACCAAAGGCTCAGTGCTTCATTGGCTGCATTAATCTCACAAAAATCACGTCCTAGATGTTTCATATTTACAACAGTTCGCATTTATATCTCCCCCTGGGAGGAATAAGCAATTGGTAGACATGAAAAGACTCTGAAACCCTGTATAACACTACATATGCCAACTGTTCTTTTCAATAGGCAGAAACAGATTGTGGCCAAAGTCAGGCCCAGTTCTACCTCTTAATAGTTATGTGATCTCTAGTAGGTCATTTATCTTCTCTGAACTTATTTCAGCTGGAAAATATGCACAATAAGAACACCTGCCCTACTCTGAGGTTGAAATGAGTTCATGGATGGAAAATTTATAGACCAGGAAACAAAACTCGAATGTTAGCCATTTTTTCACACTTGTTACCTTTTAATCTTCACAACGCTAGGAGATTGACGTCATCTTCCTCCTTTACAGGTGTTTAGGCTCAAGTGAATAAGCACTAGAGGGTTCGAGGCCTGAATCCAGATCTCTTGGTCCGATGTTCCTCCCTCTCTATGAGAAGGCACAGTCTACGGTCCCATCCTTGCTCGCTGCTGTGTCATCTGCACGCTACGAACAGCACATTATTGAGCTGTTGGCCTCAAGTCTGGGAGTAAATCAATTGTCAAGAGTAACACACTGAGAAGAGAGGGACCAAAGGAAGTATGAACTAAAACAGAGAAACTAATATCAGGGGGCCCCGAATGGAGTCGAGAAGTCATTAGGGAAGTCAGACTTACACACCTGTGTATCCAGGTGAGATTAGGACTTTTGGATTTCTGTGCTTACCGTAGAAGTGCATCCTGGAACTTGCCTCCACATGTTTCCACCTTGTGGCTCTTGCCCTTATAAGCTCTGGCTTTCTTTGTTTTCTTGAGAGTTAAGTGCAATTTCAGTTGCTATCCAAATCTGCATCTCCTGGGTTGCAACTCCTTTTGCTCAAAAAAATGCTTTTGTTCTTTATCACAGTCTAAACTCAATTGTAGTTTACAGAAGACAGTCAAGCCCTTGAGGCTTCCATAGGCCATGAGCCCTACACACGACCTCAGCTGCCTGACTTCCCTCGCACAAGTATGTTTGCCAAGCTCCTATGGAGCACCTGCTTCCACCCCTACCCACCCTCCCACCTCCCTGCCCCATGGGCTGAGTAAGGGCTGGGGAAAGCAAGTGGGATTCAATGGCACTGCCCTGAAGAGGCTTGTCATTGGCTAAGGCAAGAACTCAGAAACACAGGTAAGCGATAGCCAATCACAAAACAGCACATGGTCAGGTGCCAGGTGAGTGGGAAAGACAGAGAAATAGTCCCAGGTACTTCATTTGGGGACAACTGGTAACAATTCCTGAAACTCTCTGTGGCCCCAACAAGCCCGAGAGTTACCTCAGTTTGGGGAGACTTGGTATCTGAATCATCTCCCTCTTTCCTCAACCCCACTCCTGAGTTGTCTCTCAGCCCTTCCTATCCCCAAAGCTGTCTCCTTCACTGTTCTACAGGCTCCATGAGGTCAGATAGCAGGTATTCCATTGCCATGTGCCCTCGGCCTAGTCCAGAGTCAGATGCCAGGGAACATATATAGAATTGAGCAGACATAAACAGAGCAGATGGACAGCACTAGGGACTCGTCCTCTGGCTCTAGGGACCCATGAAAGACTGTTCAGGCAGGCTGAACCCTGGGCAAGGCAAGGCCTAGGCTCTTGTGGAGAGGGGAGGAGCCCAAAGAGCTCCCTGGGAGCAAAAGAAGAGAACCTCATCAATATCCTGTGAACTAAATTGAGAGAAATGCTGTTTAGAAAAGAAACCTAATAAATGAAATTCCTGAGAGCAGGAGCTAAGTCAGGGAGCACACTCATCCCCTTGTCTGAGAGGACACAAGGTTGTCTGGGGTGGCCTTCCCACCACTGGCTGGAGCTCAGTTGCAAAGGCAAAGGGGCTGCTTCTTAGACTTGAACTAGACTGAGGGTAGACCTGCGAGCGCCTTCCCACCTCCTGCGTGGGGGAACTCGTCGTTGGTTTTGAGGGCCCTGACCTCTTCAGGGGAAGGTGGCCTAATTGCCAGACACAGTGTTCTTGCCCTGATCTGCTGCTGAGAGAGCAGAGAACAAGCAGAGGCTTTCTCTGAACCATGCAGCCCTTATCTAATTTGGAAGCACAAAGGGAAAATTATTAGAGAGCTACTTTATGCAAATGCTGCTCTCTTTCTGTACACTATATTTAGAGAAAGAAACTGCTTTGGCATTTAGAGGCAAGTTTTATGTAAGAGTTTGTTGCCCTTGCTGCTGTTAACCACCCAAACAGTAAAAGCAAACTAGAAATACTCAAACATCAGTAACACCCCCAAATTGCTTAAAAATATATCCTAGGCCCCTTTCAGTCATCACATTTTTAAGTTTCTGGAAGAATAGAGAAGTTTCTGAGGAGAACGTGTCATTATCTAATGCTTGCCAAAATGTTTTCGACCTTCCCTCCCCAACTTCCCCCATTAGGGTTTTGCAAGGTATATTTAACTGCAACAACTTTGGGTGAAGCTAACTCACTGAGTGACCTTGGGCAAGTCCCTATCCCTCTGTGTCTCCACTGGTGACTGTAGAACCTCTAAGTTTCTCACATACTGTTGGAGCCCTTTTCAGCGCCATGGGTTCATAACCAGTGATCCCATTAGGAAACAGTGCAATTTCTAAAATTAGAGGGCTGCAGAGAATACACCCTGCTTCTGGCTGAACTGTTCCTAAACTGCTGCTAACACAGTTCCAAACTTCCAAGCTTCCGAAATGACTCCAAGGAGTTCAGTGTTTTCTGCTGTACCGGTGACTGTCAGAACCACAACGGGCCTGGACAGGCCTCAGCTGGCCCCAGTAAGAAAGAAGGAAGTTGACCTTCTGCCCTCCTCCTGCTTTCTCCTCCAGGGCCCTCCTGGGCCACCTTTTCTGGACCCCTCCTTATACCCCTACCACTGTGCCATCAACATCCCAAGGGTCCAGGCCCTTGGGTGGCCTACAATTGCCCATCATGCCCGGCCTCCTCCAACCCTCTCCTTCCCCTGCCTGCTGAGGAGCTTCTTCCAGAGGAAGCTGCTTTCAGGTGGAAAGGAGCCAAATGACTAACCCATACTCAAGCATAATGTCTTTCCTAAAGAATTAAAATGCACATGTCCTATGGAAGAAAGAACCCATTAAGTTCTCAAGGAAATTAATTTTAAAAAGTAGAACTTAAGGCATCAAAGATAAACCAAGAGAGGGAGGTGTTTTGTGGTATGGGGACCTTCCAACACCAAATTTTCTTATTTGGGTGCGGCTCTACCCTTTCTTTTAAAACTGTGTGCTCTTAGGAAATTTATGTGCTCACTCTGAAATTCAATCTCTATGACTCTAAAATTGATATGGGACATCACTTGTAAAATTCTTAATCTTTTATCAGGAAATGATAAGGGACATCTCTAGCAGAGTTCTTAATCTTTTTAGTAAACCTAGTTAAGTTTTCTTCCCTACTTTCTTTGCGAAAAAGGCTCTCTCCTTCAAATCCCGATAATTGCCTCAAAACTAATGACTCAGATCCTCTGACTATTGATAAGGGTCATCAGCCTTTTGTTAGCAGAAATGATGTCAGGCCAGGCAGGGCCCTTAGAGTCTGAGAGGGGAGGGGACTTTAGGCCAAATATATTTTTACAAAATATATTAACCAAGCCTGTTTCCCTTTACTCACTTAACAGGAAAATCAATAATAGAAATTAATAGATATATGATTTAAATAGCAAGTTCATACATTCTTGTCCTTGTCTAGGGACTGAGGCAGCTCTTCGGCAGGAAACCCAACACCCTGCCCTGACTGAGGCAGAAAGGGAAAGAGCTCCATGAAACCCCAATAGACAAGGACAACCACCCTTCTCAGCAGGAAGCAGATACAGAAGAGACCTCCTGTCCCTCAACATCTATACTAATAATAAGGGGGTACATCATGGCTCCTAGAAAAGAGGTAGGCAGGAAAGTTAATTAGGGGGTTTTGAGTCTGCCTGTAAAGAAAAGTAACCACCCACAGCAAATAGGGATAAAAACCCCAAAGGTTTTGTTACCAGGCCTTTTGAGCCACACTTTTCTTGCTCAGGCTCGCTGCCACACCTGGAAGTGTACTTTCCCTTCTCACAAAGCTTTTCTTTTCTACTGTATTTCGGTGTCTTGCTAAATTCTTTGTTCAAGACATCAAGAACCTGGACAACTCGCCGGGAGAGAATCCCCACTCTCTGGTAACAAAATGACTCTAGAGCCGCTGACATATCCCCATGGGAAAATGCGAAAGTGCTTGCAAACTGTAAAGCTCAGCACAGATCTCCCTGTTCCCTCCCCTACTATCTCTGCCTATGTGTTTGATACCACTCCACTCTCTAAGTCACCTCCATCTTATCTCCACCACTCAAAAACCCTGCAGAGAAAAGGGAGGGAGAGAAAGATGCTGAAGTTTTTCCTTCCAATCTTCCCCACGCTTCATCCCCCCTCCACCTCCTAATCACCACAGGGATGCTGAGTGTTGTTTTATGTGTGACTTCCCCTCTCCAAGAAAACACTCCAAATCTCTGAAACCCATAGGCTGAATTTCCCTGCAGAAGTCTGAGGGAGGCGGATCTGTGTAGAGCATTCCTGCTTCAAAGATAAAACCAGGAGACATAGAGAAGGGAGTCTTGCTTTCTTTTTTCTTTTTTAACCAACATAAAAATGTGTCTGATACTATTCGCAGCATCTCTCAGCCCTCAGGAAGACTGGGCAGTGCGATGACAAGCTTGGTGCCATTTTAAAATCAGGCAGCACATGGAGTAAGGCTATTCCCACATATTTGCTCTCAGCCCTCCAGCCCCCAACAGAGTGGACACTCCCCTTATTTAAATATAGATATTTCTCATCATTTCTAAAGATGGATATTTATAAAGTCACAATTTCGGGGGATTATTCTAGCTATTCATAATTATCATTAAGCTCATGTAATAATGTGTTCCCAAATAAATTTGGGAATTGTTCTAAAAATGCTAACATAGAAATAAGAGCAAATAAAAGCCAATTCATAGGACACTAGAACATTGTAAAGTGAGGGACTAATGTGTTTGTTAAGCCCCAGTCTGAAGAAATTAAGTAAAGCATGCTTGGTAAAAAAGTCACAATGATCAGAGCTGAGTTAGAATCCATTTCTTCTAATCCAGCTTGTGGATAATTGAGAATGAAACAGTAGTAAAATAATATAAAACTAAAAGATAATTATGAGCCAAAAAAATAAAAGGCAAATTTAAAGCTGGTTCAAAACTAAACACCAATTTAAATCCAACTAACAAACAAGGAAATTAAATTTAAATGAAAAAAAAAGCACAAACAAAATGCAAGTTTCAGATAGAGTAAATGTTAATTGGAAACCCATATAAGCTGTCCACTGATCTAGAGTAGTTACTGTCAGTTGTAGGGATCCTGTGGGTCATAATTCTAAGAAGGAAATGAAAATATACTGGGAAAACAAAGGTCAAAGGCAAAATAATAACAAAATGCTATAACCTCATTTTTGGTGAAAATGATTAAGAAAAGTAAAAGTTTTTTCTCCCCTCCCCACAAAAGGAAGCTAAATGTCAGGAACGAGAAAAACAAAGTTATTAAGAGAATTTCTGAGCCCAGATAAACTTTCCGAGTTTAACTGGGTTGGGTGCCCAAACCAGGTTGCTCCAGGACAAGGCCCTTATAGTGGTTCTGAAAAGCAAGCTGAGGACAGATGCTCTGTGGGTGCTTGTTGCTGGCAGGGTGAAGAGGTTGTGAGAACTGAGAAGGCTAGGAAGAAAGATGCCATTGTAAGGACTTTCAGCCTAAAGATATTCACCTCCTCCACCCTCTGCTTTCTCTGCTCTATCCTCTTGGGCTAGCAGTGTGATGCTAAATCATGGGACTTGTGATTTATCCAACAGTGATTAAGAGAATTCCCGATTCCCCCACAACCACTACCACCATCTTTTCTCAGTTTGATTAGGGTAGGTCACCAAATCAGGTTGCAACAGAAGGACCTATCCTCCTGAACACTGTCAGCTCAACGCACAGTTTACCTAGCACCTCCCAGCCATGGCTTCCAAGAGGCCAGAGGCAAAACTCTTCTAGGAAAATGAAGGAAGAGAGGTGCATGTGCAATATTTAAGTCAAATGTGCAGAACTCTCAGGCAATGAGAAATGAGAGCAGAGCAAAACTAGTAGGAACATGACATGAACCTTATAGGAAAAGAATTCTTACTGGTTGCAATCTCAACTATGGTGAAATATACAATAAGGCTCAAATTAAAATATTATACTAGTAAATCCTGGGGCTTTAAACATTTACTCGGGGTTTTCCAAATTGTCCAATATCATGCTAAATACCTAAAGAAAGAAGCAATATACATATAAATGACACATAATTGTCCTTGAAACTCAAAAATATCAAGCTGTAAAATAGGATAGAGTTGTATAACAGGAAATGCCCTTCCTACAGCCTATTGGCCAGAAATACAGAATTTCGAACCTTGAAGAAACCTTAATAGAAGACCTAGGTTTAAAGCATTAAAACCACCTGACAAAATGAGGCCCAGAGCAATGAAGGGCTTTAAAGCTTAAGTACCTTTAGCTTCATGGTAAAACTGTCTCCACCTATGCATCACTGTGTGATTCCTTTAAATTGTTTACTGCCTTTTATTGACTCATAGAGTTTTAAACCTAGGAATATGAACTGGCTTGTCCATGGCCATACAGCTATTGGTTTCAAGCAATCAATAAAAGGTCCAAATCATCTAGAATCATGAAAGAATAAACACTTCTAACATTTAGAAGTAAAGCAACCTAGGACTTAGTCCAGCTCTAAATGGAAGCCAGTGAGTGATACATGATGCCATATGTCAGGCTAGTGACAGCCCAGATCTCTCCTGCTTGTGTTCATCGCTGTTCTACATTTCTTCCAGAATCAAGTGCCAGAGCTAATTAAATTCATGAGTAAAGCTCAAGCCACTACTAGGGGGTCAGCTGGTGAGCTGGCTGGGAGGAAGCATAGAATAGTCACCTATATTTGATTTCCACAGACATTAAGATTAAATTAGTAGAGCTATCCGATATTCCCCTAAAACATTCATTCATTCATTCACATTCTTAATGAGCACCTTAGGACATGGGACACATGAATCTCTCATCTCAATTCCTTATTTTTTGATTTTTTATGCCTATAGCACCTGGTCTTCCTAGATGGTCTCCCATCTAAGTACTAACCAGTCCTGACTCTGCTTAGTTTCTGAGATCAGACAGAATGGGGCTTGTTCAGGGTAGCATGACCGCAGACTTCCCCTCCAGGAATTTACAGCCCATTTACAGAGATAAGAAATTAACTCATGAAAAGAAATTAAGGTAGAGCAAGTGTAGGCAGATCTGGGGAGCAGAGAGAGATGGTCTCCAAGGTGGAGCTGATTAGGTGGCCTTCATGGAAGAGGCAGAGCCTGTAAGCTCTTTGAAGGAACTAGGCATGAAGCCTCTTGATCCTTCCATTCCTTGTTTGAACAAAGTGACACTGAGAAGTAGGGCACATCAGCCAGTTGCTTAGAGACTTGTTAATTTCTGATGTTTCTCCAAAGTGAAAGATAAGGTTATTGGGGATCCAGATTTCTTACTAAACACAGACCCCTTGGGGCCAGGCTTTGGACCAACAGATAGATGAGCATTTCCTTGGAGGCACTGGCTCATTTAAATAGAGGCTGTAAGCCACATTATACCCGATGCCCTTTAATATAACTCTCCCTCATTTTGCTCAAATGAAAACTACAGATAATGTGCTAACACACAAAATTTCCCCTCTAAAATCCACAATTTCAAAAAAAGATTTTTAAAAGCACTCTCTGTGTTATAATCAAGGAACAAAGAAAAGCAACTTTATAGTAAAGTAAGTATTTCAATGCCTGGAAAAAAATCTGTGCACAACTACACTGGAAGACCTAATGAACAGTTAGACGTCTACACCTATGTGCAGAATCGCCATGAACATGATATGTGTAATTGCACAGATTCACATGTGTTTTAAGGCCCACAGTATGATTTTCTAGAATAGTGAACAACTCTCAGTAAAGTTCCTCCTTTCCTCAATTTTGTACCATGAATATGTACCTCCCTCATCCAATTTTGCATTCCTGAAAAATTCAATGTATGTTGAAACTGCAAAAAATCCTTTGTGTTTTTTTTAAAATAGTGTTGGATGCTAGACCCTGATAATTATGGATGGGATTTTCACAGATGTCAGCATCCAGTGGGATGTGGGATGAAAGCAATGCAAGAGACGATCCCTTGTGCTGTGGACAGCCCTGATTACTGCAGGACATCCGACATCTCTGCCACTGTCCACAAAATGCCAATGACACCCCCCACTCCCCTCATTGAGACAAATGCTTTCATAAATTCCCATAAATGCCTCTTAAGAGGTGGAACCACCCTCTCTGGAAAGCCTAAATTAGAGAGCAGGTGTGTGTATGTGTGGATTATATGTCTTCTAGCATCTGGAGATAGGGGTCACCTTTGTCATCCTAGTGCCCCCTCTGATGGTTAATTTTCTGTTTTAACCTGACTGGGCCATGGGGTGCCCAGATATTCTGAGTGTTTCTTTAAGTGTGTTTTTGGATGAGATTAACATTTAAATCAGTAAGCTGAGTAAAGTAGATTGTCTTCTCTAATGTAGGTGGGCCTCATCCAATCAGTTTAGGGCCTTGATAAAATAAAAAGACTAACTCTCAAGTCAAAGAGAATTCCTCCTGCCTGACAGCCTTTGAACCAGGACATCTGCTTTTTCCTGCCTTAAGACTAGAACTAAAACACTGGCTCTTCCTAAATCTCGAGCCTACCTGCATTTAGACTGCAGCCAAACCATCAGCTCGCCTGGGTCTCCAGGTTACCAGCTCACCCTGCACACCTTATCAGCCTCCATAATCACGTGAGCCAATTCCTTCTCATAAATCTCTATGTGTATATATACATGCATATATATAAAGAGAGATTATGTCTATATATTATCTATACTTATCTACATCTACATCCTATTGGTTCTGTTTCTCTAAAGAGCCCTGACTAAAACACTGCCACACAAGTCTGAGCTGTGTCCTTGCCCTGGCCTGGCCTGCCTCCTGCTTTCTGGACCCTCACTCCGGGCTGCTGGGCTCTCGCCATCACAGCCCTTAGTCCACCTATGATATCCTGAAGCACTATTTTAGGAGGCTCCCTCTTCAGTACACAGGACCCTACCCCAAACTCAGCATGAACCAGGCAATGGCAAACAGGAAGGAGAGGGGGTGTCAACGAGTCACCCTCTAGAGCTGACTAGTCCCTGGAACTTCAGCCCTTTTTCAGCATCTGCTTAAACATCAAGTGTGGAGACACTTGTGAAACAAGAAGGGCCTTTGGGGAAAAACATTGGTATTAGCAGTGCTCCCCAAGAAATGTAATGGGAAGGTCAACAAGGCCAGGGCCAAAGGCAGGAAAATTTTACAAGGTAAGCAGATATAGAAAACCCCCTTTACCTGAGTGTTATACCTGAGATGGATAAAGTTCTTCAGGGAGCACCCTCTCTCACTGGGCAGAGGGGCTGATGGTGTAAAATTTTAATTATTCACCCTTCAGTGAGTGAATCCTGTATTCGGGAAAGGAGATTTCAGAAAGGAACTATAACAATGTTATTTCATTTTCTCATATATTCAGTCATTCAAAAATGTATTAAATATCCAAGTTCTGGGAATATAATGATGAACAAGATGTTGGCCTGTTCTTAAGGAGTTCACAGCCTGGCAGAGACAGTCAGGTAAAAAGGCAGTCGTAAAATGATGGGATATACACCAGGGACAGTAAACAATTGTAGTGGGAGCTCAAAGTTGGGGCAGCTAACTCTTCTAAGGAGGTTGGGTCAGGGGTGAGGAAGGCTCCCCAGAGGGAACACCAGAGGTAAGTTTTGAAGAATGAATTAAAGTTAGCCAGGCAGAAAAGGGTAAAGGGGCAAAGAGAGAGAGAGAGAGAGAGAGATGAGTGCTGTAATGGCATGGGATAAGGAAGGAGCAGGCAGCTCCCAGAAGCTGGAAGAAGGAATATAAGGCACAAGTGTAGAATAGTAAGAAACAGGCTAGAGAGAGTAGGCAGGGGTCAGATCATGGAGAGTGCTGTGCCAGCAAGCTTGGTTTTCACTCTGAAGGCAACAGAAAGCCATTGAAATATTTTAAGAGAGGGAGTGACATGAACAGATTTGCATAATAAACATATCACTCGACTGAAGAATGGAATCCAGGAGCATAAACTGGCAGAATGAGAGCAAGAGGATCACTGAGGGGAGTGCTAATTTGGTCGACGTGTGCCAGAGACTCAAATTAAGTCACAGGGCAGGGAGGAAGTAAGGGGCATAAGGAATATCAAGTGAAGGAAGGATTCACACACACACACACACACACACACACACACACACACACACAAACACACACAACAATTGATAAATAAAACATGAAAAATCTTGCTATCACTAATAAAGCAATAAAAAATAAAATAATATAGTACTTTCTTCTATCAACTTGATAAGGGTCTTTATTTTGTTTTGTTTTTAGGGAATACGGGAGCAGGAGACTTGGGAAAAGTTTGGACTCACTGAGTTTGAGGCTCCTGTAGAGCCACGCCATTGTTAGTTGGCCCCGCAGGTCTTCATCTCAGAAGCGAGGCCTAAGGAATAGTCCATCATACGGTGGACTAAGGACTAAGGCTGCTGACAGTTGGGAGTCATCCATGGTAAGTGGTGGTCAGAAGCTTTGGAATTGGGTGAAATCACCAAGGGAGAGTCAACAGAAAGAAGACATAGGGCAAAACCCGGGAGAACACTGGCAATCAAGGTGAATAGAGAGGTTGAAGAGCAATTGAAGGTGGATGAGAAGGAAGAGTAAGAGAAGTAGGAGGAAACTAAAAGAAAGTAATGTCATGGAAACCAATTGAGGAAGCAGTGTCAGGATGGAGGGAGAGATGAAGAATATCAAGGGTTACAGAGAGGGCAGATAGATTGATCTGTAGACTGAACAGTATGCATTGTAGTTAGCAAACAAGTCACCAGTGGCTTATTTCTTCTGTTTTACTTAATGTTTATTACTTATTTGTCCCTGCTCCCTTTTTCTTTGTATTAGTCAGCTCAAGCTACTATTTGGTTCTTTTATTTTCCTTGTCAATTTTGGAGCTCTGCTCTTCCAATCTACCAGCTGCATCCTCCTTTTTGTCACTCATCGTCAGACCCATACTTTTCTTCCATCATATGGAGTCCCAAGTATTTTCCCTAAATTCTCTATTATCTGTCTGTTCTTCTTCCTCGCCAGGATAAAATCTTTAGAATGCTTTCACTTCCTACTCTCTCACACCAACATGAGACCTATGGAAAACTTTTACTTCCTCTTTCTCCTTTAGTACTTTAAGTTCCAGGCTATTTTTAACATTTCTCTTGAAATCTGTCTCTTCTATTTTAAGCACTTCTGTTACACATCCCTAAATCATCTATTATTATCTATCTAATTCTATATTGTATAATCTAATTATATGCTGTATAATCTAATCTATTATATACAATATACATTATAATATATATTACAATATACATTAATATACATAGTATAATCTAATTCTATATCATATAATATTATTACCCACAACTAATTATATATTGTACAGATCCTTGTTCATCGCTCTTTTTTTTTTTTTCCTTTTCATCCTACCTCCATCCCAAAGCCTTTAAGCTGATTCATTTGTTATTTGGTTAGATCTTTTTCAACATCTTTTTTGTCTGACGAAAGATGTAGGTGACATGTCTTTTGATGTTCACATATCCTCAAATATTTTTTTCACTCTGACAGGAGAGTAAGATCTTTCCACAGGATTCTTGGTACACAGTATTTTCTTCTCAGTAATCTTCACATGATTCACCTCAATCATTTCTGCTTCAAGTGTTGTAGAAAAGAAAGTTGATGCCCTCATGACCCTTCATCCTCTGTAAATAACTTATACTTTTTTTCTAAAAGATGGTAAAACTTTATTTTTATCCTTAGACTTCAGAAATTTACCAAGCTATGACTCATTTGTCTTGCCCAGAACTTGCTGAAACCTTTCAATCAGCAGTCTCAGGTCTTTTATTTAGCTTGGGAAATTTATTCCCTGTTACTTAAGTATTACCTCTCATTACTTAATTTGTCTGAAGATCTTGTTTTTTCTTTCCAGACAGTTTTTTATGCCCTATTGGAATCTTTATATCTCAATGTTCTTATTATTTTAAAAGTTATCATTGTTCTCTAGTGGTTTGGTTTCATGTGAGCCTCTCCTAAGAGTACAGCTTGGTTCCTTAGGTATTATGGAAGTGTTTCTGTTTTCTGCTCTCTGGGCTCAGTTCCAGACACTGGGGTATTTTAAGAGGGAGCAGAAACTTCTAGAAGAAAACATAGGCAGTAAACTCTCTGATATTGCTATTGTTAATTTTTTTCTGATATATCTCCTAGGACAAGGGAAACAAAAGAAAAAATGAACAAATGAAACTACATCAAATTTAAAGCTTTTGCACAGCAAAGAAAATCATCAACAGAATGAAAAGACAACTTACTGAATGAGAGAAGATATTTTAAATCTGATAAGGAGTTAATATCCAAAATTTACAACTTATACAACTCCATGACAAACAAGCAAACAAACAAACAAACAATCCAGTTTGAAAATTGGCAGAGATCTGAATAGGTATTTTTCTAAAGAGAGAATACAGATGGCCAATAGACATATGAAAATATGCTCAAGGTCACTAATCATCAGAGAAATGCAAATTAAAATCACATTGAGATATCACCTCACACCTTGTCAAATTAACTATCATCAATGAATCAAAAATCAAGAAGTGTTGATGAGAATGTTGTGCATTGTTGTTGGGATTGCAGATTGGTGCAGCCACTATGAAAGAAACAGTATGGCAGTTGCTCAAAAAAAATTTTTTTTTAAATAGAACTACTTTATTACCCAGCAATTCTACTTCTGCGTATTATTCAAAGAAATCCAAAACACTAATTCAGAAAGATATAGGCACCCCCATGTTCATTGCAACACTATTTACAATAGCCAAGACCTGGAAGCGACATAAGTACCCATCACTAGATGACAGATTAAAGAAGAGATGGTACATATATACCATGGAATATTACTCAGCCATCAAAAATGAAATCTTGCCATCTGCAACAACATGGATGGACCTAGAAGGTAGTATACTGAGTGGAATAAGTCAGAGAAAGACAAATGCCGTATGATTTCACTAATATGTGGAATCTAAAGAACAAAATAAATGAAGAAACAAAACAGAAACACTCATAGATATAGAGAACACTTTGATAGTCACCAGATGGGAGAGGGTTTAGGGAAATGGATGGAAAAGGGGAAAGAATTAAAATGTACAAATTACCAGTTATAAAACCAGTCACAGAGGTATAAAGTACAACATAGGGAATATCGTCAATAATATTGCAATAACTATGTATGATATCAGATAGGTACTAGATTTATTGGGGTAATCACTTTATAAGTTATGTAAATGTCGAATCACTATGTTGTACACCTGAAACAAATATAATATTTATATTATTTATCAATCGTAATCAAGAAATAAAGTATTTTTAAAAAATTAAAAAGAAAGAAAAAAGAATAATTCATTTCTAATTGGTTTTTGAGAGAAAGAAAGAAAGAGAAAGAAAGAAAGAAAGAAAGAAAGAAAGAAAGAAAGAAAGAAAGAAAGAAAGAAAGAAAGAAAAACAGACCAATATCACAGCTGTGTGCATCTCTTTAAAATAAGAAGTCATCTCAGTTCAGTGTCTGGAGTCTGACCTGCGCTCCCCCTGACTGGGGGCAGTCCTCCAGTGCCTGGCTTCAGTCCACTAGCTCTGCAGATGGAGTTCCATCATTTCCAGATTTGATAGTGGCAAGGATCCCTTTTGGTGTGGCATAGCATATCTTGCTTGTCATTCTAGCTTCTGACCCCAAGGAGGAAAGATCTCAGGCTCTCAAGTCCCAAGTTCACCTTTTTTGGGGGTTTCTTATTCATCTCTGAGATGCAGAAATGACAGTTCCCCTACCTTGTCTCCAAGAAAGCATGCTCTGACATGATTGCTCTCTCTGAACCCTCCATAAAATCCCAGACTGGGTACTGGGTTCCCCTCTTTTGTGAAACTTACACATTCTAGCATTCGGTGCTTGCCCCACCCTTGTTTTTAAGTCTTGGAGCCAAGTACTACTCTAAGCTATTTTCCATTTCATCAGTTTGAATCCTTTCCCTGCCCTATTTTTTCACTTTCTGTTCATCATCTTGAGCACTGCTTACTGGCCCAAACTTTGGGCCAAGAAGGTTTTCATTTTTGATGGAGAAGGCATGGATGAATGCTGGTAAGGTTTCAATAGTACGATCTTGCTCAGGTTACTTAACCTTCTTGAGCCTTGCTTTCCCATCTGTGAAATGGTTATAAGATTTGCCCTGCTCACTTCACAGGCTTATTATGGAGCTCAAATGACATGACAAAGTACCTTGAAAACTGAAGTGCTCTATACATGTAACACTTTGTTTTTTCCTTTCAAAAACAGTGGCTCAGGTTTCTTAAGTGGGGTTTTGCAGTATTAACTTACTTTCATGAATTTAGCCATTTTGAAGATACTCAGAACTTCTCTTCATATCTTCTTTAGTTTCTGAAAAATCACTTTTTTATTTACTAAATAGCCATAACTCCAGTTGAAAAAGAAGACTTCTCTCAACAGCACGACGAAGTTACAATTTAAAGTATACCTGCCTCTGACATTAATCAGGTGGTCGATATGGTAGATATGAAGATACACTCCACATCTCTTTCAAGGAAGGACTAGCTGTCCAGCTGCAGAAAGTGAGGTTGAGGTGTATCTCTGCTTCCAGAGCCATGTGGCCTAAGGCCACGCCCTTCTGGGGGACACCCACATCTGCCCGGTGACTGAGTGAGATTAGGGTGAATGTCCAACCATTCTATTGACACAGGACACTCTGATGGGCAATACTTGATCCAGAGCTCCTCAGAGCTTAGGTTGAGGCTCTGCAGGACTGCATTGAACTGGACTTCTGCATCTGCCCAATCCTGCTTCCTCATTTTTCTTCATAGGTGCCAATCTCTAATAAATATCTTGTACCCCAAATTCCATCTCAGCATCTGTTCCAGAGAATCCAAACTATAGCAATTGTCTACGGATAGGCTAGAAAGACAGGATGAGGTGAGGTGAGGAGGTGTATGTTTATTATAAACAAAGGAAACAAAGAAAGCATAGAAGGATTAGGCGGAAATTGAAAGAGCACCACTATACAACCTTGGACAGCTCCATGTTTAATAATGATTGGGTGACTTGAAGGTCTACAAACTACTATGAGAGATGGAAATCTGTTGCTACCTGCCTACTTAGACCAAAATCTCATAAGGGAAGCAATATCATCTATTCTTTTTTCCAGCCCTAGAGATAAATTGATTTGGTGCTTTCATCTTGAAGCACCAAAGGTTGTATTCTCAGAAAATGCAAATACCTGCTGGATATTACACAAAAACACCAATTAGTATTAAGATTTGTCAGGTCATCTAAACGTTAGTCATGGTTCTATTTTTCAGCTACCTTTAAATGCGCAGTGAAAGAAAAAGTGACATTTTTTTAAAACTCAATTTTTTATTTCATTTGGTCCACACAATCCAATTAAAAAATAGGCAGGGGACCTGAATAGACATTTCTCCAAAGAGAACATACAGATGGCAAATAGGCATATGAAAAGATGCTCAAGGTCACTAATCATCAGAGAAATGCAAATTAAAACTACAATAAGATAGCACCTCACACCTGTCAGAATGGCTATCATCAATAAATCAACAAACAACAAGCATTGGCAAAGATGTGGAGAAAGGGGAACTATTGTACACTGTTGATGGAATTGCAAATTGGTACAGCCTCTATGAAAAACAGTATGACAGTTGCTCAAAAAATCAAAAAATTAAAAGTAGAACTACTTTATGACCCAGTAATTTCACTTCTGGGTATTTATCCAAAGAAATCCAAAATGTTAATTTGAAAAGATATATGCACTCCCATGTTCCATGTTCATTGCAGCACTATTTACAATAGCCAAGATATGGAAGCAACTTAAGCGCCCATTGATAGATGACTGGATAAAGAAGAGGTGGTACATATATACAATGGAATATTACTCAGCTGAACAAAGAATGAAATCTTACCATTTGCAACAATATGGATGGACCTAGAGGGTATTATGCTAAGTAAAATAAGTCAGGCAGTGAAAGACAACCACATGATTTCACTAAGATGTGGAATCTAAAGAACAAAATAAACAAAACATATTCATAGGTACAGGGAACAAACTGATGGTTGCCAGATGGGAGATGAAGTACTGGGGTACTGCGTGAAAAAGGGAAAGGGATTAAGAAGTACAAATTGGTAGTTACAAAATAGTCACAGAGATGTAAAGTACAGCACAGGGAATATAGTCAATAATATTGTAATAAACATGCATGGTGTTAGGTGGGTACTAGACTTATTGGGGGGATTACTTTGTAAATATATAAATGTCTAACCACTATACTATATACCTGAAACTAATATAAAATAATATTGAATGTCACGTGTAATTGAAAAATGGAAATAAACAAATAAATAAATAAAGGCTGAAATTTAGTCTGGTGGGGGTTAGAAGTCATACATAGTTTCTATAGTGACAGAAACCACTGCAAATCTTGGCAATAAAAGGTAATCTTTGAAAATGAAAATCTGTCATCCACCAACTGAGCTTCTGCCTACCTCTCGCCAGTTAAAATCCCTCACTGGATTCCCATTGCTCTTGCAATAAAGACCCCAAACCCACAAGGTCCCACCTATAGACTCTGGCCTCTAACTCAGTCTCTGGCCTCATTTCATTCCCTTCTCCTTGCTCCCCATTCTCTCTATGCTGTAGCCACACTGGCTTTCTTATGGTTTCTCAAATAAGCCATGATATCTTCTGCCATAAGGCCTTCTGCCACATGCTGTCCCCTCTGACTCTCCCACCCACACCTCCACCTAGTTAATGAATCCTTATTTTCTTCCAGCTCAAGCACTCTCAGCTCCTCAGGGAAGCACTCACTTACCCCACACCCCATATCCAGGGCAGGTTCCTCAGTGATGTGATCTCACAAAATCACACTCCTTTCCAGCAGGGCATTTATCTCATCATCTCATTTGGAATTATATCCTCATGTCTGTGATTACTTCATTAATATCTGTCTCCCCACTTATACAGGAATGATGTCTAGTTCTATGCTCTCCATTCTATGCCTAGCACTAACACAGTTCCTGGCAGATAGTAAGCACCCAATTTGTTGAATAAATGGATAAATGAATGGGTGGATGAATGAATGAGTGAGTGAACAAAGGAAAAAGAGAATTGTTGACTTAGTTGAGTGGCTTGAAGTTTCTTGGAATTAAAATGTAGAAATGAGGCGTTAAAACCAGAGGTGGTTGCATGGGAGTTGTACATGGCAGCAACTATTAGAGAAATTTCCCCCCTAATCACTGGCAAAGAAGAAGTGTGGGGGAGGGGAAGGGAGGATTGGGAGACAGCAAAGCACAATCTAAAGTCATAGCATAGCTGCCAACCTCATCACAGAGGACCAAAATACCCAAGTGCCAGGCCTTACAATAAATGAAAATTTTTTACTTCACAATCAGGAGGAAATGCTGTGGAATTAAAGTTGAAGTATATTCTGAATTGAATTTCATTCTCCATGGCTATAAAGTTAACCAGCTAGAATTATTTTTAAGGACGTTCCCATTTAACCTTTGGAAATGGAGCATCTGCCTTTTAATGGAAAAACTACTTCCCATTGTAATGATGGCATACAATGTTCTTGGCTTCCTTGGTCTCCAGAAAAGGAAACTCAGCTATCTCCCCACGTCCTTACTGTATCTTCAACCAACCATATCAACAAAACAGGCCAGATTAATAGCAAACTTTTTTTTTTAGTAATAAGTAGAAAGTACCAGTGCATCCTGAGAAATACTAGGCAGGGCAGCCTCGTATTTGCCTCTTGAGAAGTGGTGGGAGACTTAGAAAGCTAGATATTAAAAGACCCCACATAACAAAATTTAAAGCCTCTGTATTCAGACAACAGGCCAAGTTTACTATGCATCAACAAAATATTACTAGCTAATCAGTTGGTTAATTAAATATTCCTAGTTGGCACAAGCCCTTGCTGTGAGGGACACAGTGATGAGAGGTCCCTTTCCTTAAGGTCACTATGTCCTTAAGGTCACTATGTCCCAACTAAAGAACTAAGATCTGGAAGAGCTTAAGAATGTAGAGCAAAAGGTGTTATATGGGTGTCAGCAAGTTCAGACAACCCATAGCCAACAGCAATAAGGTTCATTGAGCATTTATTACATGCCAAGTGCTTTACATGGATTTTCTCTTTGAATTTTCACAACTCTATGAGATAGATAAAACTATAGTCTCCTTAGAGAAGCTGAGCACTGTGCCTAAAACCACAAAGTTAAAAAGTGGTTTCAAGCTCAAGTGTCTCTGATTCTAAAGCTTATGCTCATAACCTCTAAGTCCCTGGGGCTTGCAGAGTTCAGGTAGAGGGAGAGCTGGAGGCTGGCATGAAGGCAAGGCTTGATAAGGAAGGGGGCTCTGGGCTAGACCTTAAACAGGAGCAACCCTGAGATAGGCCAGAGAAGGAGAAAGGTCGATGTGTGGTGGAAAGGGGGTGGAGAGAGAAGACAGAGGAAAAAGAGGAAAGAGAACAGAGAAAGGCCAGCTCTTAGATACAGCCATTTTGGAGTGAGGGATGAGTGAAAATAATCTGCGTCGTAAGTCATAGCAACATGCCTACATTCTAGCTTCCTGGTAAAATACCATATTCCCACAGAGAAAGACTTGGAGAGGGATCTAGGAGAGGGGTTGGGTGGAAAGGGGTCAGGTTTGCCTCCTTTCTGCCCCTGTCTTGGCTCCAATTCAATATCTCAGGCACTCTACCCACCCAGTATATTGTCCATGCCATAAGCCTTTGGAGTCCTACATCCCAAAAAGGGCAGCATCTTGGCCTGAGGTTGTCAGATAAAGTCTGATTGGTTCCAAGTGGAACCGGAACTCCATTCCTTCTACTGGTTCTGGGCTCTGAACCAGAGAAGGTCGGGGTATGTGTGTCAGTCTACACTTACTCTCCCAACCAGTAGACAGGTAGCCTTCCAAGAAAGGTGGGACCAGGTCTGTGGCATAAGCAGAATTCCGTTCCTAAACCCAACCACCGCTACACACACAGTGTTTCACATAGAAATGCCCTCATTGTACAATTTATCATTCATCTATTTATCCGTTCAACAGGTAATTATTGAATGGCGATTTTAAGCCAGGAACTGTGCCAGATGTTGAGACAGGATCAAATCAAATGTGACTCCCTAACCTCAGGAGCTGTATATTTTGTTGTTGATGTGGGCATTAATGACAGATGGTCAGGAAACAGTAACTATAATGAATATTAAGATAAAGAGAAGCTCAGGAAACCCCATGGGACTCCACCGCAAGCCGCTTGTCTTATTCATTTCTGTTCCTTCAATGCCCACCACTTTGCTCAACACACAATAAGTGCTCAATAAGTTTTTAGTGAATTGAATGAAGGTCTTAACTGGGGGCTGACTGCATTTCTGTCTTCTCACCATTAGTCCTAAGCCTGACAATTTTCATCTTAAGCCTGAACGAAAAGAGATAACGGTACATGACAATTCTTCAAATAAGTCACAATATGTTAGAGTTGGGAGGACTGGATAAAGTTGTCTGCATCACCTCCCTTCCCTCCAGCCATGATTGGGGCTCTTGGGAGGCAGGGGCCATTCTCTGGGGAAAGCTGAGAAAGCCAGGGAGTCAGAGGCTGAGAAGTGACTGCATTTGCGGGACAGCGACTATTGAGGTATAGCAGGAAGCTGAGCTGACAGAAAAGGGAGGGTGTTGTGAAGGGGTAACTAGGAGGCATGAGGCATCTGCCTCCTCAAGCAAGGCAAGCTAAGGTCCAAAAGGGGCCTGGCTAGAGTCCCAACCCTTCAGCCGGAAAGCACCTCAGAATCAGTCCAGAAGTGTCTTGGGACATGCTCAAAGGCCCCCAGCTGGTTACTGGCAGAATGGGGTTATAACCAGGTCTCCGGATTTCTACTCAAAATTTTCTCCCATTACCCTGCAGCTCTTAGGGCATGGGTCCCATGGAAGAGTTCTTGGCCTGTCAAATCCTGCAAATCTCCCTTCACAGGTAACTCCTGTTTGCGAGGCAGGGATGGGCTTTTCTGGTTCTGACCAGTGACCTTCCAATGTCAACTGTTTTGCTCTCTCTATCCATCCATCCCCTTCCCGGGAATGATCGAGTGGGGTCTTCAGTGGCTATGTAGGGTCTTATGATCATGGGGAGGAGTGATGGGCAGCCTGGGACCTGGCCCAACAGCAGACCTTCCAGGGTCAGTGGGCACTGCCTTGGCATCTGGGCATGCTGATCCTTTTCTCTAAAGAGGGCAGTGTAGGGGGCATAGGGGCAGGAATCCAGCGACTTCTCAGGCCATAAGAATTCCTTCTCTCCCCCTCAGTCTGGCCCTCGTCTGCCCGTCTGAGCCACTGCAATGCCCACGGGCAGAGCAGCAAGAAAAGGAGGGAGAGGCGGGTTTGCGGATTTGCCGGTTTGTTTGGCGGGGCACCGGGACTGTGAGCCCTGCCTGCGCCTGCACCGCGAGCTGTCTCTCCTCATTCCTCTCCCCCTCTCCTCCCGCCTGTCCCTTTGGGCTGCTCGGGCGCCACTGCTACTGTCCCCAACCCGCCCCGCCAGCCGGGCGAAAAGGCGGCGTGACTCACAGTGCTGCCACCAGCCCACGGCTTGCCCGCGGCATATAAAGGCTGCCCCAGCGGGAGGCAACCCAACCTTGCCCGCCGGCTGGAGGAGCGTAGAACATGGCCCAAAGCGCGGAGCGAGGCTTTGGAGGCGCGGGCTGGGGACTGCGTGGTGCCCTAGCCGCGGTGGCGGTGCTCTCAGCGCTCAATGCCGCAGGCACGGTGTTTGCGCTGTGCCAGTGGCGCGGGCTGAGCGCGGCGCTGAGAGCGCTGGAGGCGCAGCGGGGCAGGGAGCAGCGCGAGGACAGCGCCCTGCGCGCCTTCCTGGCGGAGCTGAGCCACGCGCCGCGCCAGGCGCGCGCCCCACCCCCGGACCCCGCCAGCGCTGCGCGCAATAAGCGCAGCCACAGCGGGGAGACTGCGCCGCACATCCGTGGAGAGAGCCACGACATGCTGATGATGATGACCTACTCCATGGTGCCGGTAGGCAGGGCTCGGCTCCCTGTGGCGTCCCCGCCAGCTAAGGTGGGAGGCGAGTAGTGTGGGGGAAGAGCCCCAGACGCCCTCTCCTCCCCTGGCCAGATGGCAAGGTACTGTGGAGAGAGGGCCCTGGGAATGTCACCTTGGCAAGCACCTTAGCCGTCTGATGTCAGTGTCCTTATCAGTTATATGGGAGAGGGGTGAAGGGGCAAGTCTTTCACGTCTGACTTCGTTAAGTCCGCAGGAAAATGAGGGTTCAGGCAGTGTTTTTAAGAGCCTACTTTCCTTCCTAACTTTAGACCAAAATTTTCACTTTCTAATGTGAAAGGAGCCGCAACGACCCTAGGGCTCTGCCTGTTCAACTCGTTGCGTCCCCTGAGAGCACGGAGGCGACATTTCTGAAAAAGCTCAGGCTTCTTCAATAAAGGGGTTCTTTCCCTCGCATAATCTAGTGGTCCGGTTTTCGCTTGGCCTCGGCCCAGCCCCACGAGATTGCTGACCTAATTGTCTCAGTTTAAATGAGAACAATCAGCCCCCATTTTACCAACCACCTGGGACCTTGATGCTGAGAAAGGTGCTTCTGGGCCTAAAGCGATTTCAATGGGAGAGATCAGTATAGAGCGATTTTTTAAAAAATTCAGTGTCAAAGCTGAGGTTCTCTTATGGGCTCCAGGAAGTCTACCTAGCTCCAGAAGTTGACACTGTGTGTGCTTCTGGGTGGGGGCATCAAGGGAGAGGTGGCAGTTTTTCATTCGATTGTCAGTGGGGCTCCATTGCACTTCCCAAAAAGGTTTAAGAAACACTGCTCTAAAGAAAGTCTTTAAAACGAAGCCTCAAAAATATTTTTTTTCCAATTTTAAGTTTGCTTTTGCTGATTTTAACTCAATAATTATCTAACAATCACATTTAGATCACATTGCAGTTCCCCATTCCATTTTATTATCCATTAAAACCACAATGGTCTTATTTCACTTTATAATTACAAAGATTTCAGTTCTGTCACCTCACGTCTAGTGTGAGGAATACTTCAGAATCCTAGGTATTTGAAGATAAATCCCCTTAAAACTTCCATTATAATAGAAGCTTTTAAATATCTTATGTGAGCTAAAACACTTTTAAAACTATGTGGAAGTGCTACACACTGCAAAAACATGTTTTGAAAGAGATCAAATTTTCCATTCCTGGCTTCATTTTTTTTTTACCCATAAACACTTAAATATCTGGGCCCAAGCAAATATTTCAAAAAATAGATGTCTGTAAAATAAAGGGGACTTTGCCTTTTCTCTTGTCTTTCAACTGTGCATTATGAGGGTCTCTGAAACCCTCCAAGAAGGATGCATCTGAGCACCAACAGTTTATAGTTTTAATCCTGCTTTTAAGATAGAGGCTTATGTAACCAAACTGCAACCTGTTCAGTCACTAACCCAAAAGATGTAGAGACTCATTTCTGTATTCATCTGAAAGCTAGATTTAACTACCACCGCTTGCTCTATTATAAGTCAGAGAGAAGAAACATCACATTTGTCAAGTTGAAAAGCATGTGTAGACTATCACCAACTCATCTCCCACGAGTAGTGGGTATGCTTTGACCTCTTAGAGTCAATGAGGGAATTTCCATGTAGGCCAGGGAAAGCAACTGTCATATTGCTGGCTTTCCTCTGGGGAATAGTTCCCAAACAATAGGCTTAGGGTTCACCTGGGAGCATATTAAAAATGCAGATTCCAGAGGCCCACCCTCAGATTTAGAGAACTGTAATATCCAGATTTAGCTTTCTTAAAAGGTCCCCTGGCCCCCATTTCCCCACCCTCCCACACCCTTGGTGAGTTTGATGCAAGTGGTCCAGGTACCCCTCTCTAAGAAATGCTACTCTAGACTACTGCTTCACTAACTTTCATGTGCACATGAATATCTTAAGGATCTTGTTAAAATTCTGATTCTAATTTAGAAGGATTAAGTAGTGACCTGAGATTCTGCCTTTCTAACAAGTTCCCACTGACACCTAGGCTGTTGGTCTAAGGACCACACTTAAGTACCTGGTTCTAGAGCACTGGTTGCACACTGAAATCATATGGGGAGCTGTAAACATGACTGATGCCTACATTCCACCTTCAGAGATTTTGAATTAAATGTTAGGGGAGTTTGCTAATTGTGGGGTGGAGGGGGAGGATTGCCCACTCATTAGCAGGAAGGACATTGGCATGCCTTCCTGATGACAGTGAGATGCCTTAAGCATCTCTTTCTCACTGGGTCCCCCTTGAGGCCTCTGCTTCAGGCAGAAGAACCAGTTTTACTATGGAAGAGGTAGGGCGGCGAGGGCGGAGGAGCCATTTACTTTTTTTTTGAACAACATTCTCACCATTCACCTTTGCAAATTTTTCTCACCTTTACTGTTTTTCTCAGAATAGAGAATTATTCACATAAGGAAACAATTTTTTAAAGAGAACTTTCCTGAGGCACCTCTAAGCAGAAAAGTTGCTATGGTACCTACTCAGTATACAGTATGATGGTCTGTGTGCACACTTCTTATGGTTGAAGTCTATACCTTCCCCTGCCCTTTTATATGCCAGTAGGTCTTGAATGAAGGTGACATCAGAGGTCCCCTAATTGAGATCCCGTGTCCTTAGAGATCTAGGAACAAAGAAATAAGGTTACACAGAATAATGTCAACATTTTAAAAGGTCTTTTAAAATGGCTCATTTATCCATGACGAACCTCCTCATGCTAACAGATACTTGCAAGTTCTGCATTTTTGGCTGAAAGAACATCAACTCAGCATGATAATTCTACCTAGCATGTTCTGACCAGAGATTCGTTGGCAGCTGTATATGACTTTGTTTAAAAAAAAAGGGCAAAATAACTGATTATTACTTAAGTACATTTAGTTTGGTACAGCCAAACATATTAAATCTTTAAAAGTAAGTGGGTACTTTGGAGAAAAATAATAAAAGGGGTCCTGGGAACCACCGAGCTAGACCAGTAATGGGAATCCCTCTGCCAGAAACACCTGCAGGAGGTGCTGCTTCTGTTCAGTTTCCACCTTGCCCCAGCCTCCTCTCACTTCTGCCATCAGCTGCTATCTCATCCCATTCTCCAGGTCTCACCCTTATCTATGTCCTGGTATCTTTATCATCCTGCCCCAAATCTAGGGTTAAACACCCAGTAGATAAAAGATTTTGCTTCTCAGGAGGTCAGACTTAGCAAGCTGTGAATGAATCACAGATGTACATTTTTACAAATTAGTAGCTGATAGATGGTCACAGGGATGGGAAGCAAGGCATAAGGAATGCAATTAACATTAATACTTTGGCTAGGTGGAGGGTCAAGGGAGGAAGGGAACAATTGGTGAGATCATTTTACTAACTATATAGATGTCTAACCAATGTACTGTGTAAGTGAAACTAATTAAAATTAAAAAAAATTTTAAAGATGTACATTTTTAAAAAATGAAACTCTAAAATTATTAGAGGAAAATGTGAGTAACTTCATTTTAATCTTGAAATGGAGAAGACCCTTCTTTCAAACTATAACTCAAAAGCCAGAAGCAATAAATAAACTTAACTACACTTAAAAAGCACAAACAACAATACAATTTCTATAAGGCAAACAACAACAAAAAGAAATACCATAAGCAAAGGCAAAAGATAAATGACATACTTGAAAAAATATCTGCAGCTCTTGTGATAGACATAGGGCTAATCTCTTGAATACATATACCTCACAGAAGTTGATAAGAAAAAAAAAAGAATAGGAAAATCAGCAACAGCAATAGGAATCCAATAGGAAAATGGAACAGACAGTTCTCAGAAAAAATATTAATGTCTGTTAAACATGTGGGTAAAGAGCTCTTCATTTTAAAATGCAAATTACAGCTGCCCTGAATGATTTTTTGTAGGTTTATCAGAATTTGTCAGAATGACAAACCTACTAAGTTTGATGACACATCTGTTGAGGAAGCTGAAGGGAAACGAACATGCTCTTACGTTGCTGTCTGGAGGGCAAAATGGTGCCACCAATTTGGAAGGCAACTTGTCGATACCTAAAAAGGTTACAAAGACATTTTCCTCTGACCCAGCAGGCTCACTTGTGGTAGTTTATCCCACACAACAGGCTTTATCACCTATGGAATGGCATATGCACATAGTCATTCACTGCACAATATTTGTAAAAATAAAAGGCTTTTAACAACCCATGTCCATCAATACAGGACTAGTTAAATAAACTGGCCCGTACACCCACTGGGACACTAGGTAGGTGTAAAACAAGAATGAGGAAATTCTCTACTGCTATTGGAACAATCCCCAAGAAATGTGTATTTTAAATGGAGAAAGCAAGGCAAAGATATATATATATATATAGTGTTAGCTTGTGTAAGGAAGAAGAGGAAAAATGAAGAAATTAACAAAAATAGGTACTTAGGAAGGGTGGGGATAAGGTAGGAATAAGCCTTTCACTGTATGGCTTTGTGTATTATTTTGACTTTTGAACCATGTGATTGTGTTACTCTTATTGTGAGTGAAAAGGCCATAAGTAAAAGGTGACATGGCAGCTGCCATCGGGCTGGGGGATGATAGGGTGTGTGTGGTAGGGACTGCCAGCCTGAGGTTCATGTGCTCTGTCTAAAATGGAGGCTCTCACTGATTGTTGCTATATAAATAATGAGAGCCCAGTGCACCTGATCTTTTGATTTTTTCAAAAGAAGTAAAAATTCTGACTTTTAATGTGAATTTCTTAGCTTTTAAATACTGACAAAAATTCCAAAAAATATTTTTTTTAATTGGCCGACAGCATGTTGGCCAAACAGCACTCACATTGTTAGGGGCCGTGTTAGGACTTCCAAGCTTAGTTTGCAGCCGTCTCATAATCATGAGTGGTTTTGAACAAAAATAGCTTTCCTTAGCTCAACCACAACTCCGTGCCCCCAATTACTTCTCAGCCTGATTCTGAAAGGATAGTAGTTAAGAGTACCATTGTCATTGTTATTATTGGTTGAGTGGTGGTGGCTTTTTTGCATTTGGTTTGACTTGGGTCTTGTTTTGTTTGGTTTGGCTTTTTCTAAAAATCAACTCCACTGTTGGTGTATGGAGATTTCCCGGCACTGTTGTTTTTCAAGAGAAGTGCTCCAATTCTAAGGGTATTTCTCAAGGAGGAGATCCCAGCTATGTTTAGCAGGAGCACATTACTGTAACAAACAGAGCTTTTTATGATGATTGCTATGAGGCACACATATATGGATCTATACATTATCCCATTTAAAAGAGGAAAATCATATTACATATAGTCACAGCTCCTGTTTGCACGGATACTATATTTCTTTGAAGGCCCTAAATGGGCTGTGCTGGGATTTACCTCCCTTTCCCACACCTTGGAGTGGGTTACCTCCAAATGGTGTAAAAGTTAAGGATTTAGACCAGGGATCAACACACTGTGGCCTATAGGCCAAACCCAGCCTACTACATGTTTTTGTACGGCTTACAGAATAAGAATGATTTTTACATTTATAAATGGTTAGGGAAAAAAATCAAAAGAAGAATGATATTTCATGACACATCAACATTATATGAAATTCCAATTTCAGTAACCATAACTAGACTTTTATTGGCATACAATCATGCCCATGTGTTTATATGTTGTCTGTGGCTACTTTCACACGACAACAGCAGAACTGAGTAGCTGCAATAGAAACCAGATGGCCCACAAAGTCTAAACTATTTTCTGTCTTATCCTTTACAGAAAAAGTTTGCCATCCCCTCATGGAGACCATGGTCCTCTGGAGCAGAGGGGCACTAGGGGTCCTTCCTTTGGAAAGCCCAAGCTACTAAATCAGGATTGTTCTAGCATTGGTTAACCCTGGGTTTTAAGACCTCCACAAAAGAGACAGAATCCAGGACAGAGCCACCCTGAGAGTGTGGTTGCAATTCAGAGGGAGGCTGTGGGGCTGAGCTTGCCCTCAAGTCTTGCTCCTTCGAAACCAGCTTCGCAAATCAGGAGATGTCAGTGTAGAATAGCTTTTAACCACCCATTAATCCCATATCGAGGCCTAAAACCCCACCTGTTTTCTTTAGTTGAAGGAAAAAAACTTATACCTGATAGGTCCTGCAGTTTGTAGTGGGCCCTGATGGAGATCAGAGGCCTGATACAGCAGGACAGGGAAAGGGGCAGCTGAAGTTATAAACCCACATTCAGAGACTAGGAGGTGGGTTTCCGTGGCCTTCCTCATAGCTGCACATGCACATGGGCACTTGGGATGTCACACCTGACACCGTGTGGTTGGTTTCCATATCACAAGCTATTTCTGATGTCAATTAAGGGTGAGAGAAAACTTGAAATTATGTCTCTGCTAAGATTGTGTCTGGTTTTGGTCCTGCGAACATACTCATAAACCTAACTTGTGTATCAAGTCATGATGGTATGTTGAGGAAGAAGAGAGAGAGCTAGCCCCTTAGCTATATCCTTCAGATACTTGCTTCATCAACATATTTTGCACAAATGCAAATAAAACATCCAATGTAGATATATATATTTGTCATGGTTCTCTAAGGACATATGCAAGAAACAAGTGGGTCAAGACTGAGCATCTGGAGCCATAAGAACAGGGTACTTGTACTGGCTACATGAATGGCATTAAACTATTTAGACCTGCTTCCAGATCCTGGAGCTATTAACAAGCCCCTAGTCTTTTCCTAGCCAAAGCAGCAGAGGTGAGGGCAGCAGACTTGAGCCTGTACAGCCTGGTGAATTGTCTATGCTTTATCTGCTATATCTCTGCCTTGCCTTCAACTTTCACTGCCCCTATACCAGAGATAAAATGGATTTTTTCCTTTGGAACTCAAAGCCATGTGCACCACTCGTAAAGTACCACTCCACTCTGGAGAGATAGCAGAATCCCCCTGACCTGCCCATCATTTAGTGATATTGCCCACTAGACCACAGGCTGAGAGATCCTTGAGCAGAGAGCCTTTTCTGGGTGAGTTCTAGAACAACTTCTCAGATCAAAGGACTTCCAGTGCCAAGGAGTTGTTCATCTCCCCTGTGCCCTTGTCCCAGGATCTCTCTA
Source organism: Eidolon dupreanum (assembly GCA_028627145.1). Classification (NCBI taxonomy): domain Eukaryota; kingdom Metazoa; phylum Chordata; class Mammalia; order Chiroptera; family Pteropodidae; genus Eidolon; species Eidolon dupreanum. The sequence goes on along the minus strand of CM053509.1, from coordinate 47,757,758 downwards.
TGGCTGGCCCAGGGTTATCTCCACATGTGGCCGCTGCCACCTTCAGCCTTTCTTTGCCGGCCCTTAACTTGAGCAACCTGGGGTTCTTTCTTCACTGTTAGATTCCTGGCCAAATTCTCTCTTGCTGATGCCTCCTTGAGGCATGCTGTGGGTGAGCAGTGTGAACCCAGGAGTCAGACGAATTCACGTCCTGTGCTCACAGCTCAGTAGCTGGGCAAGCTTAGGCAAGTCTTTTAATTTCTCCAAGCCTGCGTTTCCTCATCTGTCAGTCTGAGATAATAGCACACACCTCACAGGGTTGTTAAGAGGTTTACGAGAAACACTGTTGGTGAAGTACAGTGCCTGGCATAGTCAGGTTCCCAGTAAGTGTTCATTGTTGCTGTTTTTATTGTCACTATTACTTTATCATTAGCCCTTCTTGCTCCATGCTCTCGGCATTTTATTTCTGGGTTTACTTTTTATCTCCAGTCTCTTCAGGATGCCAAGTTGTCTTTTCACATGGCCTCTCTGAGCTGCTGCTTCAGGGTACTATTTGGCCTATTAAAGCCTAGATTGGCATTACACCAACCTAAGTTATCTTATCATTGAAAACAAAAGAGAGTTAGTTAGCTTTAATATGGTAACAGGGTGTCATTAGCAGTTCAGGATTCCCTGGGTCCCCACCCTTTCTGTATGGCCACTGATGACAAGGATTGACACTCACTAACAGGGAGTCATCTTCACCCCTTCTTGACTAGCTCGGCTGTTGTTAAATTCTGCTAATTCCTGGTTGGTGGCAGTCCTGAAAAAAAGTTTGGTATGCTTTTATTTGGAAAATAGACAAAATGCAAGTAGAAGGTAGAGCAAAAACAACTTCTAAGAAAAAGGAGTAATTTACTTGTTGAGGTCTCACGTTCTCCAGGATATGTTTACCTGTGCGGTAGCTATCAGAACAATCTTAAGATCTGATAGAACACACTTATCTGGAAAAAAAAAAAAAGGCATTCTTTTTTTTTTTTCTCTACATTCCTCAAACTCCCCTCCCCATCCTCCTCACCCCCAAAAGAAATCCTTGGCAAAATCTAGTTGACATTCAAGCTTAATTTACATTCATTTTATCTACAGACTAAAGGTCATGTTGTATGAAACAAGCTGAAGCTTTTAGGTTGAGATTCTGCTACAAAGGGAGCATTTTTCAGCCCATCAGTTGCTTTTATGTAGCTCTTTGGGTTTTAACAGCTCTATATTTTAAATAGATATAATTTACTTCTAGTTTAACTGAAGTTCAACACAATTTTCTTTACTGAAAGGTAGAGTTAAAACAACAAGGGCAACTAATGATCATTTAAAATGGAATTTGTGGAGTTTGTTCTAAATGCAATAGGGTAACCCCTTCATCTGCCACTCAGAAAAAGCTTCTCGTGCTCACCCACGTGCTGGGAACTTTGGAGACCCTGCCTGGGCTGTATGTAAAAACTGAAAAGTACTTGAGAACGTGTTGTAGGTAACTGTGCCTACCCTAAAATCATGAGCTGGCTACTGCAAAATCATTCCCATTTTTCAATAGCTTAGTAGGTGAATGTTAGAGTATGAAATCCTTTCCCTTGAAGGAAAAAATGTCTTCTCCCTATAGGCTACTCTTGAGGACTATGGAATCAATCTCTCTAAACAGGAAGACTTTTAGAGGGAAATCCTTGACAGTGTGTTTTATGATGAATATTAAGGGTAGTCAAGAAGAGAATAAATCAGTCCGCACTAAAGTGATTAAGGAAGGTTTTATAGAGGAGACAAAATTTGAAATGGGCAATGTAAGGTTGGTGAGATTTTGTGCAGCCCAATGTAAGGTTGAGCAGGCAAGCAGGGCAAATCATCCCAAACATAGGTAATAACTTGAGCCAAAGTCTAGGGACTGGAATGAAAATTGTATACAGTTGGAAGAGCAAGAAGCCATGCAGATGTTACTGAACTGGGAAGTTTAAATGGGGGCGTGGGATAGAAATACAGTTAGCTACGTGAGAGAGAGCCTTGAATTTCCACTTTTGGGAAATGAATCTGATGGGCAGTTGGGACTATTGCAGACACTTTACCAGGGGGATCATGAGAAAAGGGGTTTTATAAGACTCATTTGGTGCTGTGATTCTAGAAATTGGATAGGAGACAGACCAGAGGCAAGAAGAAAGTTTAGGAAGCTATTGCAGTAGTCTCAATAAGGAATGATTCATGTCTTGCTAAGGTGGAGAAGATATATATCCTTGAAATATCAAGAGAGAAAGATGAATTGAATTTGGTAACTAATTGGATATAAGAAAGAGAAATGGTCCATCTGGTCCAGACCCATCTAAAACTGATAAGGATGGTGGTGGCATCATGGACAGAATTGAGGAAACATGGAAAGGGGATAGTTTAGAAGCGAGGATGCTGAATTTGTTTTGAGATTGAACATGAGCTGAAAAGACAGAAAAAAAGTGGGGAGGGAACTGAGTAATGAAAGAATATTCAGGGAGAAGAGAACATCCTGCTTCTAAGAACTCTATCTTCTTTATGAGAGAGGTCTCTACAAGTCTTAAAAGTAAAAGGCAGACCCCAGTATCTTTATAATGAACACTGGACCCCTACTATGTGTTCACTCCTGGCTCCCCTATTAGCTGTGTGACCTTTGAAAGATCACACAAACTCTCTGTGTCTCAGTTCTGTCATCCTTAAGAAGGCAATGACAGCAGTATCAACCTTATGTGTTATCATAAGGATTCAATTCAATAATCCATCAAAAGTCCTTAGCATGGTTCCTAAAACTCAGTATGTGTTAGCTTATTGTTACTGATAGTTTAGTATTTCTCAAAATTTTTTTCTGTGCTTCAAGGAATTTTAAAGCCTTGTAATAAAAACAGTGGAGATTGAATCAACAGAATTTGAAAGAGAAAAGGCAGATTCTAGAATTCTAAGATTTAGAATCTTGGGGGACTGAGAAAACACAGAGACTTCTAGAAAGAATGTTGTTTCTCAGATGCTTGTTTTCTGGTTAATGGGTCCGAAGGGAAAAATATATATTTTGAGTATCAGATTTAGGGAAATTAATTATACTAAGCATAATCAGCAAATATTTTTATTTATGTCCAATGTCTTACCTTTATGTTTAATAATGTCTTACCTTTACAAGCACAGGGCAATTTATGTGATTCTTTCATTGACCAAATCTTTTTGAAGCCCATAAGGATAGCATGTTTGTCAGACCCGTGGTCCCATCCAGCCAGTGTTCCCATGCTAACAGTATCAACAATTATTTTGTGAGTAAGTATCTCACCCTAAGGGCCTCCTCCAGATGTTTTCTGGAGTAACCACTGGTAGCTAGTCCCTGTACTGAGGGTGGAGGGGACTGAGTAGGGGGAGTAGGTTGACAAAACATCTTCACAAATGTTTTTGTTATGTAGGAAAAATGCCACAGGGCAGAGGTTAGGGGTAATTGTTTAAATCTTTGTCCATTTCCCCAACATCAGGTGTGTTATTTAACTATCATTTATGTACACTTTTCTGACTATAAGGGGAAAATAAGAATGCTTAGATAAAAATAAAAAATTATCTGAAGATGCTTGTTGAAGGGAACAATGCGAGCACAAAATATTGTTATTAACAGCTAGTGAAAGATTATTCTAGCAGCACTTCTGCTTCAGAAAATTCCATTAGAGACCTGGAGGAGACAAGTGATTCTCAATCCACTTCAAAGCACTCATCTCTTTCTCCTCTAACTCCTTCTGTGTTTATTTGTCCGTATTGTACAACGCAAACCTTGTTTCTGTACAGTTTTGGTCTCTAATTTGTCACCTTTAGTCTCCTTGTCTCTTTAAATACAGCTCACTGTTCTTTACTGGGCCTCTGGTGAGGTATTTGATGAATACCTCTTTGCAGATGAATTCATCTACAACTCAACAAGTGCAAATATGAACTAAGCCCAGTTTCTGAATCCAGTTTCTGCCATGCTAAGAATTTTGAAAGTGGGTCCTGGAACATTTTTTAAATTCCTTCCTTGGAATTCATGCTACCCACCAAATTGGAGATGGTGTCAGGTATAGGTAAGACTGACTTAGAGGCCTGTTCTACCTGTTAGAGATTCATTCATTCATTCGACATGTAGTTACTGAGCATCTACTGTGTCACAGGCACAAGAAACAGTATGAACAAAACATACAAATCCCCATCCTCTTGACTTTATCTTTTGCGGGGAAGGGCAAACAAAAACCAAAGTAAATTACCTACAATATTAGAAAGTGATAGTGGAGAACAGTAAAGCAGGGATGAGGTTTAGGGAGGGGGAAGGAGAGATGCAATTATGTCATATGGGTAGGGAAGGTGTTACTGAGATGACATTTGAGAAGAAACTTGAAGGAAGAGGAAGTAAACCACGGTCAGGCATTGGGAACAGCAAGTGCAAAGGCCCTGAGATGGGACAGTGCCTGGAGAGCTCAAAGAACAAGGAGACTAGAGCAGACTGTGTGGGAGGGAGTTGTAGGAAAGGAGGTCAGAAAGATAATTGCAGGGAAGAAGAACAAGGGAACCAGTTCATATTGGACTTTGCAAGCTGTTATAAGGATATTGGCCTTTGGGGAGTCTCTGACCTACCTTTTCAAAGAATTATTATGCTGAGACTAGACTGTGTGTGGGCAGGGTGGGCAGTGGAAGCAGCAAGGTCATTAATACAGCTATCGCAATAATGCAGGTGAAAGAAGATAATGGCTTAGAGCAGGGTTGTAGCAGTAGAGATGATAAGACATGGACAGTGTCTAGATATGCCTAATGGTTGAGCTGGTGGAATTTGCTGACAGCTTTACTACAAGGTGGCAGGGGGAGGGAGTTAAATGACTTCAAGGTTACTGGACAAGCAATAAAAAGATAGAATTACCATTAGCTGAGAGGGCAGAACTGCAGGTGGAACGGGTTTGAGGGGAATATCAGGTGTTCAGTTTGGGGCTTGTTAACTTTGAGATTTCTACTAAATGTCCAAGTGAAGATGCAGGAGAGGCAGCTGCATACCAGAAACCAGGAGGGGGTCTCAGTTGGAAGTGTACCAGGAAAAAGTGCAGATGCTATACATGAAAATATTCATTACCTGGACACAGGAAGGCTCTAACCAAAAGTCTGTACATTCCTTATTAAATCTAAACTTAAAAAAAAAAAAAGCTTTTGTAAACAACCAAATTAAATTAACTAACTGTATTGTGAGCCTTTTGTGCCAGAGATTTTGTCTTACCTTTACAAGCACAGGGCCCAGCTTATCAAGTGCAGTTTGATGAATAAATAGGTACTTCTAAACCAGTCGGAAATATCTTGGAAAGGAGTTTAAAAAGAAAACTTTTACCAATCGAGCAAAATGTAAGCCAGTATAACAAATGCTGAGTGCCTATTCTGGGCAGCGTGGGTTCACTCTGTGGCTCATGAGGAAGAACAGGGAAGCCCCCAAGGAATGTATTGGCTAGTGGAGAGGGGTGAGGGGGAGAGAGACAAATCCTCAAATATAACACAAAGAAAAGGATAATAGGATCCCAAGAGAAGATGACAATCCAGTGGGCAATCAGGAAAGATTTCAAGAAGAAGTTGGCATTTGAGCCAAGCCTGTAAGGATGGGCAGGACTTCAGAAGGTAAGGACTGGGAGGAGGGAAGAATCCCTTGAATAACAGGTGGTTCATTTTATCTAGAGCATGATGCAGGTAGACACAAACATGTCTGAAAAATCTTTGCCTTCATTCTTGAAAATTATATGGAGTATAGAATTGAAAATATTTTCTTTTCAGAAGTGCCCATATGATTTTCTCTTTATCACATGTTTCAAGCAGTTTTATTATGATATACCTTAGTGTTATTTCTTCATGTTTCTTGTGCTTAGGTTTTTGCTGAGGTTTTTCCTTGTTGGAAGTACAGGTTTATAACTTTCATTAAATTTTGGAAAGTTTTCTGCCATTATTTCCTCAAATATTTTTCTGTCCTCCCTGTAAGCCAGAGACTCTAATTTTACATGTATTGAGCTGCTTGAAGTTGTTCCAAAGCTCACCAATAACCCGTTCACGTTTTTAATCTTTTTTTTTTTAATGTGATTCATTTTGTCTAGTTTCTATTGCTATGCCTGAATGTTCACTAATCTTTCTTCTTCAACGTTTAATCTGTTCTTAGTCCAATTCAGTGTACTTTTCATTTCAGACATTGTAATTTTCATTTCTAGAAATTCAAATTGTGTGTTTTTAAATATTTTTTATTTCTATTTAACATGTTTAATCTTGCCTCTAGGTTCTTGAACATTTGGAATACAGTTAACTGGTTTATTGTTTTTGTCTATTAATTCCTTCATTTAGGTCATTTCTGGGTGGATTTCAATTGATTTTTTTTCCACAATATAGGTTGTGTTTTCCTGCTTCTTTGCAGGCCTGGTGATTTTCTATTGGTTGCTAGATATTGTGACTTTTACCTTGTTGGGTGCTATTGCTCAATTAGGCACCCTTTAATTACCATGGGAAAGAAACACATAGTCTTAAGTAAATTCCACATGGCTGACCATCCTAGAGAAGACACATTCCAACCTCATTCCAAAAAGTCCTACTGTCTCTTTAGTATTCAAGTAAGAAATCAACGGAAACACAAAAAGAACAGAAGATAAATCCAGTTTGAATCCAGGATGCTCAGGAAAGGAAAGTAGCCATTTCCCTCTCTTGCTGAGGAATGAAGAATTTATTCATTCATAGCTTACTCTGTGGAAGGCCATGGACTGTGCATTGAGGTTATAAAAATAAACAAGGTGTATATTTCCCTTGCCCTCAAATGCTTACGGTTATTGGGGAACAAATGAAACCAGGCAGTGACAAAAGTACTCTGATGGGAGAAGTTCAGGATGCTGTGGGACCAGGACAGGAGGTAAGACCTTTTGGGAAAGTGACACCTAAGCTAAAACTAGGATGATACACAATGTGAGGGAATGACTAGGAGTTTTGCAACTTTCTTCTGATTGCAAGTGTGTCCATTATAGTAAGTTGGAAAATACAGAAAAGTATAAAAATTGTAATTTTAAAATTATTCTGCAAATAAGTTAATGTAGCATTGTAACTTATGGAGAAGTTATCCAGCAATCCTTTTTGGCTTTGTTTTTTAAAAGTTATGAAGAATCATCAAGAAAAGAACAAAAAGATTTCCACCTCTTTAGTCTCAAGGTCTGAGCTTGCAGGGAGTTTGAGAGGGGGCGGGGGAGAGAGAGAGAGCGAGAGAGCGCATGCGTGCAGAACCAAGAAGGTGCTGTTACAGGCTCTTGTTCTGAAGGTATGGTATGGGTAGAACTTTTTGAAGTGTGGGTGGGGATCTATCTGCATCAAAAAGACCTGGGAGCATCTGCTTAAAACGCTGATATCTGGGCACCACATTGGATCTCCTGAGTCAGAATTGATGGAGATTCAGCCTGGGAATCTGTAAATTGCTCCCTAGGTGATTCTAATACACCCTAAACTGGAGAATCGCCAGCCTGGAATTAAGACAGACTGGGCAAGAGAAGGGATGAGAGGCTTGGTAGTTTGAGTTTTAAAAGAGAACCCAACTGCAGGACAGGTTGGATCCCTAACACCAGGAAGGGGGCTGCAGGTGTTTGGTTATGGTGAGGGTGAATATTTTCTCATATGTTTATTGGTAATTTGAAATTTTTTCATTGTGTAAGGTATGTTCATTCATGTTTTAGTTTATTTTTTAAAAAATATTTTTCTTACTAATTTACAAATACCCTTTTATAGGAAAGTTATTAGCTTTTTGTGTATTACATGTGTTGCCAAATTTTTTCCTTAATGATTATAACATTTATTGAGAACTTTCTACTTGCCTGTTGCTATACTAAGAGCTTTAGGTATGTATGTCAAAAATGTTCTTATCTTGATAACAACCCTATGAAGTAGTCACCATTATTATTTTTATTCCCATTTTACAGACAGGTCACTGAGGCTTAGAGAGGCAAAGCATTGTGTTCAAGGTCACAGAGCCAGAGAGTGAAAGAACTGAAACTCAGATCAGATGGAAGAGCATGTCTGACTCCAAAGAATGTGTTCTTCACGCTGCACCTTGGCATAATCTGCCTTTTAATTTTGTTTATAGGTCTTTTCATGTTTATACCTAAAAATTTTTATTTTCATGTCATCAAATCTATAAAGCCTTTCCTCTATGGGTTCTCTTTTTTTATCCTACTTAGAATGTACTTCCCTACCACAAGCTCTCAAGATCCAATAGTCATCTATATTTTCTCATAGTTACACATAATTTTGTTTGAAAGCTATTCAATTACATTTGTTTATAATAGTTTAAAATATACAAAGATTAAAAGGGTGTTTCCCCTTTAAGAAACAATTGGCCAGAATAAGTTGTGAATTTGCTGGACTCAAAAATAGGCGATTCATGACAAAACAACTTCTTTAAAAAAAAGTACAGGCAAGGGTTTGAGATTAGTAACTTAATATTTAGCTGCAATTCTTTTTTCCTTTTTTATGACTGGGGGACAACTGCCTCAAAATGACACACAGTGCAAGTAGATGTAACACCACATCGTCTCCGTGTTTGTGTCTCTTTCCAACCTGGAGGAAGAAAGACCCCAGCACAGGAGATAGTGGGAGACTGCACCCTGAGCCGCTTCTGAGGGAGGCCCAGTGTTTTTGGTTCCTGAGCTGGGTCAGCCAGTTGCTGCCAGTAAGAGACCTTGCCGCCAGTGACTCTCAACTAAGCAGGCAACAGGAGGAAATAAATACGAAAGGACTGGCGATTCTCTAAAGGCACCTGCTTGAACTGCAGACAGGACAAGGCTGAGAACCTGGGGATGGTTGGCACCTGAGGGACACCCAGTAGGAGAAGGGAAAAGTTTAGGAAGGGAGTTATAATGACCAATCGTGGCTTATATTTAGCAGGTTAGGGTGCTTCTCAATTTGTATCTGATTATTTCTATAAATCGTACTCTATATTACATTTTGAATTCAGTTGATAAACCGAGCTAGTAAATAGACTTTAGTTAAATACCTTTATTAAAATGGTATGAGTTGATTTTTCAAAAAGCAGAATCAGCTGATTTACATTCAAAATATGAAACAGTATGTTTATATAACACCAGTTTGAACGTGCAAAATTGTTTTTATAAGAACTTCTTCATTTACTTCTCACAGTTGCTCCCTGGGGTAAGTGTTGGGGTTGGTCCTACTTTGTCAAAGGGCTGGGGAGCTTGTGCAGGGTCCTGTGCAGTCAACTAAAAACAGTAGTCATCTGCCACCTCTGTTTGACCTGAGGTGAGAGCCTGAAGAAGGCCTGAAGCACACCTGGGGGAGGACATGCTCCTCCAGGGACACCCTTTGTGCATTTTCAGATGTACTCAGTGTTAATAAATATCACACCGAGCTGTTCCCCAAAGCCCTGATCCCAGCTGTAAGTAATTTTGCTGGAGACATTGGGTTTGTTGGAACTACCCCTTGCAACTGGAATTGATGAGGAGTCTTGAGCCCAGACAAGCTGCATCAGCTTCTGTGACTTCCCAGCCTTTGCGTGCTAGTGGTCTGGCCAAGGTTTGTGGGTGGACTCCAATCCAATACTCTTTAATTGTTTGTTAAGCATTTTGTTAGAGAATCCATGTTCAGAGCTCATGCATTCACCTTATTTAAGAGAGAGTGAAAGGTTTATGTTATTACCCAACAGGCCAGCAGCCCATCAGCCATTTCTGGTTTTGTAGTGGTATTGACATGAGGCAGGAGGAAGACAGCCATGTCTCAGGGACTCTAGTTGGAGAACCCTAGCACTCTAATCTCCCCTTTTCTACGGATTAGTGGAGTGTCTGCCAAAGTAAAGTTATCCTAGACAAATGGGCACAAAGAGAAACAGGTAAGTGCACACTAGATATTCAGTTCCCATAAACAATGTCACTGCCAGTTAGAAAGGAATATCATTAATTGAGCACATTACTCACCTAGTTGAGCAAGTAATCATTAATGAAGTATTCATTAAGCTATATACTCAATGCATTCTAATAGTGAGAAAGGGAATGGTTCAATGAATGGGGCAAACAGATAAAGGATGAAACTACCTCTACTAATAAGACCCTATCTAGTTAGAAACCAGAATAACACACAAAAAATCGTGCCAATCACCAGCCACATGGTGATGCTGCTGGGCTCAGGAGGGGGCAGTCAGTGGGAATCAGTGTCTTTGGGGAAGGCTGGGCAGGATTCAGCTAGGCACTGAGGACCCAAAGCAGGATGAACCAATACTGGCGTTTGGCCACCAGGTCATTGATATGGGATGGCCAGGCCTCGTTCACTTGAGCTGACAAATGCCTAGACCTTTGGCTGATCTTCCTGTAAGGCTGCAAGAAGGAGGTCAAGCCCCAGAATTTCATCCCCATACAAAGCAAATCCCACCTTCCTGTTGGGATTTGCAGATTGTTGTCACCATGTCTTGGCCCCAGTGTGAATTCCTGTCTTTCCCAGGGGTGAGCTGACCCCAGCTTCAGACCCTCTTGAGGGACTCCTCTAACTCCAGTAATCTAACCTTTAAAGTACAGACAGTTGGGCCACCACATGATAGTCCTCTCTGCAGTCCAAGGAATCTCAGTTGATGGCAGACTGATTATCATCTCCCTGGAGCTGTTTCTACAGGATCATTTGCATGCACATAATAATGCAAATTTGCATAATTAAGGAGAGTCCTAAAGAGTATTCCATTGTCTATGAAAAATAGAATTTAAATTACAAAATAGGTCAGATTCCAAAGGGGATTTAGAATTTAAACAGCTTCCAGCTAGCCGACCTGAGCCTGTGCTTGGGGAACTTCAGAGAAGCCTTGGCAGGACACATTATTTTAGCAGCGTGCAAATCAGAGAAAGCTGGTGACATCTGGCATGTTTGCTATCCTGCTTTTTCCTGAATCAATCCTGAGAGTCAAAGATGAGAGGAAGGGATTTCAAGAGGACAGCCAGCCAGCTACCTGGGTTTTGTGCTCAGAGGAGCAGTGACAGCTCACTGCATTTAACTCTGTTCATTCTGATGAGAGAGAAGCACTCTTGATTAAACCTTTCACTTTTGCACAGAAAATATTTCTCGAAACAGATGCATTTTCAACTAGTAAAAATCTAGTATTCTGTTCATATTCGAGATAAACTAAAGCAAAATTTTTCATTTAAGTTGAATTAAGACAATCCCTTTTACAAAGGCTAGGCAATATGGAAAAGGAGATGTGGTCTGAGAAAGTGATACTCAGCCCTGGAAGCTGTGGGTGAGCCTGGGCCAGCTGCTTTTCTTGCTTTCTGTGTACCTCAGCTTTCTCATCCCTCTTCCCCTGACTCTAGGTTTTTGGGTGTTCCTCTCCACCCCTCCCCCACTCCCTGGTGGGAGCAGAATGTGAAATCATCTGTCTAATCCAACAAAAGTAACTAAGGCCAGCCCCACCCCAGCTCACCCAGGGTAGCTCCATTTTTATTTGTTTTATACTTTGAGGTTTGGTGATTGATGTGAGAAAAAGAAAAGTCTTTTGGCTAATGAACAATTAGAAAATCACTGGACTAGACAACTAGTCTAGTTCATTCTAAGTTTGTTTATCTAGAAGCAACAGTTCTGACCAAGTTATTTCAAGTCATGGGCATGATATTTGGGTTCCCAGGGAAAGCTGTGTCATTAGATCCATCTTTTGGGTTCACATGATGCTTGCATGCTCTCTTCTCTCTCTCTGAATTACTAAAAACACAGCAGAATAAAAATCACCTATCATCTCGACATATCTTTTAAAACTGTATAAACTAAGTAAAAGTCCCCTTTTATCCCCTAGTCTCAGTCTCCAGAAGAGAAAAAAAATCTCAGTTAATGGTTTGTTTCATGACCCTCCCAACTTTTCTCTGTGCTTATCCAGACAAATCTAGATACTCTTTTTTTTTCAACCCAAAATTTGTATCATGCTATGTGACCTGGGCCATTACTCACTTTGATCACTCAACAGAATACTAAGGCCATCTTTCCAGATTAGTACATGTAGATAAACCTCATTTCTTTTTCATCTGTTTAACAAGTGTCTTATTGATGAACATTTAGGTTGTTTGCATGTGTTTGCCATAATAAACAAGGTTGCTATGAGCATTGTTGTCCAGATATCCTTAAATACTCTTCCTAGAAGTGAGATTCCTAATCCATAGCATTTTCTTTGTAATGTATACTGCCAAGTTCTGTCTCACATATTTCCAGTTGAATTTAAAGCCAGTTCATGCTGCCTAATGCCTGCTTAGAAAGAAGTCCATTGTTTTTCTTCTGAGGATCCTTCCTTGTCCATGAATGCCCCATGAATTCCACGGGTTCCCTTAACCCAATGAGAACAGTTCCATGTCCAGAGAGAAAACTGGAAGGGTGCCGTCAGGCCACTAGTGGGACTCATTTTAGCTGTTTCTTTCTACCATTACTGCCATATGTTGTCGATGTTGACAAGTCCCCACGCAATGTGACATGTCCTTGCCCATTGCTGCATTGATCTTTTCACTGGGGAGATGACCCTGATATACCCTGCAGTTTCTTCTGGGGAGACGATTCCATCTCCTCAGACGTGTTGACCAAGGATGCACTAAGCTTGAGCTCTTGGGGGTACCACTCTTTACATTGCACTCAGGGTGACAGCTGTTTTTCCCATAAAACGTGTCCTCCAAGCTAGTATGGCTGCGTTGGGAGGACTTCCCACCAGTGCTATGGATTTATCCTGTGCCTAACCCATCCTCTTCCCAACGCTATTGGATTTTCACATCATAAACCCAGGTTGGCAATTTATTGTCACCTACTCTGAAGGCATGCTCTCCCTGAGAGCCCACTAATGTGCTTTCTGACTTGAACCCTATCTCTCCAGTGGAAAAGTTCTAGTCCTGGAACGAGGCACTGTTCTCTGCACAGGGGATATAGACAAAGAAGAGAACAAGCTCTCCTGCTCTCAAAATGCTTCCATTCTTTGGGAGCAGAGGCAGGTAATAAATAAATGTATACATAGGCAAGATCATATTGGATAATGATAAGTGTCACAAAGACAAAAACCCAGGGGAGGTGATGACATTTGAGCTGAGGCCTCAGTGAAGATGTGGGCACAACTTACTAGGCACTGCAAAGACCCTTCCGTGATGATGTCCAATGTGATCAGAGTAGAGCACTGGGGTGGGAGGGGGGAAGGGGAGGGCTCAAGGCAGGGCCACCTTATAAGTAGATCATGCTAGACACCTCCATGATGATGAGCTGTAAGGCCTCTTCCAACTTCACCATTCTCAAATCCTAAATCAAGATTTAGGGAAGCCCTTTATATCAAATGTGACTCCTTAATCTGACAACCTAGATTTTGTGACTTTCAAGTTTGGATTTTCTTAATTTTATCCAAATTTTTAATCATTATTATCAGAAAAAGAAAGTTTCTGACTTTTTTGTGGCCATATCTTTTCATACCCTATGTTTCACCTTGATGCAATCTTACACAGCCCAAGCTTGTTAAAAAAAATATTCCCAAGTGAGTAAATATCTAAATTGACATTTAACGTAAAAATGAAGCCAAAAGGTCAGGAAATGAAAACTTCTCTTTCATCATTTTTTTTTTTTTTTTACAGAACCTGAGCCTACCCCAGGCCAGTGATAAATATAAAAAAGAAAGGCTAATTTTTCCTATTGATACTTCTGTTTTTTTCAAACCGCTCCTGCCGTGATCCCCTAGGCAACAAATGAAGCATTGTGAAGTCTTTAACCATCCTCTCAATGGACAATTATCAGTTTTTCAAATAATCAATTTTGTCAGTGCAGTTGATTACATTCATTTATGAAAAGGACTAAAAATGATTAAAAACAGTAAATTGGAATTTTTTTCTGTCAGGTTCTGTTAAGACAATTATCAGAGCCACGATGAAAGGTATAATAGACCTGGAATCAGGAAAGCTGGAGTTGAGCCCAGTTCTTCTCTGAGCAGGCAGTGTGACTGCCAGTAAATGATGCCACCTCTCTAAGCCCCTGTGTTCTTAGCTGTATAAAAAGGAGACTAATAACTCCCAAATTACTTTAGCCAGAGAGTTGTGGAAGCCGGGAAGGGAAAGGTGTGTTGTGGGGAGGAGCGCCTGGGTCGGTCCAGTTCTTAAGGTGGGGTGATATGTGCATGTTCGTTTGATTATTCATCTTTAAATGATTCATGTATGTTTTTATATACTTGTGACATATATGATGTATTTCACAATAAATTTCTAAAGCAGTCAATAAATACTTGTTGATAGACTTGAAAAAACTAAATACAATAGTTTTCCTCTGGACCTCCTGGAAAACAGAATAAATCTACACAGAAGACAAAACAATTTTTCCCCTCAAATCAAAACATGTTCTTTTAAAAAAGAGTTTAATTGAAAGAGCCATCAATGAAAAGAATGAAACAAAAGAGCATGTTACGCTCAGTATAGCTTCCTCCCACCTGGCTTCCCATTCCTCCTCACTTGAAGTTTTTTAGATTTCTCTCCAGAAATAGTCTAGAAAGCCAAAGACAAAGGGAGAATCTTGAAAGCAGCAATAGAAAAGCATTTGTGTGTGTACCTCTTTTGTATGTAAATGAAACTGTATTATGCATGCTGCTCTCTACTTTGCATTTTTCACATGCCTTGGAGATCTTTCAATATCAGCTTTATGGATTAAAAGTTTTTCATAGTATTTCTTGTTATGGCTACACTTTATTTAACCAGTTTTAATAATAGGTCATTATTATTTATTAAACATTAATAAATATTTAGGTTGCTTCCGTTTCTGCTCTCAGCCACATTTCTGCAACAACCATCTTTAGGCTTACGTCTTCTCACGCATATATGAGTGCATCTGTAGAAGAAACCTCAAAGTATAATTGATAGATCAAAAGATAGATCCATTTAAATTTTGGTAGATTGCCAAAATACCCTCCAAAGAGAAAGTATCCCTTTATACTTCCATCAACAGGATACAAAGAGTGCTGCTTTCCCAACGTGCCTGTGATGCATGCTCTTTATTCTTTTTATTTACCTATTTATCAAACCTGAGAGGTAGAAATAGTATTTCGTCATTTGGATTTATTTCTTCATTTGGATTTATTTCTTTAAGTCAAAGGGAAGATGAGGCACTCTTTTCTTTCTCTAAACTTTGGTTCAGGTCCATTGCCCAGTTTCCTTTTTTTTTGTTTTTTGTTTTTTTGTTTTTGTTTGTTTCTTTGTTTACTTATTGCTTCATAACAGCTCTGTATTTACGATCCTTTTGCAATTATTTTTCTAGGTTTTTGTTTCTCCTTTGTTATTGCTTGTAGTGTTTTAACCTCATGTATAAATTTTTAATTATTAGATAGTCAAATACATCACTTTATACATAAAATGGGAGTTGTTTCCTTCTTCTTAGAAAGTCTTTCTTACTAATGCCATTATAAATATTTTCCCAGGTTTTCCTCTAGTACCTTTACTAATTTGTTTTTCACTTTAAAATTTTTGATCAATATCGTTTAATTAACTTATTTAGTGAAAGGAGTGAAGTAAGGATTCAGCTTTTTGATTTCTCCCCAGATGTCTATCCAGTCGTATTGTTTCCGGAGCGTGGGGATCCTCTCCCAGAGCGTTGTCCAGGTTCTTGATGTCTCGAACAAAGAATTGAGCAAGACACCAAAACAGTAGAAAAGAAAGGTTTTATTAGAAAGGAAAGTACACTTCCAGATGTGGAAGCGGGCCTTGAGCAAGAGAAGCCTGGCTCCAAAGGCCTGGTAACAAAGACTTTAGGGTTTCTATCCCTTTTTGCTGTGGGTGGTTACTTTTCTTAGAGGAGTGGCTTCCTTGCTTGACAACTAAGATTGACAGGACTCAGTGATTCATCATTTTGCTTTCTGCCCATGTTTGTTCTCAGAATTCAGTCCGTTATAATGATATTAATGAAATTCCGGGCATATGCATCATATAATGATGGTATAATGAGACTCAGGTAATTGAAGGTCATTGGGGTCTTCATTGCACAGGTGCGAGTGACTGGCTTAAACTGGTACCTAAATCCCTGCCTACTGGTTTCTTTGTGTGAGTTTAAAAAATGCCTTCTGGCTTGCTTAATTGTGGGCAGATTAGGGCAGACCGCTGCTAAGATAAAATGACCTTGGTGTCCTTGCAGGCAGACCTGTAACCCCCTACCTTTCCTGCCTACCTCTTTTCTAAGAGCCATGAACCCCCTTATTATTAGTATGGATGTTGAAGGACGGGAGGTCTTTTCTTCCGAATCTGCTTCCTGCTGAGAAGGGTCATATTCCTTGCCTACTGGGGATTCATGGAGCTCTTTCTCTTTCTGCTTCAGTCAGGGTGGGGTCTTTGGTTTCCTGCTGAAGTGCCACCTCAGTCCCTAGACAAGGAAAAGTAAATACAAACTTATTATTTAAATCATTCATCTATTAATTTCTATTATTGATTTGCCTATTAAGTGAATAAAGGGAAACAGCCTTGGTTAATATGTTTCTTAAAGAATGAAAAGAAAGACAGACCTTTGTCTTAAAGTCTCCCCTTCCCCCCCAGACTCTAAGGGCCCTGCCTGGCTTAACACCATTTCTGCTTAACAATGGGCTGATGACCCTTATTAATAGCCAGAGGATCTGAGTCCCCAGGGCAATTATCAAGATTTGAGGAAGGGAGCCTTTTTCCAAAGAAAGGAGGGAAGAAAACTTGACTAGGTTTACAGAAAAGATTAACTCTTCAAGAGATGTCCCATTTCATTTCCTGCTAAAAGATTAAGAATTTACAAGTGATGTCCCATCTCAGTATTAACTCCATTTCTCAACTAATACATTTTCTCCCCCACAGTTTTGAAATGCCACATTATTTAGTTCTAAAAATTGCCATATCTAGAAATTGAAAATTCTTGGATGGTAAATTGATAAATTAACCAAGTTCTTCCTGGCACATTCAAGGAACCATCAAAACAATAGCATAGAGTGTGTTGTGGTGCGATCAAATCTAAGACCCAGGGAGCCAATTGAGATGAATTATAAGCCTTTATTAGCCAGCCCGCGACTGACTCTACCAAGCAGGGTTAGAGATCAGCCCGGAGCTCCCAAAAGAGGCAGTTTATAAAGCCTAGAACCACACCCTGATTAACATCGAACAAGCAAGCAGATTAACCACACCCTAGTTAACATCAAACAAGCAAGCAGATTACAGAAGCAGAAGTTGGCCATTAGCATATCTTTGCCTAGAACCACACCCGTAACAAGTGTACTTACCATATACTGGGCCTTGTTCTAAGTGTGTTGCATGTATTTGCTCATTTAATCCACATGAGCTTTATTCACAGACACAGAAGCACAGAGAGGTTAAGTCACATTGTTATGAGTGGCAGAGTCATGATTTGAACACAGGCAGTTTGACTTTAGAATCCATGCTTCTGTCCAGCACTCTGCTGCTTCCACAAAATGGACAACACTTTTGTTTGTGTTTCCTACATTCCAGGCACTGTTCTAAGAACTTCACATATAATAATTTCACAACAGTCCTAAGAAGTAAGCACTACTACTCTCTCCATTTTACAGATGAGCAAACTGAAACAGATGATAATTGGAAAATAAAAAAGGAAGGAGGAGTGGTACAAGATGAGTCCAGGAAAAGAAAGCTTATGCTCTATCTTTAGAGTAGCAAGGAATCACAAAAGTGTTTGAATCAGGGCTAACCCGGCCAGGTTTGGTTTGGCCAGGTTTGTTTTTTGTGAAGCTCGTAAGGAGCAGTGTGGGGAATGGAAGGAGGAAGGGGCTGCACAGCGGGTGCTGGGGAGCAGATGTCAGATGAATACTACTCGGCAGTGGCCCTAGCACCACGTGTGGCATCCAGTGGTGAGTAGGCAGTGTCCACATGGCATGAGGATCACTACGCTTTGGGGCCAGGGACAGAGCTTAAGCCAGGTGCTTATATTATTTACATTTTCAGAAAAAAAAAAAAGTGTCAAGATCAAAGTCACCCCTGCTCACTCAGCTAGTAGTAAGTGCTTGCTCCTAACCACTAAGCCTACCAACTCTCTTTATTCAGGCTCACAGACTGAGCCCTTCATGCTGGGGGAGGGGTGGGGCAGCTCATTACAGACTTAAAAATTGAATTGGGCAGTTCCTTTGCCATCCTCATTTCCGAATTCTTCGAATTTGGTAAAAATAAAGGAGATTCCAATGACAATGTTGACAAATGAGCTTCTGATAACAAATATCTTTAGATCTTTTAAGGGTTTATTTTCTTTTTTAGGTGTTCTTTTCTTTAGATTTCTGCATATTCTCCTGAAGTTACTTCATGAATTTTGCAATTGCTTTCTTCTTGTCTGAATGAAGGGCAAGTTCAGGGCCCACTGCCTACTGTGCTGCTAGTAACTACCCTGTCTCCCTGCAGATCCGAGTGATGGTGGACCTGTGCAACAGCACCAAGGGAATCTGCCTGACAGGTAGGCTAGCCGGGCTGCTGACAAAGAGCTGCCCACAAGGCGACCATGTGTACTAGCCCAAGGGCTGGGGCAGGATGCATACCCAGTAACACTTTAGGTTATAAAAATGCATGTCAATTTACTTTTACCAGAAATTTTTAAGGGGCTGAAAATCAATTGTAATATAATTATGAATAATAATAATATTTTCAGTATTGCCATAGAAATACGACCATGGAAAATAACTAGGTATTGAGTAATTAGAAATGTGTGGTACCTTAAACTGGTGACATAGATGTATACTCTATTCCCATTAGTTTTGAAAAGGGAGAAAAAAAAAAGAAAGGAAAAAGACCTTGTTAAGTGGTAGGGTTCTCTTACCAGAGAATTGTGTCCTCTTAACAGAAGTAATTATTTCCCTGTGTTATACATATATGATACATGTAGCATGAATGGGCAGCTCTAGAAGCAAACTGCTAATTAGTCAAGAAAACACTTTTTGATGAAGAGTGCTCTATATAGTGCCTACTATGTGCTAGATGGGACTGGTGGTTGGTTATACACTGCCCCTCTCTAGTCAATGAATCACGAACAAACAGGAGGGAGGGAATCAACCTCGATGCACATCAAGCCTTGGGATGAGAAATGGCTGATATATGGGGTAGGGGACAAGGGGAGTGGTTTTAATATCATTGTCTACACCTGAGACTGACAGAGTCCTTCATCTCATCTGCGGGAAGGGGGGCATCTGCCTCCTGGGAGCAGGGAAAAACAGACCTCAGAGCAGTCACCCAGTTCGTATGTGTGCTCCCTACCCTAGGGTGGGCCCGTAGAGCCTGATTTCACACGCGGCATTTCCCGCTTCTCTGAAGCGGGTATAGCATTCTGAGGAACACAGGGAGAAATTCTTTTTGCATTAAAAGTCCGTTATGGAGTAAATGCACCGCTCTCATGGACTTTAAAAGATAACCAAAGACTTCATAGTTTTCTGAAGCGTTATTGGGCCACCTTAGTCTGTGGCCCCAGGCTCGAGGGGGTCCCATTCACACTTTACCTGCACCTCGGGCTGCACTGGTAGAGGTTGAAAAACTTCACCATGTGTATGGAGTAGTAAAAAACCTCACCCTTTGTGGCAGTGTTCTCCCCTGTACCTCATGGTACCTGTGTGCAGTAGGTGTTTAACGGGAGTTTGTCGAATGACTAAACCTGGGGCTGATACAAGTGATTAAATGAGGGGGTGGTGGGCTAGTAAGAAAGATAGATGCAGGACTCTGTCAGACCCCGAATCCAAGTCTGCATCTCGCTTACTTGGTTTGGCCTCAGAGAGAAAAACTAATTCTGTGGCTTCTCAGGAAATGCTAATTCAGTTACTCAAGTCACCTTTCAGCCCCTACAGAAAATTAAATATCTTTGGAACAGCTTGGTCTATTATTCTGAAACTCTTATGGCTTAAGCACCTTTCTTCCTTCTCTGGAAGTGCCTTTTCAGAGTTCCCACGTGTGACAGTAATGAGTGCTAGAGAAATGCTCAGATGGATGGAATTACAGGCACAAAAGCCCTGTTGAGAGGCACAGGAAAAGCCTCTTCCTTTTTTATTTTTACGGTAAAAGGAGAGCCAGTCTGTTCAGTGAATGCAGGATGGAGCTATTGAGACCACTTAGGGAAGATTGACAGGGATGGGGGTGGGGGTTGAATACATACTGGAATGGGTTGAGGAGTTTATTCTTTGGCACCTCAAAATGCTTTTCAAAAGGCAGCACCTTCTCTTTTCATGCCAGATTGAAACTGGGCCTCCTTTTACACAGAAAGCTCTTCCATTAGAACTTCAGTGTGAAAAATACAAGTTACAAAGTGAGGTGGTGCCTTGGGATAAGTCAAGTTGTCCGGATTGGGGATGGGAGGTGATAAAACCCAGGACTGGTTTGACAACTTCAGGGGGAAGGGAGAGAGCCTTGCTCCAGAGCCCCAAGAAGATGCTGGCAGGAAGGGTTAGTAGGGCAAACCCTGAGCTTGGGGCCTGAGAACAAGATCTAGCTTTACAGTAGATTTGTCTTTGCAAAAGCAGGCACTTGTGACTTGAGGCTTGTCCAGCTGTGACCATGAAACCCCATTCCTCCTCCTTTCCTGGGCTTAGCTGTGGTTGCTATGGGGATAAGGACAGATGCTGTATAGTTTTGTGTAGCCTGTGACATCTCAGGTAGGAGGAGGGCAATTCGCTAGCTAGAGTAGTTAGGGGATTTTGCTTTTCTAGATGCATCTTAACCCTGAGCCCAGGTTTCCTCAGAACTCCAGAAGTATATCTGCTAGGAGAGCAGGTATCTTGAAGAAGATAGATTACTCTTTGCTTCCAATGGCCTCCACATATGTATTTGTTGGAAAATCTCCGAACCTTCACATTGTGGAACTGTTTGTTGAACTGAGATGCTTTAAATCTACAGTGCCCATTCTCCTTGCAGCCAAGTGACTCCAATCCAGTGATGATACACATCACTACATCTTATCCTTTATCCAGGCAGATATCAATAATGCATTACAGTTGCTGCAGCTCATCACCTCATGTCGTTCTTTTCTGGTGCTCCAAAAAGTTGTACTAATCAATTAGAATTGGCACTTGAAATAAAACTTATTTGCCATCCCTACTCTAATTTTTCAAGGTTACCGTGGCTGTAGTTCAAAGTTAAAATGCACCAAATAAATAGGATTGGACCAAAGCCACAGTTTAATGGGGGCATATGAGGAAAGATACCTTTCTAAGTCAGGTGTCCCGGGCAGCTGCAGAGGGTGGACTAGCACTCATAGGGTGGGAACTGAGGCCTCAAAGCTGTAGCCAGTGCAACTTTTGTAAAGAGATGGACAGGCCGTTCTCAGCTAGTGCAGGTGATAGTGTTTCACTTAACTGGCCTCACAGGGCAAACTGGCCAGTTGTCTTAGTGTTGGTAGATTTTGACAAGGAAGATCTAAGTGGCTCAGGTCCTAACAAGCAACTAGCCAATTATAATCAACTCTGGCTAGGAGTATGAGGTGGGGATAGTCAGAGCCAGCTATGTCATTTTCAGGGCCCAGTGTGAAATGTAAAGGCAGGGGCCCTTGTCCAAAAGGCAGGGCAAAGGCTTTTCTCCTTTTTGCCATGGTCTCACTCTCAGCCTGCGATGGAGTGGCTTTCTGTTTGCTATTTGATATTGGATTCCCTGAGGCAT
>CM053509.1:47572191-47735674 GCA_028627145.1 Eidolon dupreanum | reverse complement strand
TTTGAAGAGCCTGGCTCTATGGAAAGGAGTTGTTGAGAGCATTGGTCAGCCCTGGGCGAGCTCAGACTCCAGCCCTAGCAACCAGACTCCAGAGCAAGGGTTGTGCTATCCCCAAACACTCTGCTAAAGTTCCTGGGGCTGTGCTTTCCCTCCCCACCCCTGTCCTGAACCCAAGGATGAATTCCCATCCTACCCAGCACTCAGCATTCTTGCAGGGGTCCAGCGCTGACAGGGCCACAGAGAGGAAATAGCTTTATTTTGAGAACAGCAAGAAGCTGCTGAGGATTTTCAAGTAGGAGATAGTGACATGGTCGGATACGCCTTCCAGAAGCACCACTGTGGCTGCTGCATGAGAACACATTAGAAAAAGTACACAAGAGGAGCAAGAGTGGAGGCAGGGAGACAGAAGGGAAGGCAGAGAGAGGTAGGAAGAAACCAACCGATGGAGTTGAGTGATATTCGGGGTGGAAATCAGCAGTCTCTGGTGATAGGTGGATATAGGGAGGGAGGAGGAGGGGGCCACTGAGACTGACTCGCAGGTGTCTGCCCTACTTGACTGCTCTTCCCTGAGGTGGGAGCCCTGTACTGACTCAGGTTCAGGGAGACCGTCAGGAGCTCGGCACAGGGCGTACTGAGATTGAGATGTCCGGGGAGGAGATGTCAGGGGGCCTTGGGGATGCCAGTCTGCAGTCAGAGGACACCTGGGGCTAGAGGTCTACATCAGGGAGTATCAGAGGCCATGGGCATGTGGGCATGGGTGCATGTACTTAGGGAGGGAACCAACAAGAGAGGAGAGCCTGGGTCAAGCCCTGAGATGCAACAGCATCTAGTGACCAAGCTGAAAGGGGTGGGCCAGCAAGGGAGGCTGAGGACATGACTGAGCAGATGAGGGTGGGAACGTTTGTCAGCAAATATTTATTGGGCAGCTTCAAAGTGTGAATAGGAAAACAAAAAAGATGTAGCCCCTATTCTGGAACTTTCCCTTCTGGGTAGGGAGGCAGACATTAATAGTCAACATTCTAATACATCTGTAATCACAACGTGAGATACACATTTGAAGGTTAGATCAGGTGCTTTGAGGTACAGGACACTGAGAGAGAGGTTCTGGAGGTCATGTCTAAGATCAGACCTGAAGGATGAAAGTGAAGGAGGGAGCGGCCCAGGTGGAGTGCAGGACACCTGCAAAGCCCTGGCTGCGCAGCTGGGGGGAAGGAGGGTCTGCAGCAAGGGGAGGCTGGAGGCAGGGGCTGAGCCCTTCCCCAGCCTTTGGATTAGTGGTCTGAGTCTCACCCTCAGTTCCCAGGAGAGTACCGCAGGATCTCACACAGACACATGACCTACTGGGCCAGGGTCATGACAGTAAAGAAGGAAGGGCCATTATTTTGGCTGAGAATTCAAAGATCATTCATGGATTGCCAGGCGGGAATGGGAGAGGGGAGCCACAGGAGAACAGGAGAAAATGTCAAGTGTTATTTCCAAAAACGGAAAAAGATATTGTGTTCCCCAGAGAAAAGACTCAGTTAGGCTGGACTGTGCCATCTAGTGATCCCCTGAACAATCATAAATGACTAAGATTTGTTGTCAAGCACTCTACCAAGTGTTCTCTCTACTTATCTCCTCACAACAACCTAAGGAGATGGATATTCTTGTTAGCTATACATTTTCAGACGAAGAAGCCTGGTCTTTCTGTTTCTCAAACAGGCCACACTTGCCCTAGGGTCTTCGAACTGCTGTTCTCACTTGGTTGGAATGAATGCCCTCTCCCTGCCCTTTTAGTGGCTGGTTCTTCCCATGGTGCAAGTCTCAGCTCACATGTCACCTCCTATTTAAGATTGTCCCTGACCTCTGTATCTGGCCTCTGCCTTACCTACTCAGTCACATTCTCTGCTCGCATTCAAAACATGTATCTCTCCCTGAAATTCTCTCCTTGTATTTGTGTATTGATGAGCTGATGGTCAGACTCCATAGGGAGCATGAGGTTCCTGAGAGCCAGCCAGGTGTGTCGTGCTTAATCCCAACCTCCAGTGCCTAGAACACCCATCAAGTCACTGTGGACATAAGCTGTCCAATGTCAAGAAGCTAATAAGTGAAGGAGGCAGGACTGAATCCAGGTCTCTGATTCCTGGACCCCTGCGCTCAGCCTTGACCATCCTAGATCTGCCAGGCTTGAGGGGATTGAGCCTGATTGAGAGTGGTGTTATTGGAGGTGCCACAGAGCAGAAGCAGGTGGGAAGGAAGGCTGGGCCTCAGGAGCTGCTGCTGTTAACTGTTGAAGGATGTAGGGCTGCAGATGCCCTCAACCTGGGCCCAACGCCGAGTCTTACCAGAAGGGCTGGGAGCATGCCAGCCCTTCAGAAAGGCCTACAGTACGTGTGAAAGAGCATATAGTTCAATGTAATAACATGCTAGGCAGTCAGAGATGATTTCATGCCTCTTATTCTCTGCTCTCAAGGCAGAAGGGAGTAGATGAAAGAGTTCCAGAAGCACCTGCCTCCATTCCCTACTGGCTCTGAGGCTTTGGGCAAGTCACTCCATCATCGGGCCTTGGTCCTCATCTGTAGACTGGGGAGATTGGGTTCCAACACTCAAACAGTTCGTTTTTAAGCTAAACTAGTGAGTGCTTGTCTATAAAGGAGAGACTGTGTCATATATATTCTATTATTTGGCACAACTCTCAGCCAGGCCCCCGTTGAGGCTCAATTTATACTTGATGAATGAAGAATGAATGCAAGCATGCATGAGAACAGAATATAGTTTCTGTTTATTAGGGTTTACAGCCCAGTTGAAAGATCTTACACACAACATGTACTCAATAACTAGTTATTCTGGTTTGAAGACTGCTTTATACTGTACAGCAAGTAATACTGCCAGAAGAAAAAGCTGACCTTTTGTGTGCAGATAATGAACAAATAGGACCCTGGATAGAGTACAGATTATGAAGTAGAGCTAAGTGCAAAGGACAAGAGAGAGAAGTATTATCGACATCTTGGAAATAAGCAAAGAAGAGGCGGGGATGGCACTGCAGGGGGAGAACAGAAAGAACTAGCTCTGAGGATCTGTTAGTGAGGCTGCCATTGGGTATAAGTGGGATCCAAGGCTAGATTGGGGTAGGACCAGGGGCTTCAGCTCCATGTGTACAGGAGGCAGCCAGCAGCCACTTGGCTCTTAGGAAGAAGACTAACCTGATGAAATAGGAGTTTCAGAGCTCTATCCTAACAGTTGTTTCCAGGAGATTGAAGTATATAAGATAACTTGGTTAAAGACTGAAAAGAAATCTAAGTGGAAATACTTGTATCCATTTGAAAACACTGATTTATATTTGGAGAGAAGAATTGAACCTAAAGAGACTTAAATGTTGTCATTTTGCAACTAGCATTTTCTATGAAAGTTGACATTCTATTGCCTCAAAACCAAATATTTTCTTTCTCTCCATCTGTCTCACTTTCTCACTTAAGAGTTAATGCTGCAGTGTCTTCTCTAAAAATCAAATCCCTATAAAAACAGAAATAAACATTCCTCCTCCTTATTCGTCTCAGTCTTGGGATGGTTTTGTGCTACATCCTCTAGTCCCCTTTCCCCACCCTCAGTCTATAACAGATGGTCCTGCCAAAATAAGACGTCCTCCCTCACTCCCTGCCGTGAGGATGCTGAAATTGACCTCCACATCATCACATTACTTCCAACTCTAAAGCTGATAAAACGGTTTGTTTTGAGTGGGTGCCACCAGGGAAGAAAAAATAGCAGAAAGCCGCTTCTAGCACATGAGTTAGGCAAACAGAATCTGGTGTTACTTCTCAGACAGAATGTGCTGACTCGAAGCCTGCTGATCGTCATGGGACAAACAATGCCAGGGTCCAGCACACAGTGTGACAGTGTGATTGTGTACAGAAGAGTCAGCGTAGGGTGGAAAGTGCCACACACAGGTCTTCTGATGGTGAATATGATTAGGAATTATGATTAGGGGTGTATTTCTGAGACAATGGCCAAGACAATTTCACCAACAAAGACAAGGAGAAACTTTGTCAGAGGCAATGGCCACAACAAAGCAAAGACAGACTGTAGGTAGGTAAAACATCCCCACTCTTTCTTAACGAAGATTAAAAATGATTACGCACACCTGGATAAGCGTCAAAATATACCTTTAAGCAAAGGTCTTTAATAGCTTTAGCTTTAAACACCTGCCCCTGTGGGAGCTGCCTTACACTGGCTGCTTTATGGTATAATCATTTTCCTGTTTCACACACATGACCTTTTTGAGAAAGAAAAGGCAGAACAGGAAAGAATAAAAGAAGAGAAATGGAAATAGGATGATGATACAGAAAGGCTTTTTGTGACTCAGATAAATGCCTGGGAAAGGAAACCCTGAAGTAACGAGAAGATACCATTTCCCTGAGCTTTGCTAAATCTGGGCATGTGAAACCCGTGGCCGGTATCAGTTATACTTAGTGCTTTGTGCAGGCTGGGCTCTATGGCAACGGTCTTGTCTTTTGTGTCCTGCATAATATGCCAAATTGCCTATTTAAAATACTGACAAAAGAACGTCTTCTCATGCAGAGGTCCCTGATTAAGGGCTCCTCTTAAGTGAGTGAATCCCTTTCCAGGAAGATGACCTGGGCAGGGATGGCCCAGACCGATGGCCGCGTCACCAGTGCTGTTGTGAGAGATGTATCGTGAGCCATTCCCCACCCAAAAGACATGAGTTTCCCCCATGTCACTGAACCTGTGGCAGAGCAAATGCCAACAATGGAGGGGCTTACACTCTTCTTCACATCCTCTCCTGTTGTGTCCCCAGCTCCTCCGCCGGTGCATGGCACCACCCAAGATCACCACTGGCAGAGGCAGGGAACCCCAAAGTCCCCAGACTTCCACCTGCAAATGAATTTCATGGTTTTCACTGATATGTTTTTTTTTTTTTTTATGATTGGCTGAAATCTAGCAAATGTTTCTTTCTTCACTACATTTTCTAATAGTGATCAACATTTTAAGGTTCTTAAGGTTCTTTCGTACACTGTTGTCTTCCTTGAATATGGAAGAGCAGAAACCATTTTGAATATTTATCACTCCTTTGGCTTCAAGGAAAAAGTGCATATTTTTTTATGCTAGGAAGATATTTCCTTTTTCCAAATATCTATTGAATCCAGCACAATCTGGAACAATCATAGATCCAGGTTTAAGTTTTAGGGAATACTTACCTTTGATGACAGTGTAAAATATTCGAGTACGATCTGTGATGTGATGATGTGATATGATGTGATATGATAACCTCCCCGTAGCTGAAAGGATGTAGGAAGAACAGAGCAAATTGGGTGGTACAGAGAGGCTTTTAGGGTTGGATGGGAGATTGATCTAAGTGACCTCTAGGTGCCTTTCAATCCAGAATCCTATGATTCCCTTGGGACAGTTATATTGAATTTGATGGTGCTATAAGTCAGTAAGGGTGGGGGCAGTCCACATTTTGAAATCTAGAGGGGGGACAATTGTAGTGCCAGAAGGGTGACAGAAGGAGTGGGGATTGTCCAATTTGAGGGGGCATAGAGGAGGGGTGGATGAGCAGTCACTAAGCCAGAGCCTTTAAGAAGGGGCATGGAGGCTGGCAGGGTAATTAGAAAAGACAATGCATCTTAAGACCTCTTGGTTATACACTTTGAAAGGAATTAAAGTTTTGCTTGCACTAAAACATACCTCTGGCTCTTTCCTGTTGCCTGAAATCTCTGCCATTTTCAGCAATATCTCTATTGAGCAATATCTCCAGATCAGTTTAATTCTTTCAAAGTTTGTTTTTAGCATTTTATAATGGGTCCAAAGCCGCCTTGACTCTTGGGCTAATTTAGCCCCACTACTAAGACAAAACTTTTCCATGGACTCTACCCATCATTTTCTGAAATCTCTCCACCTTAACTGGTAGGAATGAGACCTTTCCCTCTGCAGGCATTGAGAGTTGCATAGGGAAGTACTTTCTGTTCATTCTTTTCCCTTTCTTGCACCCTGTACAGATCATTACTCAGTCAAGAACTCAAGTTCTCCAGCAGTTTCTACACATCTACCTCTTCTCTCCTATTCTGTCTCACAAATTCTAGCCACCTCTATGTCTCCAAACTCTTATTTTTGTTTCTTCACCACAGCGAAATTGCCAGGCTCTTTTAGGGTTCCCCTTCCCTGTGCTGCTGTCTAAAAACTACCTGCCAGCAGTAAGTTGTGACAATCCTATGAACCTAGTTTACTTCTTTCTCCCAAGGATCAGAATCCTGTGCTGCCTGTAGTCCAGTGCAGAGATAGGTCATGGCATACATCGTGACTATTCCTACTTGTGTGTGGCAGGACTGCAGTTCCTGTAGCGATGGCTCCCCACGAGAAGAGGCAGAAATTTTACCCACTACAATTTGTTCACACCATCACCATCCTTCTTAATGCCTGTCCTAAAGCCACTTGTTTTGCTATTTTGATTAAAAGCATTTTATATTGGAATGTCACAGAAAAGGGTCTTGGTGATAGAATCAGAAGATCTTTGCTGCTCACTGAGCATTCGTTTTAACCACCGTAGGCCTTAGTTCCAACTACTGCGAAGTAAGAGTAAGGATGAGTGCCCAGCCTCCACTTCAGTATGTTGTAAGGAATAAACCAATTAAGCCATCCTCTCTGAGTGCTCCATCCAACCTGCAGGTATGGATCTGATTTCTGGTCAGGTCTTACCTTCTTTCTACTCTTTCTGTAACTGTCCCTCTTGTGGTTTAATCCTCTCCTTATCCTGAATCCTCTCCTTATCCTGTTGTCCCATTCAAATGTCTCTAATAATGGTCCACCAGAGCCACCTAGAAATACTGCTCTTTAATGATGGCCATGCTGCTGTCCTAAAATGATTATATGTGTTAAATATTTGGTCATAGTACATGGTACAATATCACAAAGTAGTATACCAGAATTTCTTGCACAACAGGCTAATAAATTATTATTTTTCTCAGGGCTACCAGGAGCCACAGGAATTCCAGGAGAAAAGGGAGACCCTGGTGAACTAGGCTTGACTGGAAATGAGGGCCCAGCAGGGCAGAAGGGTGAAAAGGGGGACAAAGGGGACGTATCCAATGATGTGCTACCCGCAGGTAAGAGGCCGGCGCTTGGGCCTTCTCCCAGAGTGAACAGGCCTGCCTAGGATTTAATGCAAGGGCTGCTGTAGGTCTTCTTTCTTTATTTGCCATATGTGGCCACCTATTATGTAGCATTTTTAGAGTTCTTTGCTTTCAAAAAGGATAAAACTGTACATGTTACCCCAATGTTGGCAAGACCAAATCTGAGACCTAAACAGTAATAAGGTAAATAATTCAGGTCTAAACATCATGATTAGATTGAATTAGGATGAAGGAAGCTTCCTTTTTAAAAATATCTATTAAATCCAGCACAGTCCAGAACAATACATGTAAGCAAACAATTTAAGATACCTCAGAGAACAAATGACAGAAAGCACAGGCAGTCTTTACATTATCATAAGAGAGAACTGGGGCAAATATCATTGTTGATCATCTTTTTCTGGTTTTCAGCCCAGGTTAAAAGCAGATAGTTGGTATCTGTGGGTGGGGAGGGAGGTAGAGATGCTGTGAGCCACAGAAAGCCAGTCAGTCATAGGGTAGAAGGAGTAGGTAGGTGACAGCTAATGGTCATGGAGGAGAATGAGGAAGAAGAATTTTAAAAGAACAGTACTTTAGAGACCACTTATGTAAACTGAACTATCCTATTAATGTATTCAGTAAACATCTACTGAATATCAGAGAGGACTATGAATTAGGGACTTTGCTAAGAGCTGAGACTATGCCAATGACAATGAATAAGACATGTCTGTCCTCAAGAAGCTAAGATGATAGATGTTCAGAATAATGACCCTGAACCATTCTCCTATCCATCCACTGAAAATTTACTGAGTACATCCTATTTGCTAGACACTGTGCTAAGACTAAAATATCAAGGAAAAATCAAATTATGTTTATCATGCTTAGTTTCATAAAAGTGGAGGTTGTTATGCAAAATGCATAAAATTTAACAAGTGTTTTGACGGGATAAGATACAGGAATAAATTTGAAAATATAATATCATGTTATGCATCAGTTATATGGGAAGTTGCTACATCCTGAATATTACATTCTCCTATGCTGAACAAGTGAGGGGGGATGACAAACCATTCAGAAAAACCACCTCACTGACTATACCCCAATTCAGGAGACCAGGCCAGAGCTGTGAGTGTGTCCTCTAGTCAGAGAGCAGAGAAGACGCTGGAGGGTTGGATCACATGTGCCCTGCCTACAGATCTCTGACCCACCTCTAGCTTCTGTGACTCCTGCTTGCCCACTCTAAAGATACCAAAAAAGCTTATTTGGTCTGATTCGGAAGAGGCAGCTAAAGAGATCTTAGATCATCAGTGTCAGCCCCAGACAGGAGAGTAGAATCAAAGGGCTGAACAGCCCAGCCTAGGAACGTCTTTATGAAAGCTCCAGAACTAACATCTCATGCAGAGGGCTGCATCCATGTTAGCCAGCTGAAGTTAGAGGAATGGCTGCTTGCAGGTGTGTACGAGTTCTAGCTGTTAGAGCACTCACCCCAATGACCTCAATAATTCTCAAAGGGGAGGGCAAGGAGTATAAGACTCAATCTAGAGATGAAGAACAGGCTCGGCAGGGTTAAGCTGCCTGCTCAAGGTTACAGAGCTAGATGGGAGCTCCTGATTTCTTCTACCACACAGAGCAGTGTTTCTCACAGCTGGCTGCATAGTAAGAGATTTGAAATAATACAAATGAGTGAAAACAGGCATGGGGATGTAACATGGTGAATATAGTTAATAATATTTTAATGACTATGTATGGTGTCCGATGGATATTAGATTTATCGGGTGATCTCTTTGTAAGTTACATAAATGTCTAACTACTATGCTGTACACCTAAAACTAATATAATATTGTATGTCAACCATAATTGAAAAATGAATTTTTTAAAAATACACATGACCAAGATCTCCACAATACCAATCTAATTGGTTTGGGATGGGGCCCAGGCATTACAATTATATTAAAGCTCCTTGGGTGATTCTGATAACAGTCAGGGATGAGATCCATTGACATGGGCCAGTAAAATAGGATGAGCTTTGGAGTCAGACATATCTGAGTTCCAGCCCCACTCAAGTTGTGGCCTTGGGCAAAGCACTGAGTATCCATCCCTAAGACTCCAGTCACTGAGGGGCTGCTATTGCTACTTCACAGATGCGTTAGGAAGAACGACAGGGGGGAGTTTCTTAAAATTCTTGGCACAGTTTCTTGCTTGTAGTTGGAACTCAGCACTTGCTATGATAGTGCTTCCTCAACTCTGTATGGATAAGGGCCAAACATTCAGTCACCTCTGGGCAGGTTGCTCAGACAGCCTCCCTGGAGCTGCTCATTCTTTCCCCTGGTATAAAACCCACCTCTGATTATGATTCTTTTATCAATCTCTCTCCCCACCCTCTTTCTCTCTCCCCAGGTGCCAAAGGTGACCCAGGCCCACCAGGCCCACCGGGCCCACCCGGCCTACCTGGGACCCCGGGCCCTCCAGGTCCCCCGGGGCCTCCTGGAAGCAGAAGATCTAAAGGCCCTCGGCAGCCAGACATGTTCAACGGCCAGTGCCCAGGTCACCAACCCTGCCCCAGGGAACCTGTCTCTTCCTAATTCTTGGGCTTCACCCAGGTTTTGTGACCATATTTTTTAAACAGAGGGAGATTTTATCCAAAGTGAGAATTCCCTCTTGAACATCTTTGTAGAAGGCCTGGGCATTCTGTCCCAGGAGTGAGGACTGGTGGCAGGTTTAGAATTTGGCCTCCCACTCCCTTCCCTCATCCTCTCCCTTCACTTATCACCAGACTATCCCTGTCCCCTGAAACAGTCTCGAAGGCTAAGCTGTTCATTTTTGAAACGCGAAGGGCTTGACTGATGCTGGAGGAAATGATGGGGGAGTTTAGACTGGTTAACTCTCCACAAATACTACACCACTACCATTGTCATCACCAACTTTGAGTGCTAACAAAATGCCAGGCATGGTGCTAAGTGCTTACTTTATTTAATTCTCACAGAAGTCCTAGCATATAAGAGTTGTTATTCTCACCAACTTACAGACACAAAAATGAAACCCCAGTTGCTAAATAGCTTGCCCAAGGACACTCAATTAGTAAGTGACAGAGCTGGGATTCAAACCCAGGTGTACCTGCCTGTAAAGCCCCTCCCCTTCCAGCATCTTCCTTTCAGAGATGGAGATTCACACTTTGTGACTAAGCCAATCAGTGGCAAGGAACACCTGATCTCTGGAAGGCCAGGAGGACTTGTCCTTTGGCCTGTTTGTGACAGAGATGGCCACAGGATTGAAAGCTAATTAGAAATCAGGAGCCATGTTAATTGAAAATACTTCTAGGGTAATGCTAGAACTTCCCAAAAGCAGTGACCTGGGATCTGCTCACCTGCTTGGTGCACAAGGAGGCACAACTCAATGCTTTTGCTTTGGAGGCAGACAGGAGGGCCCTGACTGCAATATGTCTCCCATTTGCTGTGGATTTCACAGCCACTTCCCTAAACAGTCTTTAGTTTGGTTTGGTGTACTGTTCTTTCTAGAATGCATTTTGGGGGCACACACTCAGCTATTAGAGTGGGTGAATCTGTCATTTCAAAGATGCCACACACACAGAGGTATACACACCCCCAATAAATAGACCCTGATTGTAATTCTACTCAGCAGTTAGCTGTTCCTTCCCTGGTGTTCAGCGCCACCTCCTCTATTAGCACCAGTCCTTTGTTCAGCTGCCCCTGGAGAATGAACTGAGTAGGAACCCTCCCCTGGGAGAAGGGGATCTGACCAGAGCTGTGTGGAATTTTAATTTGCAAGGCTCTGTCTGCCAGTGACAGTAGGTGCCTGGAGAAGCGTTCTGCTCCGCCTGGCCTATCTCCTGAGAGGCTGGTCAGCGGGGTTGAGCCCCAGAGTTGGGAAGACTACTTTAAATGAGAGGCCATTATCTTCCACTCTGCCCCCTGGAAATGAGTCCTCATCTGCCAGGCTTCCTGCATCTGAACTTGGCCCTCTCTACTGCTCCAGTTCCATTGTTTTAACCCCTTTCCTGCCCCCACAGCTTTCGAAGCAGATTGGTACAAACAGGAATTAATGAGAGCCTTTTCTTCAGACTAAGGACAGGAGGGTCTCTCTGTCCCTTTCTTGTGCAAAGCCCAGCTTCCTAAAGGGAAACTCCAGATGAAATTCAGAGGCAGCAGGACTACATGTGGAACAGATCTCTGGGACAGCTTGCAGGGGCTGACAGAGGACTTCAGAGAAACACTGGCTCATCCAGCTAGAAAGCAACTTAGAGATCACTGAGGGTCCCGCCCCCTTATTTTACTGATAAAGAAACCTCTCCAGATTATTCCCTGAACTTCCCTACTAACAACAGAGGTGCTCTCTTCTCTCTAGCAAATACAGAACCCATCAGAATTTGTCTAAACAAATGGGCCTGACTTTTCCCAGAAGGCCTGACTTGCCCCAGCCTGCCTTAGACCAGGGCCCTGACCCCACCAGTCCACTCCCTCTAGTCTTCCTTCCCTCCTCCTGTCTTGCTTCTGCCACCCTGAGCCACCTTCTCCCCAAAGGTCTGAATTAAACCCAGTTGTTATGAGAACAATGACAAGCTGAGGATGATGATTTCCAATTCAAGTGTAGCCTCAAACCAGGTGTCCATCAAGCACCCAAGTTTCATAGGCCTCCCAGTGACAGCAGGTGGGGAGATGGTGGTGAGGGGCTCAACGTCTCTGGGGTGAGTGGTTGAGCCTCTTTCTTCTTCTGTGCTTCCTCTCCTGGAAGTCCAGGAAGAAAGGGCAAAGTGGGCTATCCCTTCATGAGGCTGCCCCCCGTCCCCACACCTCTCTATCGGTTTCCCTGAGAATGAAAATCCTTTCGGAAAAATGCAGTAATATCACCTGCCCAGAGAGTCCAGGAACGTGTCAGTAAATGTCTCCCTCAGATTACTGAAGGCTTGAATGGGCTGGCTCAGGTCACTTTTCCCCCTTTTACCGACATCCTCATGGGATTCTTAGCAACTGTGGTCACTCTCCAAGCAGTGGGTAATATTTGGAAGCGTAGGACTTTTTGTTTAAAAGCAAGCAACCAAAAAACTTGGTGGCCCTATTTTAAGGGATACTATGGGCCTAGAGTCTGTACTGAGGTGGGGAAAGCACCAGCTGCAGAGTCATAGATCTCACTGGGCCAACTGCATTTGCTCCGATTATTGTCATCGTTTCAGGTGAGACATGTGCTATCCCCAATGATGATACCTTGGTTGGAAAAGCTGATGATAAAGTCAATGAACACCATTCCCTACAAGCAGGTAAAAAAAGAAAGCATCCTATTTCGAAAGTCAGAAATTGGATGCCTTAAGGTCATAATTGGCAGGTGAGTAACTTTTCCTTCTCCTTTTTTGGTAGCATCCATGATCACTTCCATTGGAGATCCAGTGCAAGTATTAAAAGTTACAGAGACTTTTGGGACTTGGATAAGAGACTCTGCTAACAAGAGTGATGAACGGATCTGGGTGACTGAACATTTTTCAGGTACTTTCACTTGGCAGATGATCTACCTCTATGGTCATTGTGTCTTTTATCTGTTGCCTCCTTTCAGGCTGATTCTCTTTTTGTGTGTCTGAAATCCCTGCTAATTGGTGTAACAATTGTTCTTTGTTTTAGAAAGCACAAATGAGTAGACAGATTACTTTTCTCCTTTGAACACCTAATGTAGCTTATCCAGCTTTAGGCACAGTATCCAAAAGGAAACAACATAGTGTTATGACTGATGGCCTCATAAACCCCAAAACATAATGGGGAAGAAATGTCAGGGACAAAATCCTTTGCACTGCCCATCTGTCTCTGAGGTCGGCACCCTCCAGGAGAATACTTTTGGCCATCTTTCTTAGTTATCTGTTGGACAGAGAGCCCAGGGGAGAAGGTGAAGTGCCATCTTGCAGGGATACTGCATCTGAGCATGACTTTAGTCACATTGTCCCAAAGGGATGTGGTCAGGAATTGCTGGTCATGGTAGCAACGGTCTCATTCCAGAAGGAGTCTGGCCAGTCACTGGTCAGAGCAATAGCTAAAATATACTGCTTCATTTCTTCAAGGCTAACTGATTAGCTGGTAGATACTTCCCAGATTATCAGCTGAGAAGCATTCTGTGGCTCAAAAGGAAAGAAGAATAATGTGAATTAGCAGTGGCAGCTGTGGAGGACAGGCCTGAACAACTACCAGATATTTCCTATTCCTGGTATAGGCCTGTGTCAGTCTAATAGAGAATTTTTTAAACAATCTAGAGTGGAGTGTGGAGAGGGTGACACAGTTTTCCTGGGAGGAACAAAGTTGACTCTGTGGCTACTGTGTTCGAAAGATGATTCAGAATCCATAGGAGAGATTGAATTGTGAATGTGAAAGTCCGAGACTCTTTCAGCTGGACAAGGACCCTTGCAGGACATCTCACTCCAACTTCCCTTTCTTTACTCTTCCTTCCCCAACTCACTCCCAAGCTGTGATTGTCAGGCCAGAGAAATGGTAACAGCTTTTCCCTGGCTTCCCTCTTGCAGGCATCAGGGTGAAGGAATTCCAAGACCAGCCCTCCCTGCTGAATGGCAGTTACTCACTCATCCACCTCCCATATTATTTCCATGGCTGTGGACATGCCATCTACAACAGCTCTCTCTACTACCACAAAGGAGGCTCCAACACCGTAGTGAGGTGAGTTACCCAGAAATGCACCCCAGGCAGCATCTATGTGGAGCTTTAGTTATCCATGAGCTATTTAAGGGTAGGAACTGTGTTTCCATCACTCTATGTCCCCGGGGCCTGGCACACAGTCAGAGGTCAATCAGGGTTTGCTGATTGACTGAACCACAGGACACAATGAGTGAGCACCATGTCCCAGCCCCTGCCTGGGGTCTGCATTTATTACAGCTGTGGACACCAAGAATAGAGTCAGAACCAAAGAGAAATAGATCTGAAGTGGGAAGGGGTGCAGCTTTCTCATTCTTTGAGAAAGGAAGCAGCCAGAACCCAGAGCTCCCTCTGGCAGCGAAGTGTCAAACCCTGAAATCGGTTTTGTTCTGAAAATCTTTGAGTGTAAAGAATTTCACATCACAGCTGAGAACATTGAAGACTAGAGACTGCAAAGCAAAATCAAGGGGTCTCTGCCTTCAGATCTGTCATCCCTATGTCACCCTCACCAGGCTACTCTTTGCTTTCCCAAAGGGAAGGGGTGGGGGGTGGTCACCCAGGTAGACAGTGCCCAGGGCAGTAGCCGAGTCTTCCTGGCTCCCCACAAGAATTGAACTTTTGTCTTCATGGTTCAAAAAGAAATCAAGGTCTGGGCTTTAAAGGCAGAAGCAGGTCATCTTGGACAAATTAAGAGAGCAGTGAAATCAGGTTCTAGCTCTCTGCTTACCCACTCCATGAGCTTGGACAAGAGACCCCACCTCCTGTGATTTCCACATCCTCAATAAAAATAAAGAGATCAACCAGAGACTCTGAAGCCCTCTAGCTGTAGCCCTTTCTGAAACAACAGTCTCAGTGTTATGAAAGCCGTGGTCCTCATTATTCAAGGTCAGAGACATGCACGTGAAGGGAAGACTAGGACCCTTCTCTCCCTCACAAGCTTGTTAGCCTTGGAGTGCTCAGCTTAGGATGGAGACAGGCTTTCTCATATAACGTGCAGCTAAATCAGCCACATTAGACACATGTGTCAGCCTCTTTGCCTCTCACCCCCTCTACCAGACTCCCCATCATCTCAGCATCTCCTCAAACACCTCATTTGGGCAAGACTCTTGTGTTAATAGAAAAGGACCATGGACCCACCTCCTGCTCAGAAGCCATTGCTCCCCAGACATTCTCCTTCCTGTCCATTTCTCCTCATTTAACTCTCGTTTAACCCTGTGGCTTCCTGCTGCCATTTATATAGGGCTGTTTTTACATGAGAGTGGGAACGGTAGTGGAGTTCTGGGATAAATGAACCCCAGAAAGATTGGGCCCTCTAAGTCTTCTAATGAGGCTAAGCTTGTGTGACACACTGGTTCAAGACCTGTACACAGGCCCTCCTCTATGCCAGGCCATGGCCTGGGAGTAGAGGGAGAAGCAGACCAAATTAGACCCTTTCCTTGCGTGGAGAGACAAACCTCATCAAGGAGTGCAGCTGCTAGGTGCCAGTACCAGACAGGGACCAAACAGCAGTCCTGAATTCCAGGAGTTCAGAGGAAAAGAGTCCTGGAAGCTGAGATTGGCAGACAGGGCCTTCTCAAGCCCTCTCCCTTCTCTGGCTTCTTAAACTTACTTCAGGGTTTCTTAACTGGCTTCAAGCTTGTTATGCTCCAACGCATAGCCGCAGATTCCCACGCTTCACGTTTCTTCTGTGGCTCAATGGCACCCTCTAGTGTTTTTCTCTTAGCCTACGTCCCTGAATTTTCATTCCTGGAGTCAGGTGCATTTTGAACCATAATTCCCTTTTTGATATGGTCTAGATTTGGAATCTGTCAAATCAGATGGCCTCCAGGAGCTGAGGGCATGGGATTCCATGCCATGGCTTCATTTATCCAGTTACTTACCGGACAAAAAAATTGACTTCACAGCCATCACTTTGCTACATCTCTTCCAGCAAGTGACTCTTCTTTATGTAGACTGCTGTGAAACTTTTGACTTAAAATTCCAGCACAGAGTAGAGGAAGAACCCCCAAACTTGGAGTTAGAATACCTAAGTTCAAACTCTGTCTCTGTTACTTACTTGAGTGTTCTTGGGCCAGTCATGTCTCCTTTTTCAAATCGAAGGACTAGACTAGACCATCTTTTTTGCAGCCTCTTGCAATTCTAGGAATCTTTGAGAGGGCATTTCAGGAGTCAGCAAACACTTGAGGATTCTTGAAGTTAAGGGATTTTCCTAGGGTCACATGGCTAGTAGGTGGACACTTAGATGTAGTCATCATCCTTTACACCCCTGCTGCTCATAGCATTGAGATGGACCAGTAGTAGAATGGGTATGACCTGGGAACTTACTAGAAATGCAGAATCACAGGCCCCACCCAGTTTCATAGAGAAGTCTAAAAAACCACCCTTGTCCATAAAAATGGTGACTCATATCTACTTTTTTTTTTATACGTTTCAGATTCGAATTTGACAAAGAAACATCCCAAACTCTGAAGCTTGAGAATGCCCTGTATTTTGATCGAAAATACCTCTTTGCCAATTCCAAGACTTACTTCAATTTAGCTGTAGATGAAAAGGGCCTTTGGATTATCTATGCTTCCAGTGTGGACGGCTCGAGCATTCTTGTAGCCCAACTGGATGAGAGGACATTCTCTGTGGTACGACACATCAATACCACATACCCCAAATCCAAGGCTGGCAACGCCTTTATTGCCCAAGGGATCCTCTATGTCACAGACACCAAAGATATGAGGATAACATTTGCCTTTGATTTATTAGGAGGGAAACAGATTAATGCAAGCTTTGATTTAAGAACTTCGCAGTCTATTCTTGCCATGTTATCATACAATATGAGAGACCAGCATTTATATTCATGGGAAGATGGCCATTTAATGCTTTATCCTGTGCGGTTTTTATCAGCTACATTAAACCAGTGATGGAATGCATTCTGTTCCTCTCAGCAAATTTCATATGTCCTCTGGCACCATTTATATCCCAACAGAAAACTGTCTTTAAGAGTAGCCAGGTACTACTTAGCTGTCATAATCTCGTGACATGCGTGTTTATATGGTTGGTAAATGCCCTTTAAATTCAAATTCTTTAGAGGAAATAACAGATTGGAAGTCAAATGGCTGCAATTTTGTGATTCCTCCACAAACTAACTGGGCAAGTTACCTGTCCTTCAGGCCTTGTTCTCCCCACTGGTAATATGAAAGGGCTGGCTAAGATGATGGGTAAGATTTCCTCTACCTGTAGGGAATTCTGTGAATCATGGCCATTGCTGCTCTCACAACTTTTTATATATATGGTTTTGTTTTTTGGTTTTCAGCCATGTACTGAGCAAATTTACCTGAGTGGATCAGCTCGATTGCTTGAGCAATGAATCCCTTAGTGCTGACCTATATTTGGTGCCTTAGGCAGCTGCACTGACCCTTTAAGGCTGCTGAGGAGCCATATTACCTGTAATTTATTACCTTTCTCTGCATCTGCCCCTACCATCACAGCACCAGAATAGCCATTATCCTCCGCTCCTGATGTCCGCTCCAAGATTAGCAAAAGCAAGGAACAGCCACATACCTCGGTTTCCTAATAAAACAGAAACAGGCCCTTCTAGATTCTTATAAATTTCTGATCATGCTGATTTACAGCTGTGAGTCATAAACTGAATCCCCTGGTCTCACTGGCTTCTTCTACCACAGCTATGGATCCATATACTATCAGGTTACCTAAATATTGTGTGAGTGGGCATTAATCTAGCTAGAACCATGGGCAGTACTTTGCAGTTTTCAAAAAAGAAGCACCATTTGTGGTTATTATCTAGAACAGGGATGGGCAAACTATGGCCCTCGGGCCAAAGCCAGCCCATCAACTGTTTTTGTAAATAAAGTTTTATTGGAATTTAGTTACTTTCATTCGGGTTTGTATTATAGCGTGTAAGTACTTGGGCTCTATAATGACAGGGTTGAGTCACAAGAAAGTTGAGTAGTGGCCCACAAAGCCTAAACTATTTACCCTGTGGCCTTTTATAGCAAAGGTTTGCTGACCCCTGATCTATAATACAAATTGAGCCTGACTTTTGGGAAGGGCTATTTCACCAGTGACTGTTTGTTATGTTCATTCCAAATTAAGAAGTGGTAATTTATATGGTTTGAGTTTTTGGCAAAGGGGAAGGATAAGAGCAAAAATTAAGTGGTCTTCCAAAAAGCAACTGGTGAACTGTTCCTTCCCTAATATAGTTTCAAAGGATGTGATCTTGTCCCCTTGAATGCCAGGTGAAAATTCTGTTTAACTTGCTCCTAAATGCCCTTATTAAATACATATGTTTTCTGCCAACTCAGTTTTTCAGACATCCTTCAGCCTGGCATTGCAGTCTAGGCAGGGCCACTAAGAATAGAGAGAAATCTAGAAAATTACTAGGGTCCTGCAGCCAGGAAAGAGACCTAGGAAAAATCCTATGTAAAGAAACTTTAGCAGTCTGTCTTCACTAAATATACATGTATGTTGGGGAAGAGCTTATGAAACTTTTTGACAGGGGCCAAATCCATTCTCAGTGCCCCTGAGTCCTGCTTTTATATCTTATTAATAGAACCATTTGAAAACTTAGGGGATATACAGATTTAGATATTTAAATCTCCTCATCCCTAAAAATATCTAGGCAGCTATTAGGAATTTTTTGTTGTATTTTCAAAATAAGGGTATTTGAAACTTTTCCTCACACTTTTTAATTAAATTGATTGTGTCATGTCATCATAGCTGTTAAAAAATATTAAGATTCATGTGTTGTAAAAAAGTAAAATAGAGTTTCTTGTTTAAGATCGATGTGACTAATGAATACTGGTTTTCTTTTAAAGGACTTAAATATGTGTTGCTGTTTCTGGACACAGAGAACCTGGATATGAACATAATTTCATAGTAATAGCCATAATAGTAATAGTAATATATACAAATACTAATTGTATGGCAGCAACCAAAAGAGATTAGTTATTAAATTAGCACATATTCTTTTAGGAAAATGTTTTAGAAACCCCAGTCTTGCTTGATATCTGAGCTATCTTGGCTCACTTATTTGTGGGTAAGGAATTATATACTCACTACTAGAGAAGCTTATACTGTGGTTTTTTTACCCCCTATGGCAGAGGAATATAGACAACTGAGTTTGATCAAAGTTTAATGGGTAATTTCATAACATGGTTGAAAATTTGTCTTTACAGAGTAAAAAGAATTAAGATTTTACTCATTCTTTCCTGTAAGCAGCATTTGATTAAAGAAAACAAAAGTTTGGGTCTCACTGCTAAAATAGAATGTAGAACCAAATGTTTTAAAGTCAAGATATCATGTTAGCAGTTTCCACTGTCATTATCAAAGTTGCTTTGAAGCACTTTCCAAATATCTGCTCTTCTGATGTCAGAATCAAACCAGATAATTCTCTAATTCTTCTATAATCTAAACTAGACAGCTTCCCACTGGAAAGTAAATAAAACCATCCCTCCCAACCTCAAAGGTAGGTTGGACCCTATTTCAAAGCATTTTCTTTCAAAGGATAATGTGTCCTATCGAAGCCATGCAGGTGGTTATGTTCTCAACATATCACTAAGCACAGGTGTTATGACAGAGAGCAAGCTCTGGGGCAAAAGTTTTAAAATGAGGAATTTTGATCTTAGGCACTGTCACAGTTTTATTCCCTTCAAGGTTGCGAGGTGAAAAGTCAAATGAGACACTATAGTTCTTAAAGAGCCAGGTGTCATTTTTTCAGCTGCACAGAGTACATTTTGGCTATGACTATTTGATGTCAAATTGTTTAAAGAAATGTGTGATAGGGCTTTTCCCTTTTCATCCAACAGCCATGACCCTGTGTACCATGTCTTTAAAGGCCATAATTTCCTATCGGTAACCACAGATTCTGAACAATCATGAACAACACATAAATGATGGTGAATGTCTCTTTTCATGGTTGTAATTTATTTACCTTTATTAGTCAATAAAATAAACATTGCTGAACACAATCACACGTTGAAACAAGTGTATTTGTTATTTTTACCTCTTGCTAATTTACATGTAACATTTAAAAGAAAAAACAACCCAAACCAATATTGTGATAGAATTATATTGGTTGCTCTTCTGTTGAAAACTTGCAATGTGCTAGCTCCTTCTGAATCCTGAAAAATCGTGATATGGACTATGTTTTCTTTAAGGAAAAACATGGAAAATGTAAAACTAGTAACTAGAACTAGATATACATACATATAAAT
The DNA here is from genome assembly GCA_028627145.1 of Eidolon dupreanum. Taxonomy (NCBI): domain Eukaryota; kingdom Metazoa; phylum Chordata; class Mammalia; order Chiroptera; family Pteropodidae; genus Eidolon; species Eidolon dupreanum. The sequence goes on along the minus strand of CM053509.1, from coordinate 47,715,712 downwards.
GAGAGGAAAATTTGCTAATTATTTGCATAGGCAAAGCAACTGAAAAGGACATACCATTTGGAGCTAAAAATAAAAAAGCAAATAAAAAAAACTGGTTTCTGTGAATTTGGACAAGTCTTTTAATCCCTCAGAACCTCTGTTTCTTTCGTAAAATGCAGATAATAGTATTACTTAACCCCTTTTGATTTTTCTGTGTGAAATGAGAAATGCTCTGAAAATTATACAGTTCTAGATAAATTATAGTTGTTACTTTTATAGTCCATCCGTACAGGGAACCAAACTGACCGTCGTTCTTCCAGCTTTATTCAAGGGCTACAGCAGTGGGTCAGGGACCCAGCATCACTTCTATCTGCTGGTCTGTTTAATTAGATAGTTGAGACTTCACACCACAAAGATGGTCCCCTAGTTATACAACAAATTTACAATAAAACTGCCCCAAAATAATTTTAAAAATATGCAAAGTTCAAGAACCTGCTATCTTGACCTACAGTTTCTTTGTAACCTTCCCCAGAAGTGCCTCTATTACTGGGTGGCCCAGGAATGCACTGCTAGTGACTTTCGTCATTAAAATACAAGGCAAAAAGAAAAGTCCACAGAGTAAATAGTAGTCTTGCCCCTTTAATTGTACCATTCAGACCTCGTATGTGATGCATGTGATGTTAAGATATCCTATTTTATAGCCTTTCACTGTAAGATTTAAAATAAGAATGAAATTAATCTGTCCCACTACTTTGCCCTTGAAGAAATATGGCTAGGGTCATTCTAAAAAACTGTGCTACTTAAGAAATGATGGTTAAACTACTTCAAAAATCTAAAAAAGTAATTCTAAAATTGCTAGGTTCTTGTGCCTAGCAATCTGGCATTGTCAATGTCTGAAACTCATTTGCCAAGAGGGCACATACATAATCATGAAATTATAAAATCCAGCCTTCTCATTTTAAAGTCTTAGAAAGTGAGATCAGAGAAGATGAGGAACTCACCCAACATCACAGGTTAAGCACCAGCGTCAAGAAGAAACACTGTTTCCTAACTTTATAATCATTTTCTCCACCTCTGTCTGCTATTTCCACAGAAAGGATCTGGTCCTTGTAATTGGAAAATGAAAGTCATTAACTTTGAATATTTTTTAAGGCATTCCTTTTTATAAAGCTCTATCTAGAAGAATAAGCCAAACCCAGCCTAGTCAGGCAGAGAACACTGCCTGGTAAAGAAGTCCACACAGTGATGCCAATCGTCACCTTCTGGGAGGTAGATACACATGCAGAAGTCCAGCATCACTTGTTACTCTCAAAACTACCACCGCCACCAAACAACCCTTCCATGCCCAAAGTTCTAGAGACATCAAAGTAGCTACTACTTGGTGCTTACCATCTATATGCCGTGTCTCTTCTAGGCAGTTTTAATGTGCACACATTCTTTCACTTAATCATAGAAACTCAAATGGAAATGTCCTTAAATACCATCTATTCTCTCAATGTTTTAATCCTCTCTACAAATATAGTGGACACATGATGCACTCATTATGACTTGGATTCCACATCAGGAAAGACTTTTTTGCCCTTGGTGCTGGGTGTGCTGTCAACATAGAGCCTTCAGCTGTCTGCCCCTTCAGGCATTGCCTTGGCTACAGAGACCCACTTCACCCAGGACGTGTCCTCTCATCCAGTGACTGCTCTGTGTGTGAGTATAAAGGCCTAGACAGCTCAGCCCTACTTGGAGCAACTCTGCAGGGCCATTCTAGTGCCAGAGCTCCCCATGGGTCAGCCAAGCGTGTCCCCGAGCCTGTACTGCAGACTGACTTTTCTCGCTGCCTTCCTGCTTCTGTCTCCTCCCTTCCACAGGTGTTGAACTAAGAGCACTCTTTAATAGCATCCTCCTGGCTGAACTCCATCTCAAAGTTTGCTTCTTGAAGGACCCATCCTGCTATAGGTTTGCCAGATAAAACACAGGATGCCCAGCTAAATTTTAATTTCAGATAAAGAACAAGAACAAAATTGTTTAGTATATTCTCAGATATGACATGGGATATATTTATACTAAAAAAGTATTTATTCTAAATCCAGTTTTAACTAGGAGTCCTGTATTTATATTTGATAAATTTGGCAACTCTAACCAGAGGTAGTCCCAAAAAGAAGCCACTGAGATAGGGTTTTGGAGTTGGATTATTCACCACCCTGTTTGTAATGAGGACCGCATTGTTGATAGTAGATTGATCACAAATAGCCACTGAGACAAGGTGGTCTGATTGTTAAAACTTTCATTGGTAATAATCTGGAATGGTACCAGTGGAAAGAAATACATTAGCAAATATTATCTATAAGATGTTCGAGAATTATAGAGAAAGGAACTATAAAAAACATAATGAAATCAGGTGGTTATTGCTAAGCTTGATTGATTTTGGAACAAATAAGAAAAAGCTGAGAGTGATTAATAGCTAACTGAAAACTATGTGGGAAAACTCAGGGTCTCCTTAACAGCATATAAAGAGGCTCTCACTTCCGGTAGTAGAAGGGAAGAATAGGCTGAGGACCAGATGCTGGACTTGAAGATGAAAGATGCTAAGCTCCAAAGAAGGTTAAACTCCCAGCAAAAGGTCATCATACCAAGGTGAGGTCTTGGACAAGGAAAGGTTGGGGCTCGTACGGGATGGTGATATCTGGGTTAGCCACTTCCAAGTTGCTGTTTGTGAAGCGTTTATGGTTATTTGCAAATAAAGGGGAAATTTGAGGGTGGGTTAAATCAATTTTCTTGTTTGTAAATTTTTTCTCTAAAAGGCTTGATAATAAATATTTTAGGCTTTGTGAGCCACACTGCCTCTGTTGCAATCACTTAACTCTGTTGTCATAACCGAAAACAATCATAGACAATACATAAATTAGCGAGCATGGCTGCATTCCAATAAAACTTTATTTATGGGCACTGAAATTTGAATTTTATAATTTTCATGTGTCACAGTTGTTTTCATTTTTAAAAACTATTTTAAAAATGTAAAAACTATAGTGCACCTTGAGAGGGCATGGAAGCTCTGTGCCCTTTCCCCGTACCTTGCCCTGTGCATCTCTTCCATCTGGCTGTTCCCGAGTTACATTCTTTTACAATAAACCAATGATCTAGTAAGTAAAATATTTCTCAGTTCTGTGAGCTGCTCTAGCAAATTAATTGAACTTGAGGAGGAGGTTGTGGGAACCTCCCACATACAGTGGGTTGGTCAGAAGCACAGGTGGCAACCTGGACTTGTGACTAGCCTCTGAAGAGGTGTTAAGAGGGGATAGGGCAGGGTAGTCTTGTAGGACTGAGCTCATAACCTATGGAGTCTGATGCTCTCTCTAGGTAGACAGCATCAGAATTCAGTTGAATTGTAGGACACTCAGCTGGTGTCAAAGAATTGCTTGGTGTAGAGAAATACCTCCACACATCTGTGTCAGAATTATTGTGGGTGTGGTTGTAGTGTACGGGTAAAGGAGAAATGGGTGGAAAACTGAATTTGTCCTTACCTGGGTTAAGTCATGCTACCCTAAATGATGTTTATATTTAAGAACACTTCATTGGCTACTACTAAAGAATAGGTGTCACTGTGTCAACTTAAATACTGTTGCACACAATATTTAAGGTGCGATACTTTTTTCATGTTCTCTGAAACCTAGAAAAGTAATACCAACATGGTAGCAATTGTCGGTGATCACCATAGTTCACATTCATTGAGTGCTTACTATGTGTCAGGCACTGTACTAGGTGCTTCATATGTACCAAATAATGTGATCCTCACAGGAAGCCCATAAAGTATAAATCTTGTTATCCCCATTTTCCAGGTTAAAAGAGATTAAGAAACTCACCTACTGTCACTCAGTTTGTAAATAGTGAAATTAGGATTCAAATTTGAGAAGTCTGACCCCAGAACCCACAGCAATAGCAACTATTCTTTCCTGCCTCTCAGGGAGAATGCCTAGGATTCCTCCTTTCTTTGGGGCTCCTTGGACCTTTTCTAGTTAATAACAAAGGCTAACAGCACATGAAGGAGGTTCAGCAAGCCCTTTTCTGTCATCTTACTGGGTCTTTCTTGTTCCTAGGAGTCTGGCAATGAAATATTGGCAACCTGATCTGCTTGGCCATCTTTCTATGTGCTTGCCCTCTCTTTCTCTTTCTATCTCCAACCCCCCACACCCAACTTTTGCTCTAGAATATACTTTGGGTAATAACATATTCACGCCAGCTCTTTTTTGGTTCATACGAGCATGGCGTATCCTTTTCCATTTCCCACCCCCACCATTTCTTGGTTTTATTTAGTAACACTGAGCAAGTTTTAACTCAAATGGGTGTGAAACTTTTTTTCCCATTCTTTTGCTTTGAATCTATAGGTGTCATATTGATGCAGGACAGGGCAAATTTCCCCGAGTGCAGGGGAGACCAAGCCCTGAACTGAGAAAAGAGGGTTCTTAGCTGAGTGAAGAAAGAATTCAACACACACACCAAAGTTAAAGTCAAAAGGAAAGATTATTGGAGAAGGGGTAACATTCCATAGACAGAATGTGGTCTCCTCTCAAAGGCAGAGAGTGAGAGAGCCTAAGAGACTCAGAGGGACAGAGACAATGGAGAGAGATGGGGACAGTGAGAGAGAGAGAATAAAGACACTGAGAGGGATGGGGAATGAAGGGAGATCGGTTTATATATCATTCTTTGGTTCCTATGAGTTATAGTTTAAAGACTGTTTACTTATTTCCTTTGGTATGGACATACAGTGAGGAAGGATAAGAATATGTAGTGTGAAAAGCCTGCTGGCAGTTCCCAAACTTTAATCCAGGGGTCCCATCCTGGAGGCCAAGGACCAGTAGGGTCAGTGGCCTTTAGGAACTGGGCCACACAGCAGGAGGTGAGCCGTGGGCAAGAAAGTCAAGCTTTATCTGTATTAGCAGCCGCTCCCCAGTGCTAGCATCACTGCCTCGGCTCCACCTTAAATTATCAGGCATTAGATTCTCATTGGAGCACCAGACCCTGGTGCCAAAAAGGTTGGGAACCGCTGCATAGGTTCCCCCATGGTTTTAGCCATAGAGAATGAACAGTTCTATTTGTATCTGGCAGCTACTTAGACATTTTTCCTGTTTCCCTTTCACAAGTGTGGGAAATGGGTTGTTAGCAATCCCAGCAGAAATCTTCCTTTGGTCTGCAGGTGTCCTCCTGGCCTGGCTGCAGAGCTGATCAGCATATTGCAGTTTCTGAATGTAGCTCGATTTAACATTTTAGTTCTCTTGCCTCTTCCCTACATTAATACTGAAGTGTTTTTGTAGACAGCATGTATTTGGGTCTTGCTTCTTCCTCCAGTCTGATTCTGCCTTTTAATTGAGGCATTTAAACAAGGAACTAGTAAGCAGTGGCCCGGTGGGCTGCCTGGTTTTATAAGTTGTGTTTTATTGGAATGCAGCCACATCCACTTATGTGTTGACTATGGATGGTTTTGTGCTACACAACAGCGGGGTTATGTAGTTGCCAGAGACTTTATAGCCTGCAAAATTAAAATTTTTACTATCTAGCTCTTTAAGAAAGGGTTTATTGACCTTTGGTTTAGAGCATTTACATTGAAACTATTGGTATGATTGATTTACAGACTTGCTGTTGTCTCATCTGTTTTTTCTTTTTTCTCTTTTTCTGTTATCTTTTAGACTGATTGAATATTTTTCTATAATATTTATTTTTTATAATTATTTTTTTATAATTTCACCTTATTTCCTTCTGGGCTTATTAGTTATAACTATTGTTGCATTATTTTAAATTAAGAGTTTAAGGTATATATCTTTACCTCAGTGTATCTACAAGGGATGCACCACTTATGTAAAAACTTTATAATATACTTCATTCTCCTCTCCCGGCCTTTGAGCTATTGTTGTCATAATTTACCAATACATATGTTATATACTCCAGAAAACATTTTTATTGCTTTTAATTCAGGCAGTCAATTGTCCTTTAAAGAGATTTAAATGATGAGAAAAAGTCTTTATATAATTTACCTGTGTAGTTACTGCTATTGGTACTCTTCATTCCTTTGTGTTGATCCAGACATCCATCTGGTATCATTTTCCTCTGGATTGAAGGACTGATTTCTTTCATATTCCTTTCACATTCCCCATAGTGCAGATCTGCTGGTGGTACGTGCACCTTTTGCATGTTTAAGTCTTTATTTCACTTTTCTTCTTTTTTTTTTTTTTTTTGGCGAAGCAATCAGTTGTTTTTTCCTTCCAGTTTTATTGGGATATAATAGACATATAATATTGAATTAGTGTTAGGTGCACGAAATACATGTATATACCGTGAAATGATTACCACAGTAACACCAATCACCTCACATAGCTACATTTTTTTCTCTTGATGAGAACTTTTAAGATCTACTCTTAGAAACTTTCAAGTATACAATACAGGACTGTTAACTACAGTCACCATGCTATATATTATGTCCCCAGAACTTATTAATCTTATAATTGGAAGTTTGTAGCTTCTGACCCCCATTTACCCACTGTTCTCACCCCCACCTCTGGCAACTACAAATCTGTTCTCTGTATCTATGAGCTTGATTTCTGATTTTGTTTTAGAAACTTCATGTAAAATTATACAATATTTGTCTTTCTCTGACTTATCTCACTTGGCATAATACCCCAAGGTCCTTCCACATTGTTGCAAATAGCAGGATTTAATTCTTTTTTATGGCCAAGTAATATTCCATTGTACATCTACACCACAGTTTCGTTATCCATTCATCCATCGGTGAACTTTTGGGTTGTTTCCATAACTCGGCTATTGTAAATAATGATGCAATGAACATAGGGGTGCATGTATCTTTTTGTTAGTGTTTTTTCTTCAAATAAATATCCAGAAGTAAAATTCCTGCATCATATTGACAGTTCTATTTTGAATTTTTTGAGGAAATTCCATACTGTTTTCCATAGTGGCTGCATCAATTTACATTCATACTAGTGCACAAGGGTTTCCTTTTCTGCACATCTATTGTTTGTTTGTTTTGGTCTTTTTGATAAAATAGCCATTCTAACAGATGATATATCATTGTGGTTTTGATTTGCATTTCTCTGATTAATGATGTTGAGGATCTTTTTGTGTACCTGTAGGTCATCTGTATATCTTTTTTGGAAAAATGTCTATTCAGATTTTCTCATTTTTAAACTTTTTTTTTTGCTAGTGATTTATATGAGTTTTTTATATTTTTTGTATAGTAGCCCCTTATATGATTTGAAAATATTTCCTCTCATTCAGTAGGCTGAGTTGGTGATTTCCTTTGCTATGAAGTAACTGTTTAGTTTGATGGAGTCCCACTTGTTTATTTTTGCTTTTGGTGTCAGATTCAAAGACTCATGGCCAAAACCCAGGTCAAGGAAATTACCTCGTATGTTTTCTTCTTGGAGTTTTATGATTTCAGGTCTTACATTCAAGTCTTTAATCTGTTTTAAGTTAGCTTTAGTGTATAGTGTAAGATAATGGTCAAGTTTAATTCTTTCACATGTGACTGTCCAGTATTCCCACCACCATTTACTGAAGACCGTTTTTGCCCCATTGGTATCCTTTGTTCCACTGTCATAAATTAGTTGACCATATTTGTGTGGGGTTATTTCTGGACTCTTGATTCTCTTCCATTGACCTATACATCTGTTTTTAGGCAAATATCATAATATTTTAATTACTATAGCTTTATAAATAATTTGAAAGCAGGGAGAGTATTACTTTGTTCTTCTCAAGATTGCTTTGGCTATTCAGGGTCTTTTATGGTTCCATACAAATTTTAGGATTATTTGTTCTATTTCTGTGTAAAATGCTACTGGAATTTTGATAGAGATTACAATGAATCTGTAGATTGCTTAAGGTAGTATGCACTTTTTAACAATATTGATTCTTCCAGTCCATGAGCATTTTATTTAATTTCTATTTATTTGTGTCTTCAATTTTTTTCATAAATGTCTTACAGTTTTCAGTACAGATCTTTCACCTACTTACATTTATTATGAGGTATTTCCTTCTTTTTGATGCAATTGTAAATGAGATTTTCTTAATTTCTCTGCTAGTTTGTAATTAGTGTATAGAAATGCAATAGATTTTTGTACATTGATTTTGTTTTCGCAGCTCTACTAAATTCATTTATTCTGAGTTTTTTAAAATGGAATCTATAGGGTTTTCTATATATAATATTATGTCATCAGCAAATAGAGACAGTTTTATTTTTTCCTTTCCAATTTGGATGCCTTTTATTTCTTGTTGTTGCTTAATTGCCCTGGCTAGGACTTCCAGTACTATGTTGAAAAAAGTGCTAAGAGTGGGCACTTGTCTTGTTCCTGATCTTAGAGGAAATGCTTTTAGATTTTCACTGTTGAGTATGATGTTACCTGTGGGCTTGCCATACATGACCTTTATTAAGCTGAGGTACATTTCTTTTATATGTGATTTGTTGAGAGTTTTTATCATAAATTGATGTTGAATTTTGTCAAATGCTTTTTCTGCATTTATTGAGATGATCATGATTTTTATCCTGAATTTTGTTGATGTGATATATCACATTGATTTGCAGATATTGAACCATCCTTGCATCCCTGGAATAAATTCTTTCCACTTGATCATGGTGTATAATCCTTTTATTGTACTGTTTAAAGTGGTTCGCTAATATTTTGTTGGGGATTTTTCCATGTGTGTTCATCAGAGATATTGACCTATAATTTTCTTATCTTGTGGCATCTTTGTTTGGTTTTCGTATCAGGGTAATGCTGGCCTCATAAAATGAGTTTAGAAGAGTTCCCTCCCCTTCAATTTTTTTTTGGAAGAGTTTGAGAAGCCTTGGTATTAATTCTTTGAATGGTTGGTAGAATTCATCAGTGAACCTATCTGGTCTAGGACTTTTGTTTCTTTTGTTTCAAATAAGGTTTTTATTTAATGATTCAATGTCCTCACTAACAATCTGATCAGAGTTTCTATTTCATCATGATTTAGTCTTGGTAGATTGTACGTTTCTAGGAATTTTCCCATTTCTTAATTGTCCAATATGTTGGCATATAATTGTTCATAGTAGTTTCTTATGATCCTTTGTATTTCTGTGGTATCTGTTTTAACATCTTCCATTTCTGATTTTGTGTCCTCTTTTTTTTTTTTCTTGGTGAATCTAGCTAACAGCCTGTCAATTTTCTTTTCAAAAAACCGGCTCTTAGTAGTATTGATTTTTCTCTATTGTCTTTTTAGTCTCTATTTCATTTATTTCTGCTCTAATCTTTATTTCCTTCCTTCTACTAACCTTGGCTTTACTTTATTTATTTTAGTTCCTTAACATGTAAAGTTAGGTGTAATTTGAGATTGTTCTTGTTTTTGATGTAAGCATTTACGTCAAGTGACTATGAACTTTCCTTTAGAATTGCTTTTGCTGAATCCCAAAGCTTTGGAAAATTGCATTTTCATTTTCATTCATCTCAAGGTAGTTTTGATTTCTTTGTTGATCCATTGGTTGTTCAGTATCATGTTGTTTAATCTTCACATAGTCATAACTTTTCTAGTTTACTTCTTGTAATTTCTCATTTCATATTGTTGTGGTCTGAAAAAAATGCTTGATATGACATCAGCCTTAAATTTATTAAGACTTGTTCTTGGCCTACCATAATAATCTTGGAAAATGTTCCTTGTGTACTAGAGAAGAATGTTTTTTTTTTTTTTTTGGATGGAATGTTTTGTATATATCTGTAACATATTATTTATGGCTGATGTTTCCTTATTGAATATCTATCTGGATTATCTATCCATTGATGTAAATGTGTTTTTAAGTTCTGTATTCTTATTGTATTGTTTATTTCTCCCTTTGGGTCTGTTAATATATTTATATAAATACATATTTATATATTTAGGTACTCATATTCAGTATAAATACTCACAAATGTTATACCCACTTGTTGAATTGACCCCTTTATCATATGTAATGCCCTTCTTAGTCTCTTATTAAAGGCTTTGTTTTGAAGTTTATTTTGTCTGATGTAAGTATAGCTACCCCAACTTAGTTTTAATTTGCATGAAATATCTTTTTCCATTTTTTCGCTCTCAGTCTGTGTATGTCCTTACATCTGAAGTCAGTCTCTTGTAGGCAGCACATAGATAGGTCTTGTTTTTTTATCCAATCAGCCACCCTGTGTCTTCTGATTGGAGAATTTACATTTAAAGTAGTTATTGAAAGGTATGTACTCACTGCCATTTTGTTGTTTTCTGGTCATTTTGTTGTTCCTTGCTCTCTTCCTTTGTGCTTTAATGCTTTTTATAAGAATCTAATGCTTAGATTCCTTTATCTTTTGTGTATTAACTATAGGTTTTTGCTTTGTGGTAACCATGAGGCTTACATACAACTTCTATAATAGTCTATTTTACATTGATAACAATGTAAGCTTAAATTAATTCTAAAGCTCTACTTTTTTACTCTCCCACCTCCCGTGTTTTGTTTTCGATGTCACATTTTACATCATTTTTTATCTTGTGTGTCCCTTACCTAATTATTGTAGTTGTATTTTAACTACTTTTGTCTTTTAACCTTCATACTAGCTTTATAAGTGATTAATCCACCACTTTTACATTATCCTGATATATAATTGCCAGAGAGTTTTCTAGGTTTGAAGTTATTTCCTTCAGAACTTGGGTCTGCAGTTTCTGCTGAAAAATATCTATTGATAGTCTTGTTTTGTAAGAGTTCCCTTACACATAAAAAGTTGTTTTTCTCTTGCAGCTTTTGAGATCCTCTCATGTGTCTTGTTGTGGATCTCTTTGGTTCATCTAATTTGGAACACACTGGGCTTCCTAGATTTGGGTCTGTTTCCTTCCCCAGGAAAGAGAATTTTTCAGCCATTATTTCATCAAATAAGTTTTCTTCCCTTTTCTCTCTTCTTTTGAGACCCTTATAATGTGAATGTTGATCTACTTGATGTTGTTCCATAATTCCCTTCAGCTATCTTCAATTTTTTTTAACCCATTTCCCATTTATCCAGAGAATACTTGCAGGCGGCACTTGCAGCTACAGCATTTATCCTGAGATAACTCGTGGATTACAGTCCTAACCTCAACCCCTAAATCTGCCATAAAATATCTCAATCTTATTACTATTTGGCATCGCTCTAGTAATTGATAGTCTTTGGAAACAAACGACATCATTATATTTATAGCATTCTGTTTTTAGTAGTGATATTTCCATTTACAAAATATAGTAATTTTTGATCGCCAAAAATGTCAAATCCCAGATGTTCCACTTTGTGTTGTTTCATGCTTTGAAATTTATCACATGAAAAAAATTAATACTGATCATCATATACATATCTGTTACATTAGGACTGGAGAGAAGTTGTTTAGAAATAATTACAAAAACTGTTTTTATATTTTATTTTCATATTGAAAACCAGTCAGATTTGCTTCAGCCTCGAAGAGTGTTTATGTAAAATTAACACTGGCAGCGAGCTGCACTTTTTTTCTAAATGGGAAATGGGTTAAAATTCTTTTTGTTGTTCTGCTTGGGTGAGGCTGCTTGGACTATCCATTCCCATCCATGAGTTCATTGATCATTTCTCTTTCTTTTTTGGGGGGGGGGGTGATCTTTTTTTTTTTTTTAATCTAGTCTTATGTCGGACCCACTCTAGTACATTTTTCAGTGCAGTTATTGTATTCTTTGGCTCTGCAGTTTCTATTTGGTACTTTCTTATATTTGCTATCTTTGTTGAAGTTCTCAGTGTTCATCCATTCTTCTACCCAGTTTAGCGAGCAACTTTATGACAGTCATTTTGAACTCTATCAGGTAAATCACTTATCTCTTTCATTAAAGGACATTTTCTGAGGTTTTATCTTGTGCTTTCATTTGGAACATATTCCTTTGTTTCTTCATTTTCCTTAACTCTGTGTAAGGAATATATATACATATATATACACATATATACACACACATATATATATATACATATATACGTATATGTATATATATATGTATATATACATATGTATATATATATACACACACATATATTCATTAGATAAAAACACTACTTTTCCTAGTCTGTAAGGCATTACCTCATGTGAGATGAAATGTATCGTTCATCCCTGCCCTAGCTACTGGTTGTCTTTCAAACCTTTGTGATAGTCCAAGCAGCCTATTTTATTTTTAGTGTTTCCCAGTAGTCAAGGCTGCGTCAAGACCTCAGTGTCTCAAAGGAGAGGATCTCAGTCAGCACCTAGATTCAGGCTGATTGGAAGCCAGACCCGCAGGCAGCATCTTTTTAAGAATATAGAGTCCTGTGGGACATACACTGTAGTCCCACAGGCCATCAGAACCAAGTGATCTAGAAGTGTCCCTTGGGCTTCATTTGCAAAAGTTGGGGTACCAGACAAGTGTATGAGCTCCTTTTCAGGAGATACCAGAGACCTGGAGTGAGAGAGAAGGAAATCATTAAGATGGCATCCACTGGCCTCCACCCCTGGAGTGTACCTAAGTAGGCCCCTATCTGTGTACCAAACTAGAAGCTTGTTCAAGCTCCATGACGAGCAAATAGGCCTTTCACAAACAGTCTGGGAGTATGTTTCAGTCTGCTATCTGTGCAGTGCCTTGAGGGTGGTAGCCAGCCAAGAACTGTCTCACTGTTACTAGTCTCATAGGACTCAGGAATGCAAGCCCTCTGGCCACCAGAGCAAGGCAATCAATGATGTCCCCTGGGTGCAGCTGTAAAAATAGGGATGCCATATGAGGGTACAGCTCCTTTCTGGGAAATATATACTAGTGAGCTGGAGTGAGGCAGAGGGAAATGAGCATACAAAGAGGGCATCCACTAGCCTCCATCTCCGCAGAGTACTCCATCAGGCCTTTAGATCTCTGTTAAATTATATGCCTGTCCCCAGATGGATGTTTTAAGCAGATAAGTCTCTTTCACTTACAGTCTTGGTATCATTCAGCTGCCTCTGTACTGGGTGGGCCCTGGAGTAGATGGGTCTGAGTGTGGGAGCCTTTTTAGTCATTTGTCAGTTTGCTAATAGCCTCATAAGTCTCGTGGATGTGAGCCCCATTGGTTTTCAAAGCTAAATGTCTGAGGCCTTGTCTCTCAGGTGCAGGTCTTAAAAGTTGAAGTGCCCAATATGTGGTTCAAACTTTGCTCCTTAGGAAGAAGGTCTGAGTTTTGAGTTCCTCCCAATTCTGGGTTGTTGCACAAACAGGTTATGGCAAGATTGTTATTTTAGCCTCTCTTACTCACTTTGATATGGGTTTTTGTTTGCCCAATGTGTAGGAGTTGCTTGGGCCATATTCAGTATTTTTTTTTCAGGGGAGAATGTTCCATATATAGCTATAGATTTTGTGAACCTGTGAGAGGAGATGAGTTCAGTATCTTCTTATGTTGCCATCTTGAACCAGAACTTGCCACTGGAATTTTGACAGGGATTGCATTCAATTTCTGGATTGCTTTGGATAGTATGGACATTTGAACAATGTTAATCCTTTCAAACCATAAGCAGATATCTTTTCATTTATTTGTGTCTATAATTTTTCATCAATATCTTAAACTTTTCAGTTTACAGATCTTTCACTTCCTTGATTAAATTTATTCCTAGGTATTTCATTCTTTTTGATGCAACTGTAAATGGGATCATTTTCTTAATTTCTGTTCCTGATAGTTTTAAGATGTTAGTGCATAGAAACACAATTGATTTTTGTACATTAATTTCGTATCCTATAATTCTGCTGAATTCATTTATTCTGGCAGGTTGTGTGTGTGTGTGTGTGTGTGTAGTCTTTAGGGTTTTCTATATAAAATGTTATGTCATCTGCAAATAGAGATGGTTTTACATTTTCCTTTCTGATTTGGATGCCTCCCCACCACACCCCACACTTTTCTAGTTGCTTTGGCTAGGACTTCCAGTACTATGCTGAATTAAAGTGGTGAGAGTGGGCATCCGTGTCTTGTTCCTGGATCTTAGAGAAAATGCTTTGTTTTTCATCACTGAATGTTAGCTATGAACTTGACCTTTAGCATGTTAAGGTACATTCCCTCTATATTCAAGTAGAGCTTTTATCATAAATAGATGTTAAATTTTGTTCAATGCTTTTTCTATATTTTTATGATTTTAATCCTTTTGCCATGTAGCATATGACACTGATTTGTTGATGTTTATCCATCCTTGCATCCCTGAAATAAGTCCCACTTGATCATGGTGTATAATCCTCTTAATGTATTGTTGAATGTGGTTTGCTAATATTTTGTTGAGGATTTTTGCATCTATGTTTATCAGTTAGATTGGCCTGTAATTTTCTTTTCTGTGGCATCCTTGTCTGGTTTTGGTATTGGTACTGCTGGCTTCATAAAATGAGTCTGGAAGTGTTCCTACCCTTCTATTTTTTCAAAGAGTTTGAGAAGAATATTTCGCCTTAATTTCTGAAAGCTACTTTCACTGGGTTAAGAATTTTATGTTGATTACACACACACACACGCATGCACACACACACACACGCGCGCGCGCGCGCACACACACACACACACACACATTGCAGGAATTTAAAAATGTTATTCCTCTATCTTTTGATTGACTTTTTTTCTGGAAAAAAAATCTGCTCTGGTCCTTCTCTTTTTTTTTTTTTATCAGTCTATTTTTTGTTTCAAGCAAAAGGGTAAATCTAGAGGCTCTTCTTTTACCTGACAGAAGTTTTCTCCATTCTTTTGAAAGCTCGCACTCTTTCAAAGCATTTATGCTTAAAGTATCCTGCTCTGACTACCTAGTTTAGGTCAGTTTTGCTTTAGGGATTGGGACAATAAAGTTTCTCAAGCTTTTTTTCTTTGGGTCTTCTTGTAAGTGTGCATATTCTGACCTTCCTTATTTTGGAGGAATATGAGAGCTAAAACTCAGATTTGAGTTTGGGATACAAAGTCAGGCAAAAAGGATTTTTTCTGGCCTGTTTCAGGTGCTAAGTTCTTGTATATATATAGCTTAAGTTAAAGAATCCATCACGAAGTTCAAAGATTTACCTAGTAATGTATACCTAGTATATACTCTCTCATTATATATATATATACTCTCTATTAGCATTATATATATTCTCTCAGGACTTCATGGGAATCTGGGGACAGAATTTAGATACCTGCAGGGTAAAGTTAACAATATAATGTAGGGCTAAGTGGGTGTGAATTCTGGAGTCAAACTAAATTAGAATCTTTATAGTATTGAGTTATATTACTTAATTTCTCTAAGTCTCACCTTTTTTCACCTGTAAAAGGGATTTTTAAAATCTATTATCTCTAACAAAAAAACAGTGCCTCATAGGTTTGTTCTGGAGGTTGAATAAGATACTCTACACAAGTTGCTTAACTCAGAGCTATAAGTACTCAATGAATTATCACCATCATCATTTCCCTGGAGAAAATACTATCATAATTCCTTTTCGATCTCATCCAAAACTGCCAACAAAGCCCAAATATGTAAGTACTCAAGGTACATAACACTGATTCATGCAAATTTAACATTATATAAATTATACCCTAAGACAGTAAAATTTTATAGAAACAGTTTATAACGCTTATAAAAACACACAGCAGAACTTCAGGTTTCAGCTCCAGCGTGTAAAGAGCTTGGTAGTCATCATTCTTATCCTTATAAGAAAAAAAAAAAAAACAGAACAAACAAAATCAACAGCTTTTCATAGAGTATCAGAACTGGTCAAGATATACCAATAGAAGAAAGTCTGGGAGGATTAAAAAAGCAAACAAACCAAGACTTAATACCCACTTTAAAGATGCAGATAGATTAAAAGTAAAGCAATGAATAAAGATAATCGATGATAACACAAAGAAAGCTGAAGTAGCTATAGTAATTCCAGATAAAGAGGGGAATTACATGATAAAGAATTCAATTCACCAAGATATACAATACTTAATATGCAACTAACAGCAGAGCATCAAAATATCTAAAGCAAAAACCAACAGAAGTGCAAGGAGAAACTGATAAATCTTCAACTATAGTTAGAAACTTCAACACCACTTTATCACTAATAGTAATTTTCTGTCTAACACTACCATCAATCAACAAAGATCTAATTGATATTTATAGAATATTTCATCTAACAATAAAATACACATTCTTCCCAAGCTCATATGGAACATTTATCAAGAGAGACCAAATTCTAGGCCATAAATCATACCTTAATAAATTTAAAAGTTTAGCGATCATACAAAATACACTCTCAAACCAAAATGGAATTAAACTACAAATCAATAATTAGATAGCTGGACAATTCTAAAATATTTGAGATTAAATAACACACTTCTAAATAACACATGATATCAAATAAGTCTCAAAAGAAAGTAAATGACATTTTTAACTAAAAGTGAAAATATAATCTATTAATTTGTGGGATGTATCAAAAACAGTGGTTAGAGGGACGTTTACAGCACTGAATGCGCATATTAAAAAAAGTACCTAAACTCATTTATCTAAGTTTCTACCTTAGGAAACTAAAAAAGAAGAACAAATCAAAAGAAGAAGAAAATAATAAAAATTAGAGCAGAAAGAAATGCAGTTAAAAAAGAAATCAATGGAGAAAATCAATAAAACCAAAAGTTTGCTCTTTGAAATGATCAGTTAAACTGATAAACCAGTAGCCAGGCTAACCATGAAAACAGAAGATAAAATACTGATATCTGAAATGAAAGAGGGTCATCACTACTGATCCCATGTACACTAAAAGGAAAAAGAAATATTGTGAATAACCTACTCCTTGATATGTGATGGACCAAAACTTACAAAAAGAGAAACAGGTATCTTAATAGGCTTATATCTATTAAATTGAATCAATAACCTTCCAAAAAGAAAAGCCACAGGCCCAGATAGTTTCACAGATGAATCCTAATGAATATTTAAGGAAGAAATGAGACAGACCTATTCTCTTTTAATCTCTGAGAGAACTGAAGCAGAGAAATACTTCCTAACTCATTCTATGAAGCCAGAATTAACCTAATACCAAAACCAGATAAAGACATTATAAGAAAAACTACAGACCAATTTCTCCATTTTGCAAAAATCTTCAATAAAACATTAGGAAACAGAATCCAGCAACATATAAAAAGAATTATATACCATGACTAAATGAGCTTTATTCCAGGTATGAAAGGCTGGTTCGGTATTCAAAAATCAATTAATATAATCCATATCAGTAGGCTAAAAAAGAAAAATCAAATTTTTCTCAATAGATGAAGAAAAAGCTTCAAGATTTACTATAAAGCCACAGTAATTAAGACAGTATGGTACTGGCAAAAGAAGATCAATAGAAGACAACAGTCCAGAAACAGACCTACATAAATATAGTCGACTGATCTTTGACAAAGGAGCAAAGAGACAATTCAATGGAGACCAGCTAGTCTTTTCAACAAAAGATGCTAGAACAAGTAGACATTCATACACAAAAAGACGTATCTAAACACAGGCCTTAAGTCTTTCACAACTCAAAATGGATCACATACATAAATATAAAATGTAAAACTATAAAACTAGAAGACAATGAAGGAAAAAACCTAGGTGACACTGGTTTTGGCAACGGGTTTTTACACATAACAAGCAAAAGCACAATCCATGAAAGAAAAAATTTAAGTTGGAATTTATTAAAATTAAAAACTTATCCTCTGCAAAAGACACTATTAAGAGACTAAACAGTAAGAAAACAACCAAATTAAAAAATGGGCAAAAAGGCTGAAGAGACACCTCACCAAAGAAGATACACAGATGACAAGTAAGCAGATGAAAAGATGGTTAACACTGTGTCATTAGGAAATTGCAAATTAAAATAGCAATGAGATAGCACTACATATCTTTTATAATAACTAAAATTCAAAACACTGACAACACCAAATGCTGATGAGAACGTGGAACTATGGGACCTCTCAAAACTCAAAACTCTCAACGGAACTCACTTATTGCTGGTGGGAATACAAAATGTTACAGCCACTTTGGAAGATAGTTTGGCAGTTTTAAATGGCTAAATAATCTTACCATATATAGGTATTTCCCCAGTTGAGTTGAAAACTTATGTTCACAAAAAAACCTGCACACAAATGTTTATAACAGCTTTGTTCATAAATGTGAAAAACTGTAAGCAACCAAGATGTCCTTCAAAAGATGAATAGACAAACTGGGATATTCATACATGGAGATACATTAGCAATAACAAAATAAGTTAGCAAGCACAGAAAGATATTTACAAACTTTAATGAATATTGCTAAGTGAAAGAAGCCAATCTGAAATGGCTGTAAGGTATGTGATTCTAACTATATGACATTCTGGCAAACTATAGAAACAGCAAAAAGATAGTCTTATAGTTTAAGAATTTAGTTTAAGATAAAGCATTTCAGTTTCAAAATTCTATTTTAGATTCCAACATCAGCTGGTACTATTTCAGTGTGATATATACAACGATGGAGAGAATGCAACATATACAGGTCACTGTATCTGTACTAAATAAACTGAGGTAAGTGTATTGTATGTTTGCAATTTTTGTTAAATTTGTGTTGCCACGTATTCAGCCATCCTCTCTCCTCTTTCTCGTACGATTCCACATAAGCACTATTCCCAGCTCAGCTACTTCACCAGTGTCTGCACCAAAATCAGCAGTTCACTAAACAAGGTACAGTGAAGTTAGTTTTCACCCAACTAAATCCCTACCTTGAGTGCCCTCTCCATCCAGGCCACCACTGTATCCCATTTCCCAGAATGGCTTCTGATATAGATAGAAGGTACTCGGTAAATATTTGTGAATGAATAAACTGCCTAAAAGTTTAAAAATTCTCTAACAGTTAAACATTTTATCAAATTTAAAATGATCTCGACTGTTTAAAATGTTATCAAAGAATGCCAGACCAAACTAAGGTAAAACTCTAACAAATAACATTTATTTTTCTTTTACATAGGTATTTCACAGCCTGAACATCACACTGCCTTCAAAGAAAGGTGCTTTTATGCCATTATATTTTACTATTTACCGCACAGGCATTAAGCATTCCCATTAACATGGTGAGACAATTTGCTGGTAAACATTTAAACACACAAACATTGATTTCAATATCTCAACATATTTTTGGTCATAACCAAGGAGGTACATCAAAATATGACAACATTGGCTAATATTTTACAAGCAAATATTTAACTCTGCATAGTTGTATACAATAGGCTGTGGTAATAAATAGTATCACCAATCTCATCAACTATTAACTGGCCACAAAAAGCCTAACATTCATTTTAATTGATATGAAATGCTCTATTAGTGTAGTTTCAACATAGCCTTAAAATGCTGTGGGTGTTTAACTCCGAATACATGAAAAAAAAAGTACTAAACTGGTATGTTTCAGTTAACTACAAATATGTCATGTTCACAGATTACATTCCTAACATGAAGGCAAATGTTTAAATAGAAAAAACTAGCAGTCCAAAAAATGTGAATGTGCAAATTGTGAGGAAAACATTGCATTTAAATTTGCACTCAATTGCAAGTTACAGTACTAGCTGTTTAAACACTAACAGGAAAAATATTCAGCAGGAAAGAATGGAAACGACCTCTCTTGGCAGAGAACTAGTCATTGCATACTGCTCCATAGCTTAGAAAGTGTTTCTGGTGATCTAGAGCTTCTAACACCTTATGACCATCCTTCGTTCAATAAAGGAAACTGCAGGCATGCTTCAATCAGTAGTAAGGATAAGAAGAAACACCTGAATCAGCAACATTTTAATTTGCTATGAAGGTCCTTCTCATTATTATAACTTAATGTTTTCTGAATCAGGTTTGCTAAATGCTGTAAAGAATAGCTACCCTTCATACAATACTAGGTTTGATTTTTTTTTTTTTATGTCAGCATGGTAAAAGGTACATGCAGTCATTCTACCAACGTGTATAGGCAGTACTCAGCATAACACTCAGCTTGAATCAGATTCAAATTCTACACAGAGATTCCCTGTATTGTTTTCAATGTGTTAACTGCTTGGAAAGCAGAAATGTCTAGTAATTACTGCAGTGTTTTTTAACTGAAATGTTTATAGAAAAGCCTCAATCTTAAAGTCTATAGAATATCAAGAATTCTATTCGGGATGTTAAAAGCACTGGGCAAAACCCTGGTTTTCAATGTGCCATCTGCCCCACAGGAGAAGATCCGATTGCCCTGGATGATGTCAATCTGCATGACTCCAGCCCCAAGGTTTCTGAATATGGATTGTTTAGCATGTTCATTTTTAAATGAATGAATCAGACCATGGCCTGTCAATCTCCAAACCTAGTTAAAAGGAAAAACAGTGAAAACAAGAAGCGTAAGTCTTTGAAAAAAGAAAGACCAACAACAAAAACATGGCCTTCACTTTTGTTCCCGTGTCCCAATGCTCCCAACCACTCGGATGATTTACTCCCTGTATTTCACTGTCCTTTCAAGTTTCTCCCTTCGCATCCTCTTATAATTTCATATTAACCACATATGCCCCATTTCCAATTCATTATTTAATTAAACACGTTCTTAATGTTAAGCTAGGCTCTGGGCAACATAACAGTGCCATCTCATTTATCCGGAAACCTCAACTATACAAAACAGTCAGGTACTGGGGGCAGAGGTGGGGAGTGAAAAGGAGGTGCTGGGGAGCCAAACTAACGTCACCAAAAAAACCCACGCATTAATTAAATTTACATGCTTTACTCAAGAGTTCTTTAAGGCTTCTTACTAACCTGAGAGTCTGAGGTTGATTATCTGGTTTTCTAGACCATAACAGTTTAGAAAGAACCACAGAGAAGGGTGTCAAGAGACATTCAATATCTCCACAAAGTTTTATGCCCTCATTTCAAAGAGCACGGTGGGGTTTTTCTTCTCAATCAGTGTTGACAGCAGATAAAAATAATACATAATAGCGCATTCCAATGCTACCTCTTGTGCTAACTCACCTTTATGTTACCTTCTGCTGAACCTGTAGTAAAAAACTCCTCACAGGGATCCAGAGACAGAGCTTTAATGGCTGAGTCATGTGCCTGGAACGTGTGGATTAGCTGCCTCTGCCTGATGTCAAAGATGCAAACGCATCCTTTCCTCCCTCCAGATATTAGGAGTTGATGTTTAGGCGCATACTGAAGTACTGTGGCACCATGATCATGGCATGTGAAACCTGAAGAAGAAAAACAAGAGCCTTTTCCAAAAAAATTTCTGTCTTGGCAATTCTGATAATATTTAAATAATATAGAAATTATCATTTTTCATTCTAATTTCTGTAATTGTATGATCAAAGTTTTAAAAAAGATGCCAAGTCAATGACAGAAAAAATTATCCATAATCTCAATATGAAAATACACACACAGGAAATTTAAACCTTAAGCCCAAATTGTTATACTGCCTCATAAGTATGTAGAAACAAAAGTACAGAGGAGACCAAGCTTCTCAATGACATGTTTAGCCACTGATGACAGCTATTTACCTTCTCTTAGCTCCTGCCCATACATACCTGACAAGAACTTTGGATGAGGCTGTAACTGAAACTCAAGTACACCAGTGTGCAAATTACCAGCCACATGGTGTTAGCCTTCAAAGATTCTCTGCACTTTAATATGATTAAAGCCATAAACTACTATGTGGCAATCTTTAAAAGATGTTAATAGTTATTCACTGAAAAATCTGCAATCAACTGGGGAAAACTATCTTTCAAAATGTACATCAGTAGAGTAAAAGACTGAAATCTTTCTGTAAAAAAATCCACTCAGCCTGGTTTAACCCAAATACTGCATGGAGAAATCTTTCAGTTGCATTATGTGGAAAATACTGTCTTAAAATGAATACTATTTAACTGATATTGTTCATATTTCTAGCTTTTACTATAAGGTCAATTAACTTTTATGGTTAGGTTTAATTCTTTAAAATATCTCATTTCCATTGAGCTCAGTGAATACTTTTCAACTAATTCCTTAAACAGCCTTGTTAGTAACGCCACGTACCATACCATATTTTCTAAACAGAATACAACTGAACACTAGGCTAGCTGGATTTCTATGACCATACATATTTACCTCAGCAAGGTAGCCAGTTATTCCAGTTAACTTTTAGAATTTTATTCTAAATATTTCTCTACTGTCAACCCACAAACGCTGACTGGATTCACTGGTTAAAATAAAACCAGGGAAGCATTCCTTCACAGTGTATTAAAAATCACAGACTTTAACTCACCATGAATGAGGCTGTTTCCAGGTGATATCAAAGTGTCCCAAAGACATACGTTTCTTATAAAGAAACAACAATAAGAAAAATACATTGTAAACAATTGTTCTGAGCCATCACCAGGGGCCAACCGTCTTCAAGTCAAGTGTCTTACTGAATCTTGTTACCTTTTTTGTTCACTCACATTTATAAAGCAGTGATTCTCAACTAGAATGAGGGTAGAGCTGGGACTGGGGCTGTATTTCTTCTATGATTTTATACTTTGCACACTACACAGTTCTGTCTTATGTAGTCCTACCTGTCTCTGCCCCATCTCATCCTCCAGCCCCATCTCTTTTCCTTTACTGCTCCAGGGGAATTGAGATAGGATTTCCCAGATGCAAGGGATACTTCCATACCCCCAGGGGGAACTACTGCAGGGAAATGAGAGATGTCATATTCATGGGCACCTGTTGCCACTGAAAACAGTGTGAGGTAAAACACTGAGAATGACGGCTACAGAGTATCAAATGCATACTAGTTCTCCAGAACATGACAGTATTAACAGCAATGAAAAAAAAACTAGTAGCTTTAACATAAAAATTACACATACTTTTTGACTGACTACATTAGGAGTAATTTTTGTTTTTTTCTTTGGTAAGGAAAACTAAGAATTATGTAACAAGGAGTTTTTGTATTCCTGGGCTGAAAAAACCTACTAAATAGAAATCCACACTTTCTAGTGAGAATAGCTTTCTGCCAAAAAAAAAATTTTTTTTAAACTTTAGGTTTATTTGAGCCAAAATTGACAACTGCAGGGAAGCAAGATCTCAAATCTTTTCCAAAATGGCTTATTTCTTATTTTGCTTCTCTGTCAACCTACCTGTTGTCATTGGACTGCCCAGATGTGGCAACCAGACTTGAAGAGGTAATAAATGCGAAGTCACTTGTGGCTTTACTATGGCACTGCCAACTCTATGGAAAACAAAGTGTAATTGATGTTAACCAAAAATCCAATAAAGCTTGATACAGTACACACACACAGTTCTGCTAATATAGGATTATGCATGAGCTAAGGAGAGTTTTGTAAAACAGTCTACAATAAAGAATAAGTCATAATATGAGGATTAGCTGTCATGTATATTATTTGCCTAACAGCCAATAATTTTTTAAAACTGGAAAGGGAGGGTAAGAACATGGAATTAAAGGTTATGATTTTTTTGGAATATGCAACAAAAGAATAAGACACCAAATACATTAACATCATACAATTAGACGGCCTGGTAAAGTAAGGGCTCAATCAAATAATTTTAGTGCTAATGACCCCAAATGCATTTAATAAACTTCAATGAATAATATAAATCATAATAACAACACAAGGAAGACAAGTCTTACAAACCCATCTAGTCTAGACTGCAGTGTGAAAGACTTAAGTCAAATTAACTTTGTAACTGTCCACCTTCCTTATCACCTCTGTGCTCCCTGTCTTCACCCCCAGATGAAGAGCTTTAGCAATTATAAAAGCAAGATCAAAAGCAGTTCTGCAAATAATCCAGAGGTTTAAGGCTGTCCCAAATAGCTCTTGAGGATATTTCAGCACCCTGGGAAACCATTTACTGAGGCAAGCATGACTTTTCTTATTGGATCAGCTAGATGAGGAGAAGTCTGGAGGTGAGGACTCAGAAGGAAACTGGCAGGGTATTTTAAAATAAAACACATTTTTTCTGTTTGAAATTATTATGGTATAGATCTGACTGAAGGTAAAAGGACAAATTCAAGATCATTTCCATTTCTGTAAATACTTTATGATACAGCCTATAGTATACTAATATATGTTAACGTGTACATTCTAGAAAAAACTCTTTTAAGTATTTGGGAATCTATCTAAACCCTGGAGGTTCAGGACTTTTTATAAAATCAAAATATACGAAGACAGAAGTTCCGTTTAGGATAGCATCATCTTCCACCTCTCCCGGCTCCACCCCCACCAAATGAGGATGCTTGTCTGCATCATAAAATGTTTTAATATGATTTGGATTAATGAATAAAGTGGTCTGTTGGGATTGGTTAGTTTATAACTTAGTAAACAGAATTCTGGAACAAAATGGAATACAGTCAACCCTCCATATCTGATCAAAAATATTTTTAAAAGTTACATTGTTGCTGACATGTAGTATGAGTATGTAGTTAGGACTGAGATGGTTTCATCTGTATTGAACATATACAGACTTTTTTCCTTGTCATTATACCCTAAACAACACAGTATACCAACGATTTACATAGTACTTACACTGTATTGGGTATTATAAGTAGTCCAGAGATGATTTAAAGTACATGAAGGATGTGCACAGGTTATGTGCAAATACACCACCACTTTATATAAGGGATTTGAACATCTGTGGATTTGGTATCCACGAAGGTCCTGGAACCAATCCCCCATGGATACTGAGGGACAACTGTATATGGAACCTGTCTGATTCTTAATACAGGTATCTAAAATGAATCACTAGAAAATTCTATCATTAAAAAGAATCAGTTTTCAAAACGAATAAAAGTATAATAAAAATGTACCTTATGGAGGACCACACACAGGGAAAGTCCCTGAATTTTTTCAAATATAAAGATTATCCTTCAAGCTGTTTTATTTTTTAAGTCATTTCAGTCTAAAACTAGGGCAATGATGGGTTCAGGGCTGTGGTTGCTGGACGCAACTGTCTTTTTTCCACTAGATCCACCAGAGATTCACTGTCTGAAACTGACACTTCATAAACAAGTGGCCTCTACATGCTCTGGGAATGCTGAGCGAAGCGATACTTACCATGTAAGGTTTAGGATTTGCTGCAGTTTGGTTTACTTGCCAGATACTCAGAAAACCCTCTCCATCTGCAACACCACACTGTAAGAAAGTAAATATTAAACATTGTTTCTTATCAAGCTAAAAACATTTAAGGAAAGCAGTCACTTAGTCACCACTTAACTAACATTCTGCTTATACCTATGTTTCTATTGCTACAGTTCACAAGAAAGTCCAAGTACTATAACATCCTGCCATCTTTTAAATGCTTTTCCACACCTATTTCACTGTTTTCCTCTTAATTTTCTGTAGTAGAATTTAGTGAGAAACTGAAAGGTTTCTCTCAGGTGTTTGACTATGCTTATAGGTACCACCAACACACTACACAGAGCTCTTTACCCTCACAGAGTATTTAGTATCTTTAAGTGGATAATCAATCCATATAAAATTTTGAGGATTTATGCTTTTGTTAGGAGGTGAGGGGGTATATAAACAGACAACAACAAACTACCTGCTTGGCTTAAACCAGCATCACTGAATTTGCTTTTAGATGTAGTTTTACTAACCATTTACTCATAAATATCTATAATTATTTTTAGATGACTTAGCAGTAACCCCTAAGAACTAACCTTGTTGCCTTGAGAATTAAAATATAATCTGGTAACTCTTGCATTGCCAGCTTGGCGGAAACAGACAAGTTGCTGAGGTCGTGTCCATTCAAACATTCGTACACTGCCATCTTGAGCACCTGTAAGATCTGAAATACACGCGGAAAAGCAGAAAATAAGAAATGGAAAGCTAAAGAAAGAGTTCCAATATTTTCCACTCTATAAGTCGACTTCAAAATGATACAGGTCACTTACAATCATTGGATCGTAAAATACTTACAGTATTGATGGACTGGATGTGAGGTCATTCTCTTAACATTATGTAGATTTCTTTTCATAAGCTTTAAAAGAAGATAATAAAAAATGAATTTATTTTGTAAATAACGAAAGACATGAGGAAGGATATGATTCAGGCCAATCTTAATTCTGGTAACATTTATTCTTCTACAACTGGCTTATTACTGAAATAAACCCTGTTGTGGATTTTATGAACCACTTAATACATGAATCTTGTCTGAACAGCTGTGGAAGCATAGTCACTTACTGGTGCAGCCTGTGTGGACTGTGAGGATACCAAGTAGCTTCATCTAATGGTACAAGGAACGCTCCTCCAGTGCCCCTCCCCGAGGACAATCAGGTGTATCTCCAGAGTCTTCAGAGTAGAACACGAGAATGGGCCCCCTTAAACTACACTAACAATGTTACTGATGCACTTGTCAAACCTCTTTGCTTTACCACTTTTTGCCTCATGGTTTACTCATTTATAAATGATAATGGGAGATAATAATAGCACCTTCTCCCTAGGGTTGTTATGAGAAAAAGCATGCACCTGACACAAAGAAACTTAGAATACATTAGCTATCATTATAGTATACTAACTGGTCACTGCCTCTGATCTTCAGGATCTTTCCTATGTCAAAGTAATTCCACCTTATTTTTGAGGGAGTCCATATCCAGAAACCACACCTAATAGTGAATAACATACCACACTAGCTCCAGTGCTTGTCTGTCCACTGCCCAGCCATGGCAGAGATGACGGTGGATGCACCTGATTTGCTGAGTAGGATGATGCACTGGGTTGATAGAGAGTTGTAGTGGAACCACGATAATCAATATCATCTGAACTGTGAAAAACATGTGTGTTATTGTGAAAATTCCATTTTCTCAACACAAATTTCAATTACAGAGGTTCTTCTGTAAACACAGGACAGTCTTTATGTTTAAAAAATGAGTAAGTATCCATGAGAAAAGCTTAGGTACACATCCTAATCACAGCCAGTTTTAGTATTGATTAACGTTTTTTTCCCCTTTAGGCAAAGTATAAATTTAGTTCAGTGTTGTTCGGGTGTAATTTCATTGCTGCACAAGTTGGAACAAATGTTTTGAAAGTATTTAACAAGATTTTCTTTTTCTCATGTATAGAAGAAAGTTATATGTACTCTTCAAGTATAGATAGCCCATGTATCAAATTCACACATTTTTTAAAAGTTGAGTTTAAAGATTTCTAAAAAGGTATAATTATCACATAAAAATGTTAAAGTAATTTTTATGATGGATAGAGATTACATGTAATATATTACAAGTGTGATATTGAAATCTAGTTATATACTGACAAAATAGAAAAGTCAACAGAACATGGAGAGATGTTATCATGGCATCATTCCCAAGCAAATAAAATTTTCAAGAGTCTGGAGAAAAGCAAGAGGGAGGGCAAATGTGGAGAAGAAACCCTGATACAGGAAAGTGTTGCAAAACACTCTTGGTGCAGTGTGAACAGCTTTACTGAAAAGTTGTCCACATTTTTATCTGTAACAAAGTTATGCTTATAAGAAGAAAGAACACTGGAAACTACTTAGTAAATATGACTCATCAATCAGTCTAATATATTTGTGTATATTGCTTCTTGCTCTAATTATCCAGATCAATTGAATTTACTGAATATTGTGCAATTCCTCACATTTCTTTGAGGTTAAATGTCAATGTGGCAGTTGTTAGCATTAGACTTCAGTGATGAGGATTATCCTGACCCAAACACTATAAATAGTTCAAGGTCTAATGGAAAAAGTATGAGTAATATGTTTACTGATATAAGCAGAGCCTTTTATTGACAGCTAAACCAACTGTTTGTCTCCTACCCAAATGAAGGGAGAGAGATACAAATATACTTTTCAAGCTACTTCAAATCAAATCATGTGCATAATCATTTAAAGGGTTCCCTTTAAAGAAAGCTACATTTAAAATGTACTACATAAGACTATCAAACCTTTTGGATTCTCTGTCAAATTCTTCTCCAATCCACATGTATGACTGACAGGCCAGTAGAGAAGTAACATCGAGTTCTTGTACATCATGTGTTGAAGCCAAAACAATTTCATTACAGTTTGCCTGTAAAGCAAAGGTGGAGTCAATAATTTAAGCAATTTCACTAAAAAGAAGTACATTGTTTATAATGACTAAAGCTCTTACCTTATTAATGGCAAATGCCATGATCATATCTGATTCCTTATGAATGATTTTTGCCTTTCCACCTGGATAGCCCAGATCAGCTTCAACCTACAAAACATTTGTCAGCAGTTTTAGTTGTTGCAGCATAGCTCCACGTAGAGATCTGCACATCCCACAAAACAAAAGGTAAGAAAATGTAGCAGCAGCAGCAGCAGCAGCAAGTAAAAAGGGACCAGTAATTTAGTGTGTTGAGAATTAACTCTGGAATTAGCTTAAATTCTGATGCCCTGTAATCAAGCCAATTATAAATATCTCCATTGTGATTATAGGATACTGATTAAATGTCATAAAAGATTTCTAACATAGTTTTCATTAGTATTTATGACAGTAATGTGTTTCTCTTATCTCTTCCAAAAGTGTGCAAAGATACTATAGTAAGAATGTGTATACAGAAGAGTCACAAAGTGGAGGAAAAAAAACAGACAAAAGAGTCACATAAGAAATAAAACTTTTTAAAAATAAGAGTGATGAGCTAGGAATAAAGAGAAGCTGGAAAAAATAGAAAGCAATAAAGGAGACTGATGAGAGGAAAGTGCAGTGGCTTAGGGTCAAAGATGATGGGAAGGAAAGAAGAGGCAGAATCAAGAAGGAAGAGAGAGAAACAATCACATTCAAAAATAGATTGGAAAAGTGACAGAACTAGAGATGGAACAGGAAGTAAGAAAGAGAACCAGTAGCAGAAGAACAAGCCACTGAGGTACATGACAGCAATGAGTACTCTGACGAGTTAGCCAGCTGAGCAAGTCATGGTTAGTATTAGAGATGAGGTGTTAGCTCCCTGAACTTTAAAGAATGAGCTAAGTACAAGAGCTTTGAATACTACCTTGCTGTGGCAATCTTCTGCTACGGAGTTTTGTTTGACCTGCTCCACATGTTCTTCTACAGACTAAATAACACCACACCATCACAAACACAAAACACATGCATGAAACAAAATTATAAAGAGAATGAACAGTTTCAAACTGCAATGGTCACTCCATCACTTAAAGATGGCAATAATGAATTTGCAAGATTTCCTTTTAAAAGCACAAAAACAAGAAATTAAACTGAGTAAAACATAATGTAATCAAACAAACACAACACAAAGCAAACCAGGCAAAATTAAAGTTAACATGACTATTATGTAAGTTATTTTAAAATAAAAATTAGTTATTTGTATATCAGTTATGTAACTTAAAGTTCTAACTTAACTGTAATATCTAAAAATAAAACCTATATGCACAAGGAGATGCGTTCTATCCCACATAGCTTCCTATTCTATAGGAGTTTATTTCAAATACAAATTACAACTACTTATTTCTAAATACAGTTCGAAAGTACTGATAATTATTTCACTCTTACTCATGAGGAATATATCCATGAAGACAGAGTCAAGGATTAGAATTCACATTAACCATTTATTATAACCACATGATTTTTCTCCTTATAAGTAAATAAATGTTTGATAAAATGAGGCATGAGAAAGAAATCACACAAATAACCTGCTACTAGTTGATAAGGTCACTAGGGGTGGCTATAGTCAGAAATAATATTTCTACTCTGCTGCGGAAACCTCTGAAGTCAGAGCAATACATTCCTAATACCTCTTGAAGTGACTGCTTCACTAAAGCAAAAAGGACCAAGTTCTCCAACGTGCCTTCAGCGACTGCCCTAGGGCTACTGCAGATGCCAAAGAAAGAAGTAAAGTGTGCAGGGGCCAACTCAGCAAAAGCTCAACTGCTAAAGAACTTATTTGCCTTTAATCAAGTAGCTTAGTTTGCCACATTTACCAATTTCACAAAACTTGTTTGTGGAATATTCTTTAATATGTTCAATAAATAAAAATTTCAACATTTCTTAGGGGAATTTTATTAAGTCATTTTTTATGCTAACATTTTCAGCTAACATTTTAGCACTTAGAATTAGTTTGCAAATTTTACTAATTCACTGATTTTACCAAATTTACTGATTACCAAAATCCTATTTAATAATTTTAAAAGCTAGAACTATCTTATTGGATGGG
The DNA here is from genome assembly GCA_028627145.1 of Eidolon dupreanum. Classification (NCBI taxonomy): domain Eukaryota; kingdom Metazoa; phylum Chordata; class Mammalia; order Chiroptera; family Pteropodidae; genus Eidolon; species Eidolon dupreanum. The sequence continues at coordinate 47,685,636 of CM053509.1, read as the reverse complement.
TAGTTTTAATAATGTTGCACATTTCTGAACTTATGAACAGTTTTTGTCTTAACAGCTTTAACATTTTTTTCATAACTTTTTTTCTTAATGAAAACAATTTTTCAGCAGACCTATATTATTCAGTACAGTAGCCACTAACCATATGTGGCTAATTTTTTTTTTTTTAGATGAGGCAACCCTTGGCTGAACTCACAGACTACAAGAACCTTGTCAGCTTACAATCTCTTATTTTTTATTTTTTACGCCTACAGCACCTGGTCTTCTTATGGTGGTCTCCCATCCAAGTACTAAACAGGTCCAACCCTGCTTAGCTTCCAAGATCAGAAGGGATCGGGTTCGTTCAGGGTAGCATGGCCTCAGACTTAAATTTAAATAAAATTAAAAATTCAGTCCTTCGGTCACACTAGTCACATTTCAACTGCTCAATAACCACATGTGGATGGTGACTAGTATACTGAACAGAACAGATGTAAACTTCCATTATCATAGGAAGTTCTATTCGATAGTACTGGGCAAGAAAATTGTTTCATCCAACAATTTACAATTCAAAAGATATGAAAAGGGTACATAACTAAAATTCTTCCTCCACTCCAAATTCCTAGCCATGTACTTCCCTTCCCTGGAGACAACCAATGCTTAAACAACATTTTAAGAAATATTCTATTTATCTCTGTCCCACCTCTCTGTTCATGGAGACCCTCTGCTGGTAGAAAAAAAGCAGAGAATACACAGTTTGGCTGCTGATGCCAAGAGCACAGAAAATGGGGGGCATAAAGAAGGGGAGACAGGGGTGGAAAGAGGGAGAGGCTTAGTTAAGGAAGAGGGAAACCACAGAGGAGAAAACAAAACCTGAAAGGCAAGACGAGTCTGAGGGTCCAAGCAACCTAGACACCTGACTTCCCATAGAACTCCGAAGCTCTGACAATCCAACACAATCAGATGCCTACAAACCTTATGCATTCTTAAAGCATATTTTCAATACATCATTATGTTTAGTAATTTGAAGAACACTCAGAAGATTGATCCTTCAATGAACTGGCTTTCTGTGAATAACAGAGCTCTAATTGAATAAGTTTCCTTTATTTTAAATCTATTTCTGTATCTAGTTTTATGGCATATGGACTCAGCATCACTACAGGAAGTACTGTAAACAGTGGATTAAATGAATGAGGAAATGAATCTGGCTCTGTGAATCCCCTAACAAATCCTATATCAAAAATTTCAATACTATCAGGGAATAAGACTCAAAAAATCTCTATACTTCAATCCCAATTCTTCGTTTAAGTACATAATTTTTAAATCCGTAGAGAAAATAAATGGCTGTTCACAAAGGCTGACCACATGCCATCCAGGTAAGTGGGTAACTAGTGAAAAAAATGGATGTGGTAGGTTCTGTTGCCCTAGGTCTGGGGAGAAACTGAGAAGCAAATTCTATATTTTACCTTGGGAAACTGAATCATGTGGACTGTCCCTCTTGGTTTTCACTTAACGAAATGAAATATAATTCATTTTTCTTTTCTCATAAATTTTGTTTGCCAAATTTTTAATCACATTTGACACTGTACTCTGAGAACACTCTCCAAACTGCCCATTACCTCATTAAATGGCCAAGTGAACTGAAATGCTCATATAAAACACTTATAGATCCCTCGTTTTATAAGGAAGAGATCATTTTAAGTTCTATAGTGCCAGACTCCCAAATTCCTGATTCTTATTAAATCCTGAATGGGATCACATTAGTAATTCATATTTAGGTTAAAAATCACCATGCCATGCAGAACCTCTACCTCACTTTGTAAAAGCAATATTCTTTCATCTTCTATTTGGTTTTTCTGTAGTTTATTTTCTCTCACAAAATTATTCTGAATTTGTTGCTTCTAAAGTTTCTCCTGTTCCTTTCTAAATGCTAAATAAATAAAATACTTTTAAAGGGCTATACTGTATTTTCAATTAAATGATATTCAGAGAATCGTAATACTGAGTACACTCATTTATATAATACAGTCCTCAAATGATCCATCACGACGTTTATTACGTGTAAGGCCCAGTGAAAAATACTAAAGAGGAAATAGCAACTTTCACTTGATTATACATGATTTATCAGGGGACCTATGTCATTTCATTGTTATGAAATGAAAACTGTTAATTTTTTATCTTAAAAGAAATTTATTGTAGGTTGGCAAACTGTTACCCATGATGTATAAAGATAGTAAATTCCAACCAAAAAGTAAATTTCAAAATAAGTCAAGTACAGACTTCATTAGAAATGTTAAAGAAAACTACACAAGAATTACAATAGAATTTTTTTTAAATACCTCACTCTGCTTTCTTTTCTTAGTGAAAATATATCTAATAAATGTCTCTTGAAGAACTTCTTGTTTAACAAGGAAATGCCAAAGTCGTTTGACTGGAAGTGCAGAGGAATCCCGGGATCTAGTAAAACAATCAACATATCATACTCTTTTAGTCTGTAGAAAATGTGTTTCATATTTTCAGATGCTTTAAAAAAAAAAAAAAAACTCCATTATCTATTGCAAAGATACATTAAGCTAAACAAAATTTTCGAATTTATTTCACTTTTAATTTTTAGTTTTTCTAAAAATCATTCATTCATCTAGCAATTAATTCCCCAATTTGTTTGTCTGAATGAACGGACTGAGTTGAGAGTAAAATGAATCTCTTATTATTCACTTTTTAAATTATACTTTAGATTGGTTCTGTTGGTTAAAGCATGCTATCACCCATGAAAATAAAGTCATAGCTTTCATTTCTAATATCCTAATGACCTAAAAAGCCCTATTCTTTCAAGCTTATGAGCAATATTCTTAATAATAGCAGGCTGCCTCAAAAAAAAATAAAATGCCACTTACCAAAAAGGAGCCCAGATGAACATCAATGAAAAACAATGTATTTACTATTAAATTACTGAAAAAAGGTCAGTAGCACCTGTTTGCATACGTAGATTATCTCAAAATTTTTCTGTAAGTTCTTAAAATAACAAAAAAAACAATAAAGGTTTCTTCCTGATTATAAAAGCAGTATGCCTCTTGAATTATAAGTAATATTTGGGAAAAAAAATTTTCTAACCACATTTCTGATGTTATTCTTATCACATACTGCTAGAAATAGGACTGCAGGTTCAAAGTTACGTTTTGAAAGCTACTGGCATATTTTGACAAACTGTCTTCCAGAAGGGTTAAACCAAGCTACACTCATCAGCATTTTAAAGGCATTCTTACTTGAATGGAGTGTTTTCAGGTTCTAGCATTGCTTTATTTCGAAGAATAGCTGGTCCAGCTCCTACTGAAAGGTCAGTTGGATATGTATTGATATAGTTAGGGGGTGGACCTTCAAACTGATCCATTTTCTCTTGTAAGATGTGTTCCCAATTCTCCAAGTTTTTAATCACAGCAATACCTAATGGTGATGTTACAGGCAACTCTGAAAAGTGATAGAATATGTCATTTTATTTTGATAAAAATGTTGATCATCATCCACATATTTATAAAACCTAAATTTATAGCTGAAACTTCTGAAAGTACAACTAAATCTGAAAATGTTAATCTAGTATCATTTGGATTTTTAATGCTTTCAACAAAGCAGAAGGCCAGCTCTCTAACATGAACTGAGAAAATGTCTAGCTTTCTCCAGTCTGGTTTTTTGTTTTTCTTTCTACCTTCTAGGTAGACAGTGATTTCTGCTATGTATTAAAATCATAGACCGGAGCCTAAAATAAAAAATATCTCTTAAATATTCAATGCAGTATTTTCTTTACCAAATGCTCTTTCATATAAATTTTGTTAAGAGGAACTTGATGGGCATTTATTAACATTAATTTTCAAATTCCAAACTTACCAGAGAATTCCAACCCAGCAATGGGAAAGAAATTCTTGACGTTGTGAAGTACTAGCTTAACCATTGCCAAATGCAGAAGAGCCCAGCTGTTCAAGAAGGGACAAAAAAAAATTCTCTTTAATTGAAAAATAAAATTAGGAGAGAAGCACAGTAATGATCTTTGTCAACTGTTTAGCCCAATCTCCCACCCGGAAAGTTCTAACAGCACAACAATAAATTATGCATTTTTTCCTCACTAAAAATGTTTGTGTTTGCACTCTGTATGTAAACTAGTCTTTGAAACCAGATGTAAAAGAAATACTCTCATGTCTGGAAATTTACCTCAAAGGTACAGAATTCCTAACCTGAAAACATTAAGTCAGTTCTTATATAAATTCATGATAATTTTATTTAAAATCAATATTATAAGGATTTTTTTACAAAGGGAAAAAAAAAAAGAAAAAAAAGAGAAAAGCCTTACTTACCTATAAGAATTTGGATCCTGGTGCTCCTGTATTTGTGTGTCTGAAAAAAAAGCATCATCATCTTCTTCATCGCTATGAATGCTTTCATCAGAATCATAAATAACACCACTATCAGACAAAGGGAGAAATGGCTGCAATAAAAGGTAAAGTTATTTTTTAAATATATCATTAAGTTATTTTTGTCCTAACTTAACATGGCATGATGGGAAATGCATTCCCTTATGTGTAATCACAGACGATGACAACATTGTTAACACATGCAGACAAAGAAACATTAATAGAAAGAAGGTGATGAGCTCAAAAAAGCAAAATGCTGAAAAGCAAGTGACACACCCAACATGGTACAAAATGCAAGTCTATTGGATCTAGTCACCATAAGTATTCTGATCGCAAGAGATGTTTCCTCTGCTTTGGAGAAAGATTTGTCATGGGGCCTCAACATGGCCTAATAAAACTCCCAAATATCTATTTCCTGCTCTAACTCCATGCTGACCAAGGGAAGTGATAATCAGATGAAGGAAACTTAGATGGTAGATACATGTATTCCAGTCACAAGAAAAAGATGACAATGATTACATGTTAATAAGCTGACTTCCGATTTATACCTAAATCCCATAAGATTTTCTTTTTGTCACCCAAAGTTAAATTTCCTTCCATTGCCATATATTTGACCCCTTTACTCTTCTCTATTGCCACCTCCCCAACTTTCCTCTGGTAACCACTAAACTCTTGTCTGTGTCCATGAGTCTCTATTTATCTTATTTGTTTGTTTTCAGTTTTATATCTCACATATAAGTGAAATCAATGTGGTTTTCAACCTTTTGTCTGATTTAATTCTCTTAGCGTGATAATCTCAAGATCTATTCATATGATTTTAATTTGTCTCATCCATATCAAGTATCTGATCATCCCTGAATGACTGTTCTGTTACTGGACTTGACACATTAAATGTCTAAACTATGGTGATTTAATCCAGAAGCTATCTTCATTCCTATGTGATGTATGTACAAGAGTTAATAAAATAGACACACTTAAAACCTACATTCTTCAAGCCCCTTACCTTTGCAACAAAATAATCCCACATACTAAGTTCAGGAGGAATAAATTTTTCTTTGTAAGATGGTCTTTCTGTAGGCACTGGTGGTGGGGTAGCATCTTTAACAGGCCTTCCAGGGACCAGCATTCGCATATTAAACCTCCTACGGTGTTTATCTATGTCTTCAGAAGGAATAGGAGGTGCTGAATAAATACAGAGGAGAAAAAAAAACCAGCATTATTTTCCATTATTAATTCAAAGAGTTAACCTTTCTTTCATCCTACTTTTAATATGTTTTGTCCAGACTAAATTACTTACATCTGTGCTTCTAAACTATTCTAATTACTGTATCAGTTTTCTAGCCTTCATGGCAGAGATGCAGATGAGGATAGAACATAAAAGAGTATCTTGCCATGAAGCATCCTTTGTGCTATACAGAATAAAAGCTGAAGTAATTCTAGGTATGATGTACAAAATAAATGGTATATTCAATGAGTCATAAAGGAGAGTACTTGAGTGATCATTTCTGGCTATGCTGTTCAAAATAGATTCACTGAATATGTAGAACGAAAACATGCCTTAAAAGAAGGGCAGAAGCTCAGTGTGAAAAGAGAAAGAGAATAAAAACAAATGATCAAAGGTTTGGTAAATGAGGAGTAAACTACTTTTGCTAGACAGGCATCAGGGAGGACAATAACAACAACAGTCCACAGTTAGGCCAGGAATAGCTTGTGGATAAGAGGCTAGGAGCTTATCTTATGGGCATTCTCACAAAAGCTTCTTGAGCTAGTCACATGATGAGGTATGGTTTGTTTTATCAGAGAGGAAGATGGATGAAGATGACATAAAGGCCTGAACTAAGTTGGTGAGTGGTGAAGACTGAGAGGAAGGGTTAGATACAAGGAACACATAAAAGAAATATCAAAAGGATTCAGGAACTCGGGATGTAGGAGGGCCAAAAAGTAGAAGTCAACCTACTCCACTCCTAAAGTTCTCCACCACAGAAAATGACAATTCTATCTCAACTCCTCTTTCTCCCATGCCCCACACAATTCATCAACAATCTGTTAACAATAACCTCAAATTATATACATAATATGTCCACTTTTCACTTTGCCCATGACTACTACCCTAAGCTAAACCATCTTTAACTTTTTTTTGAGGTGAAATTTACATAAAACTAACCATTTTAAAGTGTACAATCCAGTGGCATTTAGCACATTCACATTGTTGTACAACTGCCATCTATCCAACTGCCATCTAAAGCGTTCTCATTACCCCAAATGAAAACCCCATAAGCAGTCACTCTCCATTGCTCCCTCCCTCTATGCCATGGCAACCACCAATCTGCTTTCTGTCTCTATGGATTACCTATTCTGGATATTTCACATAAATGGAATCATACAATATGTGACTTCTGTGTCTGGCTTCTTTCAGTTAACATATTTTTGAGGTTCATGCTGTCTGTAGCAAGTATTAGTACTTCATTCCTTTCTTTGACTAACACTTCATTATATGCGTATACCACATTTTGTTTATCTGTTCTTTTTTAAACTGCCACTGATTGCTTATCTTTAAGATGACCATTTCAAAGGATGAATACAGATGATTTCTATGTTTCAGCATCAAGATGGAACCTTTCCTATGGTATTAGTCTACATCTCACCATATCTTACCCTCTTAAAAAGTGGGATGAAAAATATATTCTAGTCCATAAGAAAAAAAAAGTACAGAGAATGGAATAAATAAACCATGGAACAGCTAGCTACCTTATATGACCATAAACTTAATCCGAAGCTAACTGCTGGTATGTTCTATAAAGACTAAGGATTTATTTAAATCTTCTTTCTCTAATTAAAAACTATCCTTTTTCCATGTCCTCATTCCTTAACATTTGTCTTCTCACTTATCTTTACCTTTCCTCTATTCCTTTTTTATCCTCCTTAAATTTGTTCTATTACCAAAAAATGTTAAATTGAAAATACTGTATGTTTCTTATTTTAACATTTTATTTACTATCATAACAAAAGTGAATATACTTTAAACATCATTGATTTTCAAAATAAAAATTTTTTAAATATTAAAAAATCTTTTATTTGAACATTAGAAATTATTTACACTTACATACATTAATCTTACCTGAAATACTTTCTGACTGTCTTTGAGGTTTCACAATAAGTTTCACACCCCCTCCGAAAACAGCAGCCCACATTCGATTATTTAAGGGGTGGGCTGCAAGTCTAAACAATTCATTGGAGGAATTTGTAGCAAGAGCATGTATCAATAAACTTAAGTAAACAGCAACAACAGCTTCACACAACAAAATGTTCAATTTTGGCTGGTCTTCATCTTGGGCTGAACTCAAGAGATTAATAAGTGAGTTCACACCTGTAAGGGTATATAATATCAGAAGAAATATATCAGCATAATTCTCCAGAAGGAAAAAATTCCAAATCTGCAATTTAACCAAAATTATGTATCCATATTATATAAAAACACATTTCCATAATTTCAGCAACAAGATAAATAATGACAAATGGCTTATAACCTATAAAACAAGAATCTATTAATCAACACTGATATAAGAAATGAGCAAATAAATAATTTAAAGGGGGAAAAGGGAAAGCTCTTCCTTACAGTACAATTTCAACTAATAAGTAGAAGAAATGACAGAATTAGCAAATCACCATCTAGTGACCTCCACAATAATATATGATTCAGGCAAGAATCATCACTGGATCCTAGAATTAGTGGGTAAAAGTATATTTTATAGACTCAAACTGTCTCTTCAAAAGATTCTTATTCACACTGCAAAGGGAAAAAATAGTAACTTTACAAAGAAGAAATCTGGCAGAGATGGTCTTACCACGCAATCACAGTGAACGGTACCAGTAATGGGACCAGCTGATAGCATGTGTACCTTGATATTTTGCACTGAAAAGGGCACAATATTGCTTTTGTGGTATAGCTGACAAAAATATATAATCTGAATCTAATATTAAGAAAACATCAGAAAAATCCAAATTGAGGGACATTCTAAAATATAATCAGCTAGTACGTCTCGAAAGTGTGAACGTCATGAGAAAGAATGAGATTTATGAGAAATTGCAACGAAACGTTACACGGACTACAGTGAAATTTGAAAAAAATCTAAAGAGAAAAATATCAATGTTTAAGATGCTGAATTTGATAACTGTGCTATGGTTATACAAATGAATGTCTGTTTTTAGGACAGACACTGATACATTTAGATTTAAAAGAGCATCATGTCTACAACTTCCAAATATTTCAGAAAAAAAATACACATATATACACACATAAGTGAATGAATGAGAGAGAAAGAAGGAATGAATGATTAAGCAGCATGGTACAATGTTAATATTTGGGGATTCTGACTGAAGGTTATAGAGAAATTCTTTGTACTATTTTTGTACCTTTGTATGTTTAAAATTATTTCAATAAAAATTTAAATTAAAACAATGTTTCTACCAACTTATGTATAAATGAATTTCAAATGCACACTTTGAGTTTGTCACTTCTTTCTACTGCCACTCTTCACAATGATCATTAACATGTAAACTCAGTTATAAAGCAAACAGTAAAAATTAAATGACATGGCAGACTAGAAAAGGCTTTATAAGAGAGTGGAGGAGGTTTGAAATGTGGCAAAGGAGAAAGAGAACCAACCAAACAAAAAAAGGACCGGAAGACAGCATGATATAAGTACCACAGAATGGTCACTCCTATCCCAATATATACATTTACACTTGAGAATAATTGTGTTCTCTCTGATATATCTGCAAGAGTATCTCTGTGATACTGCTCTCTACAACCCAGAATTTCTAAGGATAAGGAAGATGATGTGCTCACTCTTATGAAGGATGTTAACCCCTTGCTCTTTTTATGCTGGTCAACACAGCTGCTTTTGAAGCCTTAACTTTCTGAGTCTTCAGACATTACAGTACTTAATAAGTCCTAACCCATGATAGAAAATATCATCAAAAACTAATAAAAAACCATTCACCAAATCCACAAAGAACAACCATGAAACCAGTTGGTAACTTTTAAAAAAAAGAATTGCCAAATAGAAGATTTTAAAAAAAAACTTAAATTCTTACCAGGCCATTGAGCAGGAGAAGAGTTTGGTGTTGCATGTTCTTCAATGCTTTCTGTCCTTAGTCTTCGACGATCACTTAAAAGAAGTCCTTGATATGCCATTCCTGTAAACTGGTTTCCCTCTGTTTGACTGCTAAAACAAATATAAAGTTATTTATCATCTTAACAGAGGTAATAAGCAATTGTACTTTATACATATTTATTTTAGATGATTATAACAAAAACAAAATTCTTAAAACTCAATTCACTGTCCTAATAAGATTTTAGAAAGTTCTTGAAATTAGATACAAATGTTTATTGATAGTTTTTTTAAAACAAAATGCCAAAATATCAAATTTTACTATCAAATTTTACTATGTTGGGCAGATGACAGTCTTTTAAAATCTTTTCCAGAAGCCACTTAATACTCTGAGATCTTTTCTATGTTTATCCATTTTTATTTTTTTAAAAAAGTCTGAGGTAAGGAGACTACTGTTCTAATGTACTAGAATTATTAGAAAGTTTCTGGGTACTATTTTGTTGCATTTCTTAGCTCTGAAAAATTATGCAAACTTAATCCTGAATTAAACTATAAATTAAAATCTGGAGACTCGTAATTTAGAAACACCTAATCCTAAAGCCAAAATGGGTCTAAATATTTACTTCCTTTATTTTTGTGGAGTTGAAGAAAAGCAATACAAAAGCAAAAGTAAAGTTGACACCCATGAGAACTAATCATAGCTTAAGAACTAGAATATACACATCTAAAAAAAAGTATTTGAATTCTCACTTGGCGCCACTTTAACCAGGGATTAATAACTAACAAGTTGTCTTTGAACAGGAAGATACCCACAGTCATCTTAAAAAAATGCTCTTTTTTTCCTTAGTTACATTTCCAAGTCTTAGGAATACTTAGACATGGCCTTATTAGGCTAAAATTAGAGTACAGGCCATTTTGAGAGAGTAATTACGCTACATCAAATCTTCCCACAAAAGGTTGCTGAATTTATAAGAAAAAAAATCTACATGTATGTTTAAAACAAATTTAATGTGATTCTATGTATATTACAAACTTTTCATGTATTAATATAATTCATTTAAATCTGGGTCATCTTTCTAAGAGATTCAATTTCTTACTACTTACCCTGCTCAAGGCATTAAAATGCAAAGTACACACTAATGAAGGCAATTTTACATTTTAAAAAATTCAAACCATTACTTCTAATTGATATCACTTCCCAAGACTTTTATGCTATATGCATATAAGTAAAACTGATTTTAATAATTCAATGTTAGGAATGTACTTTTTCATTTTTCAAAAGAATTTCCTCTTTCAACTAAAAACCAGTAAAACAAATAGAAGTTAATCCAATGCTAAAAGACATAGTTTCAAAAAGGAAAAAATTTATAAAACTTTATTTTATAAATTATTTTGGATAATGAAAACTTTTCTTGACAACAAAAAGGATGGTGATGTTGCTAATTTCCATTTATTTGTCATTTTCTATATGTCTGTTGTTACCAGGTGACAGCTAAACTAAACAAATAATTATTTGTTTTTTTCATTCTCTCTCATCTATTAAAGAAACATGGCAGTCATATTTGAGGATTTTTCAGTCTCTATGAAACAGAACTTTAATATAACTTTGGAATAGTTTAATATTTTTGCTGTATTAATACTATTTGGGTGTGTTTTTTTTTGTTTTTTTTTGTTTTTTTTTTTTACCTGTAGCTATGACTGTCACATAATGCTTGGTAAATTGATGCAGAAAGTGAAGCTGCTAGTGAATGAAGTGTGTGCACCTAAAACCAAAACAGCCAGAATTACATTTTGTACTAACATTTCTATACAACAGTAATATCTTAAAAATTAGAAAATACCCAAAAACTAGCAATATCATAAGATTAGATCCTTTTATGACACTACCAACTACTTTAAAACTTCTAAAATAACTCACCCCACTTTATATGCATGCCCACAACAAAGCTAACTGATTCAGACACATCTTTATCAAATATTTATTTACTGTGAGCCTGCCATTTACCAGGCTTCCTAAGCAAAGCACTAATGTTCATGTTATTGGGTCTGTCCTAGACTGCTATCAATTAACTTAAATAGTAATATTCAAAAATAAAAAACAAAAAAACAAAACTCAAAACAAAATAAGTACAGTTTTCAGTGCTTTTATTTAAACTTGCCTTATGAAATTCGTCTTCATGAAAATAAAAAAATTGATCTCATCAATGAGAATGCATTAAATATTTAGAAAACATATCGATCACCATGTGAAATGGTTGATTTTCCAGAAAGCAAATAATTTACTTACTGCTTATGAGTAGTGCATAACCTTAACATTTTATTTAGAAAGTTGAAAAATTGTCAACATATTATAAAAACCACATCCTAAAATGCTATACTGAATCAACATCTTCATACTCATAAAATTTTAAAATTTGAAGGGACCTTAGAAATAGTGTCATACTCTCTGAAAGCCTTATCCAAATTTCTAGGAATTGGAAATGTTTACTTAGAATTTATATGCATTTTGCCTTTTCTGTGTGTCCGATTCACCTAACAAATAATTTAAGTAATCTCTGCTAAAATAATGTATGCTGTAGATTAGAAGTCTCTAATAGGTTGATGTGAAAAATATATCTTGGGTCCTTCAGAAGAATGTACTACCAGAGATCAAACAGGCCTTTCAAACAAAAGAAATAAGAACAAAGTTTGGGACCTGAAATGACATCGGACACTGGAATTGGAAAAAGCACAGCAAAAATACACTTAGGTTAGCACAGTGGAAGTGTGATCAACCCTCCAGATCCTGCCATGCTCCCTAGGGTTTCTTGGAATCTATCCATTTTTAAGTTTTCAAAACAGTGAATAGGTTTAATTTTAAGTAATAACTCAGTCAAAACTCTGACAGACCCTAACTCCTGTACAGCCTCCAAAACAAACATCAGGGAAACAGTTACAGGGATACTTTCTCTGGGACTATTTCCGAACAGTCATGGCTCTCTCAAAAATACCCTCAGAACCCATATTTTCAAAATATCTTGGCATGTAAGCAAATCATCATAAATATTTCTAACTTAATGGTTCATTTAAGGGAAATGGAGGATCTAAAAGAATATTTAGTGGCAAGAAAACTGTCTAAAAATTAATTTTATTACCAAAAGATTAAAGGAAGACAATAACTTTCCAGAAGTAAGAATGCTTACTTTTAAATTACATTCATTGGACAAATAGTCTTTAACTAATCAGGAGCGAATAGGTAGCACTTTAAAATATTTCCTCTCAGTTTGATTTGGAAGACACGTATAACATATTTACCTTCTCAATGTGTGCAATATCAAATGATAAAATTTACATTACCTTCACATCTCCAATACTGGGATGAGGCGGTGTTTTCATCTGAGCAATAGTATAAAGTATATCATGGATGTGATTATTTAAGTACAATACAGGATTAGCTATGACTGTTTTTGTTGATGCAATACTTGCTGAAAGCAGAGGTAGGGTGGTAGGTAATGGCAGTGGAGACTGGAGCTGCTTCACTGTAGTTTCCTATGGGTGACAGTTATTTTTTTCAAAATAGTTAAATGAAGGAGAAAAATAACAAGAGTTAATCTGATAAAAATATTGCCGATGAATATTTAAATATAAACAGTATATTCATGTATTTATTCTCCCATTCTACAAAAATTTATTGAGGACCCAATATGTACCAGGTACTATGTATGCTAGGTGCAGAAGATAAAGAAGAGTATGACTCAAGCTTTTATGCCTACTTCTGATTCCCAAAACTTTAGACTAAAAAGATCTATGTAGATTATAAATATCTGCCTCCTATAGAGAAGTTATAGCTATAACTGGCAGAACTATTGAAATTATTAAAATACCAAGATTGAAAACAAAAGTGAAGTTCATACCTGCTGGGATTCTTGTAGCAAAAACTTGAGCTCCATCCTTACTGAGGCCAGACCACCACCTTGGGCCCCATGAAGGCTGCAGTAACTAAGAAACACTCTCAGCAGATCTTGGTTTTTCTGCAGCCATAACTTTCGTCTTTCAGCATGCTCTCGTTTAGCCTGCAATCTTCGTCTTTCTATTTGGTGGCGCTCGTACGAATCAATATCTGGTTTGTCTACCATTTCTTCCTGATCCAGAAGATCACTTTCTACTTTAGAATATGTTCTACTGGCATATTCTTTAATAATTGTTTCATGATTACATATCTCATGCAATGCAGCAATTTCCTTTTCAAGCCAGTTATAGAGTTGAAATCTGAGTTTTCCTCCATCTACTTCATAACCTGTAGCCAATGTTCTTAGTTCAGTCATAAGGATCTTTAAACAAGCTCTGAATTTTAGTTGTTCAGCAATCACATCAACTTCAGCATCGCCTTCAAGACAATCCTCTTCCTGAGGAGTCAATAACATATTAGGGTCTGAGGCTTTCTGATCTTCTTGTCTTTCTTTCCCCCTGACAGCTGTACTTTTCATTACTAAGCCAACTGTATCTTCATCCTCGTCTTCTAAGGCACTGTCATGATCTTCACCCCAATCAAGATTAAGAGGTTCTTCTTCAACTTTTACTACTGGCTGACTCCAATCAAACTGTGATGAAGTTACATTTGACCAATCAATGCCAGAAGTTCTATTGTCATCACTCAGAGTTTTTGATTCTGAAGGTATATCACCCACCTTTTTAGAAATAAAGTCAGACTGCTCTTTTTTTGCAGGTAAGGCAGATATTTTGGTAACTTTTGGAATTTTAGAGAGTACCTCCAAGGCTAAAACAGGGCATCCAACTTTAAAATGAGCATTTGCAGTGGTAAAAAATAATTTTCTTTCTATGAGGTTAATTTTATCAACCAAGTTTTTCTCAGTTTTGAGACCTACGGTTGCCAAAGTTCCTTCAGGGGAGGCAAGGTTTCTTCGAATAAGCAAAGGATGAGTTCGAAGGTAGTTGTAGAAACTGAACACCATTGGGTTACAAGATTTGATGATAACTACAGAGATCAAACAGATACAATCCAAGGTATTATGTTAATTTGTACTTATAAAGAATAAACTATGGTACATCATCAGTAAAACTACACAGATGAAATTTAAAAACATTTTTCCTATGTTCTGCTATGGAGTGATGTCCAGGATATATTAAGAAAAAGACGGTCCAAAAAAATGTATATTATAAACTACCCTTTATCTGAGAAAGTGGAGAAGCGATGTGCATATATTTATATATTTTTTAAATGGAAAGAAAATACACATGGAAGATTTTTTAATTGGTTCCCTAAAAAGGGAGGGAAGAACAGTGTAGAGAGATCAGGAAAGAAGCTAGATTTCTCTGAAAAATACCTTGGTTTTATATACTTTTATTTCAAAACCATATCAATGTTTTACATTATTTTGAAAGAAAATGATTTTAAAAAAATCACACAAAAGCAAAATTAAAGAAATAAATCTGTATATGAAGTTGGTAGCATCATACAGAGAGGAACTGTAAGGTGACTTTAAAACAAGTAATTTAACTGTATATCCTTAGTGGGACATTTCATAAAAGCAAAAATAGCTGCAAAAAAGAAAAAAGTTTTAACTGTCCTCAGTAATGTTATTATGAAAAGTGTTTGCATCATTATTCTGTAACTATTATATGGATATAATATAGCAACTAATTGTTAATGCCATGAGAATCCAAGCTTTTCATCAGAAGACACAAATTTTAAATCTAAAAAGAACCTTACAATCTATATTTCAATTTGAAATTTCAGTGTGAACTCATGAATTCTCAGAGAAAAACAAATACCTAGCTCCAATGATCAAAATAGCCTAGAAATGATGACCAAATCAATGGCAATGAGAATCCCTAGGCATAGGCTGTGTTCTCTACTACTATTCCATACTAAAAGGAACCCATTCTTTGGAGGAAAGGCCATTTCCAGATCTGGGGCAGGAAATATATCAAATGAGCCTGATACATCTTACCAAACCAGAAGGCAAAGGAACTACCAAGAAATAATGTCAAAAGGATTCAAAAACTTGAAGAGAGGCTCCCACTGGTTAAAGATGAGATAATCTGAGCATTTGTAATAACAATCTGCAATGATTTAAGATACAGATCTATCTAAATCCATGCGCTCAAAATAACCTTTAAAAAATAAAACCTTTGTAGGATGTTAAGGAATTAAGCTATTATTTTGAAAACTAATAAACAGAACGAATCAGACATTTATGTTTCCTTTATTATACATACTACTGGACTTCAGCATAATCAAACAGTTGCTAAGGGATGCTGTACTCTAGACAAGTATTCCAGCTCATAAAGAAAGGGTAAAATGACATTAATTAGAACATCGTCATCTTACAACCACTAACAAAATAAAGAGTCTAGGCATAGATACATAATACGTACATACGTAAAATACTTAAATAAATACATAAATACGTAAAATGCAAAAAAAATCTAACTGTTCTGAATCTTACTTTTTTCACTTAATACTAAAGCACATATTAACACATCAATTTACTCCGCCTTTTAATGGCACTGTTTCCACACTTTGGCTGTATTATAATTTATTCTATTAATGAATACTTTGGCTGCTTAGTTTTTTAAATTATTGCTAACAATGCTGATAAATACCCTCCAGATGCTTTAAAAAATCTAAATTATTTGGGATGACTTAAAACATAAATATAAAGCTTGGCACATAAAAATAAAGTTTTTCCAGGCCCATGCATTAAACCAATATATGTAACAGCCTAAATTTCTTCTTAAAAATAAATTTTAAAAAATCAGCTATGTAATTAAATGGAAAGAGCTGTGTAATGTAGCGAACATTCTGTATGCTTCAGTTTAATAGATATGAAATTAGAATGCCATGGTAATCCTATCTTATATACTTCAATATATCTATGAGAGTAAAAATATGTGTGAAGTCTTTCTTGCTATAACAAAATGCTAGATTCAACTACAAATCATAAGTGACTAATTCTCCAGCCACACAAGAAATTTTGATAATTTCTCAAAGTTGAAGAGTAAATCTGGTAATGATTGCATTTTTGTTGTTGTTTTTGATCTAAGTGAACATTAGCTCAGAAACTGTTTTCTTTTAAAAAAAGGGAGAAACTTACAAAATGTCCTACCTTGACAGTCATCTTCCTCTTTCGGTGTTTGTTCCAATAACGTGTCCAAGGCTCGGGTGTAATCTTTCATTACCCAATAGGCAAGACTACGCAGAAAGGGATCAGGATGTAATCTTTTGCAATCAAATCCTGATCCATCCTTTTGGCAACCCAAAACCTTCTGATTTAGGATGGATATATAAGTAGATGATGTCTCAAATTCAGATTCATATAAACGGGCAATAATCATGGCTAGCTGAATATCCTCCATTTTTTCAAGACATACCTGTAAATTTTAATATTAAATACTTATTTAATTATTATTTAGAGATACAAAATATTGCACCAATATCATGAAATTATCTACCATTTATACTTTCATAGAGGAAGGAGGGGGTCCAGAGGTTGAAGTATATGTAGTTAAATGATTGCCTGATAGATTAAGGAACAGCAAGAAGAATAAGAAACCAGAACTTAGTACCTTCCAGCCTAGAAATATCATTTATAAAATAAGCATAAAACAAAGTATATCAACATCAGAGTTACGTCAATTTAAATTAGTAACATTTGTTTTTAAATTTAATGCCACTTATGACATTTGAACTTATTTATATCAGTTCCTCTTAATTGCCAATTTAAAAGAACCTTCTATTTATTTAGCAAATAACACATGAAATGAAACCACATATTCTATTTTTACTCTCTATAAATTTATATTCTAATATAACTTCTCATCTTGAGAATCTGCAGTCATTCAGGCAATCTGCATATTTGTCAGTCAATCAACATGTCTCTTCTTTGCCTGAGTATCTTCTGGCCTAAACTTCCCATTTCAAAATTATAAACATGTTATTTTTAAAAAATCATATACTTGAGGTAATTTTGAAAATACGACCAATGCTAAAGGTAAAGTACTTTCACTTTGTCAGATAATTCCTATTTCTTCTTTCATGTATTATTTCCACTTCTATTTTCCCTTCACCCATTTGGATTGTTCATAATGCTAGTAAGTATCCTAAGAGAAAGATATCATAAATAAACAGAAACATTTATAATATCTCCTTTAACCAGTTAACATGATTATATATAAAAAAATGCTGTTTTACCTCTTCACATTCATTTTCCAATATGTAGGACAACTACCTTAGAAAACAATACAAACTGCAATTTCAGTTACATATCTATGAATCCCATTTAGAAGAAAAAGAACTAAAAAAGAACTTTCTACATCAGATAAGAAGGTTGTGACCTATATATAATTTAAATAGTTCAGAATCACAAGATGGTTCAGAAGATAGTCATAAACCATTTTCTGCCATTTTTCACCATTTTTCATGTATTTATACTTGAAATGTATATACTTACCTTGACATAAAATACCCCCTATACAAAATTTTTCATGTTTCTCACTCAAATTTATTTATAATTTTATTTATCGCAGTGTCCCTATTTAAGTTCAGTAACTTCTGTAGTTATTCTCTGTCCTTACATACATATGACAAAAAACTATAATCTTCTCTATACACTTTTCAGGTTTTCAATCTCTTACAATTATAGCATAGCATATTTTCTTATTTTTACCTCTATGGCATCTTTCAGTGAACCAGCTAACAAGAAAAAAGCAGCAGACTGTTCAAAGCGTTGTTTTCCAAGTAAAGAGAAAGCATTTTTCAAAGCAGCTTTACGCCATCTATCTTCATTAAAGTTGTGGCTAAAAAACGTTGTCATTTTTTCATCATGCTGTGACCTGGGAACCAGGGCACAAACATCAGTGGTTAAATCAAATTTTAAATATTTTGTAATCCTTTACAGAACATGTAAAAATGGGAGGGAAAAAAAAAAGCCCTCAAACATCCATCTAAAAAAAGAACATTAACTTCAGTGATAGGTATTTATTATCAACCTTCTCTTCCCTTCTTCAAATAAGGAAAGTTCAAATTACCCTATGTACACAGAAACAGAAAGCAAGAGCATTTTTTACTTTTCAAAGTGCTTTTATTAACTTTTTTTTAAAAACACCCCACTCTTTAGGTAAGGTGAAACAATACTGTGCCTATTTTTTGCAGATAAAGGAACCAAGGCACAAAGAAGTAAGCTGACTTGATCAAGCTCATATATCTACTTTCAAAAGTATTAGGTTTCTGATTCACAGCACAATTTTCATTCACTAAATCATGTTGAGTATTGAGGCAACTTACCTAAACAGACCCCACACTACTGCTTTCTTCTTCATTGAAAGGTAGAACAGTGCAGCATCCAAGGCATCATTGTTCCTTTGAAAAGAAGCTTTGGCAACCTAAATGGTAAATAAAATATTATATTAAATCAACCATTTGATTAAAAAAAACTGCAACCAATTAAACAACAATTAATACTTTCTACTACGTCCATGGCTGACAGAAACTATGGTGATCGGAAAAGTTAGCTCTATTCCACAGTCTCCAGTATCTTCTAATACATGCTCCCAGAGATAACTATTTACATGCCAGTAATAATAAAAATAAGCACCTTTCATTTATCTTATGAATCACCGCAATCCAGGAGGTATTACTATACTCATTTTACAAATGAGGTGACTGAGAGACAGAAAGGTTAACTGAATTGCATAAGGTAACAGAGTAAGGGGTAGAGATCAGAATCCATAGGTAACAATAAAAAAGGTAGAATATTCAAAAGATGTGACCTTTTTCTTAAAAATTAAACATATTATAATTCTTAATGTTTTATAAAAGTTAATATGCTAACTTCTATGGTATATGCGATTCCACGATTGAAAGCTCTCAGCTAATACTGAAAAGAAACATCTGTGAATGAATATTAATTATACACACACATTTATAAAATTACAGACAAAAATACATTTAAAAAATGTTCTTTCTTAACAACATATTTTTCTCATACTTTTCAATCAAATTTTGACAATTCTGAAGGACTGATGCATTCTTCCTGACGTAATTAAAATACAGAGGTTGAAGCTCTGTTATTTTGAAGGGCTTACAAATTTTAGTTCTTAGAAATTTCATGAGAAAAAGTCTTAATGAGCACAAAATTTTCCTCGTATTGTAACTGATAACCTCCTTTGAGTCATATAAAGTTGCTGAACTTATATGGAACCAATTAATTCAATATAACTTTTAAATTAGGCCAATAACATTATTGTATATAATTAATGTTTTGAACACAATACTAAATAGAGCATATATCTTATTTCTCAAAAATACTGAGATAATCTTTGCAAATCATGAAGCTGAGAGGCATAATAATAAAAAATAGTGGATGTTTTATTAGCTCACATTGACTGATGGTGAAGTAGGAAGCTACTAAGGCATGGGCAAGATACCTAAAATCATTTCACAAAAATGCTTTACTCTCAATACTCTTTTATTTCTCTTCTCTCTTTTTAGAATGTTTTCTCTGCCTTCAATCACATAACACAGTATTCCAATGTTTAATAATTTTTAGGAAAATTTTTATTGATCTTCAGCTAAGGATTTACAATACATCAAGGCAAAATTTGCATATCCTTTTGATTTAATTTTGAGATAAATTAGTTGTGAAAATAAATCACATGTATATAACAAAAATATTCAATGATAATGACACAACACATGATTGATAAGAAATTCAGAAGACCTTTGTAAGCAACACTTGAAACATTTCAAGCAAAAGATGTCCTCTTTTTTCCACTTGGTTTGGGACATAAAAAATTTACTGTAGATACTGTTATTTATATACTGTAACAATGAACTTACTCTATACACCAAAAACTAGATTTCTTAGTTGGTGTCAGAAAAACTCCCTGTGACATTTGAACCTATTTTGAGGAGATATGCTGATATCTTATCAGCTGCCATATATGTAGCATGAAAATGACATTTTTATACTTTCACTTCAAACTGTGATCTGAAAACCATGAACACTTCAATCATAGGACACTAATTAAGATAAGATGCCACAGCTCTGCCACCCCCAATCTACCAAATGAAAATCTCTGGGAGCAGGACTGGAGGACATGCATTTTAAATGTTTGCCAGGTGATTCTTCTGACACTAAAATTTAAGAACTACTATTATAGAGAAATAAATTCCTCTTGAGAAAAATACATTCATACTTTACAAATGTAGTATCATTAATTGTACTTTGGGAATTTTAATGGACTCCTAAAAGTAAATGATGAATGAGAATTCCACTTTCCTAAGCCTGACAGAGTAGAAAGGGCAAAAACGAAATCTAACAGTTAGAAATGACAGGAGTTTGAGCTGGTTACCTAGCCTCTCTGAGTCTTAATTATATCAGGAAGAAAAGAGAGATGGAGCTAATGAGATGAAATAATTTATCAAAAGCAACTAGAAACAAACCTGGTACATAGTAGGTGCTCAATAATCGTGGGTTTCTGCAACACTGAAATAACTTTCAGTTTCCTCTAACACATTCTTAAACAATTTTTTTCTAAAGAGAATCTACCAGATAATTGATTCTAAAAACCTGTCTTAAAAAATATATAGCATATTTCATTTGTTGCCATACATGTCCTTCAAATGTACATAAATCAAAAATTTTTATTGAATGGTATTTCAATAAAAAGGAAGTTTGCTGTTTATTAACCTAGCCATGCAGAGAGAATGATTTTAAAAGAATGATATAAAAAGAATGATTTTTCTATGTAATGTACATAACTGACAGGAACTTAAGCTTATTTTCTAAATTTAGATTTTTGTATTTTCTTACAATAGAACACACATCAACTGATAGCAGAAAATATTGCTATTCCATAAATATGTAAAATCAGTATATACAGCAAAAGACAACTGATATACTGCATGGACATTTTATAAAGGTCAAGTTTTGGAATCTCCAAAAAATTTTGTTTAAGAAATTCTCAAGATCTGAAGATATACAAACTAATTTCCCTCTACTGGTTTTCTGGAAGATAATATCTTTTATCCTTTAAGAAAAAACTTTTTTTTTTTTTTAACTTCAAAATCCAATGAAGTAAAGTTACCTTCTCAATGCATCTTCGGAGAGTGTTAATATTCCTGACCCACCAACCTATTCCCATAGCTCTTAACTCAGACCACTGAGGGTCCCCTCTCTGAATTGCAGGAATCATATTAATCAGTTCTTCCTCAGCCTCAGAATGAAAAGCCCAGGCAAAATGGCAAGTGGACACACCTAAATTAGAAATACAAACAATAACCTTCAGAACTATATCAAAAAGAACAAAATAATTTTTCACATAGTCATGTGTTCATTCACTTTGGAAAGAATTTTCAGGCAGAAAAAAAGAAAGGAGTCTTTCATCATTTAAGATTTTATAATATAAACTTATAAATACAAAATCTAAATACACAAAACCAAAATCTCTACCTTTTTTCCAAACATCTGCTTTCTCCCCCTGCAAAAATAGAGACACTAAAACTGTCTCATTGGAAAGAAAGATATTTGAATACTGAGCCATTCATATGTACACACACCAAACTTATCAACAGTAAAAGCCTTGGTCAAGTCAAAGTATCTTGGCCCGTGTGCTTGGGTGTTGTTTCACAGATTACCTTGCCTGAGGACCATATCCTCTAGTACTGAACACTGAAAACTGCCCTGTTTATCCCTCTGGTCAAAGAGCTAGACCTAAATATCACTTCAAAGCAAGCTCTAAACTTCATGGGCATTCCAGGGAATAACTGTCCGGAGGCATATATATTCCTCTGCCACTGGTGCCTTGGCTGAAAGCAGTTTAAAGCTGCCTAACATTGATGGGATATGACAAACTCTTTTTTGCCCAGGTAGAAGACTGACAGGGATTTAGGCTGTATTTAGAGGCAATAAAATGGGTTTAGTGATACCACTAGACTGAGAAGTTATTAATAGTTTAGCTACTGATAACACTTTATTCCACTTAGAGCAGGTAAAGAGGAAACATGAAGAAAATAGACCACACAGAGTGGTGACAGATAGGGAGAATGCTGGGAAGAACCCTGAGAAGTTTAGGGAAGAAGCCATATTCATTAAAGTAGCTATCAATGTGAATTCATTTTATAAAGAAAGAAATGTCTAGGGTCAATGACAGTCACATTATAACACAGTCCTCTCAATGCTATAAGGTCATTAATATTACTACATATATTTTTCATTAACTACTATACACATTTCACATGTAGTTTAAAGCTTTTCTAATAATTACTGCTTCAAAATAATTCCTTTGAAAGCATAAAAGGAAAAAACTATTATGATCATTTTGAATAATAACCTTTAGTCTTTTAAACTGCCCACTGCTAACATTTACATACAACTATATTTGAAATCATAACACACAATCAACAAAACAAGCCTTGACTGCCACTATAAATTTGGGGCGGGGGGTGGGGAATAGACAAAACTTAATAACATCAATTTGTAGTTTTTCAGAACCTTAAAGGCAGATTCATTTTCTTACTATTTAAATCTTTAAGAGATAATTACTACATGAAATAATTGACACTTTGCTTTAGAAATTGCTATTCTAAAACAATGCAAAACGCATACTTTTGCTGATGTAAAATTTATAAAAGAATAACATACACCATATTACATTCCATACCCTTGAAGGAAATTTGATTAAATTTTTGGTATGATTAAGAGGAAACAAAAATACAGGCATGTCAAGGAAATTAAGGTCAGTAAGCAAGATTAAGAGCAGTGAATGTATTTGGAAACCTAATTATTGGAGGTGAAAAAGGTATTATAAAGAAAAAGGATGGGGGCACCAAAAGGCACTTCTTTTTATTTGCCTACCAATGGCAGGCTACCCTTTGCAGTTTATCTCTCTTAGATTTTTTATCTATATATTGACCACTTAACTTTTTCCCTGAAAACTGTTCCCAGGACCATCACCTACAACACCAGTCACTTCTCATTTCCAGTGTTTTAACTATATTAAAGAGAAAATGGAATTTGACAAAGCTTTAAATACCCCCCCAGACAATCTACACAATTGTCATTAAGTGATTCAGTGCCGTCTGACTACTATTTAAGACTAAAATTTAAAAGAACATCAGGATACCATTTTTTAAACTCATTCAAGAGGCACAGACTGTTTAAAATGATATCAAGTGCTGGCAATGGGTTGAGTTTTGGCATTGCATCAAACATTGATTCTGGAAATGTAAATTAGGGTAGTCTGTCAGACTGTGGCAATACTTATCAAGAGTTCAGAATTATCAGCCTTTTGATTCAATAATTCTACCACTAGAAAACACGAGGAAATAATCAGATATATACATGTTTATATGCAATGTTATAGGGTCATTCATTACAGTGATAATTCAAATGGAAAAAAAGAGCAAAATTTGTTTCCAAAATAATGATAGTTTCGACACATGACAGAATATCAGACTACTGTATGAAATCACATTTTCAGAAAACATTCATTGAGGATAAAGGGTGCTATGGGTAATAACAACGAACTGTAAAGCCTGGTATTCTAAGTCCTGCAACACTAATGCATACTAGATAGGGCTATGTCCACAATGCTGAGCTCAGATTCTAATTCCAATTCCATTAATAAATAATCTTATTTATTAAAGTGACTTTAAGCAGGTCACTTGAAACTCTAGTTTCAATTTTTTACTCTACAAATAAGGAGGCTAATATAAATCCTTATGTCTCAAAGCAGCATGTGTGGCAGTATGTTGGAAGTATACAAATCTACTGGATTATATGGCAGATAGTCTTGAAACATCAGCTTTTTCTGTGAGTAAATAACTTAGATCATAATGCTTATATTAAAATAAACATGAATAATAACATGTAGGGAAAATTTTGCATAAATTTTTTTGAAAAGTCATCAGACGTCAAAGAAATTCAGGGCCACGTTGTTGGGCTACAACATCAGGCATACCAGGTTTACTGTGACTCTACAACTTATTGAGTAAAGTCTGAGAAACTGAGATAGATGAGCAAAAGTCACAAAGCAGAGCTGAAAGATACACAGAAAAATGCTAAGTGGGTATTATGTGAGAGGAAGATCTTAAGTCTAATGACAGATATACATATAATGATTTACCTAATGCTTAAACAAAAATACAAATAGATCAACCACTTCTATTCTGAATATAGGTGTACAAAGGTTTAAACAAGGAGTTACATACCTTGATGAAGCAGCTGTACTCGGTATAAAGGAGGCAGTGATGTCAAAAGGCATGTGTGTAAGCGCATAGCTAATAAGTATCTCAAACCACACTCATCTAATGTATCTCTTCCTGTAATGTAAACAGAAAATATGATTAAGGAAAAGGGAATGCAATAGGTCACAAACCAACCAAAAGTTAGAAAATAATAAATTTAGTAATGATAATTTATATAAAATATATTTTCTAGTGTATTCCTTCATGAACATTTTAATATCTTTATAAAGAAGATCTCTACAAAAAATATCTAAAACTCAAATGAAAAATGAATGGGGAAAAGTAATTACCTATTAATACAGGTAACAATAGTATTTCTAGCTACTCATAATAAATGAGATCTTGAAAACCAATAAAAAATATATTAACTACAGTAAATTAAGTACAATTAAGAAAAATATTATCTCTATAAATTCAGATGAGATTTAAAGACAGGAATTATACAACTAAAGTGAAATAGTTTATTATATAACTAAATAGGTAACATTTTGTAGGCTGGTTAGCTCAACTAAAATATAGTACTATCAAAGATTTGACGTCTGATTTGCTAGGCTAGTGTTACAAAGTTAAGGTTGAACCATAACCTTATTCCAAATATTTACTTTCAGTCAAAAGTTAAACAAAGCTATGAAAGTGTGGTAAGTTTAATCAAACCTATAGCTACTACAGGATAAAAGCAATGCAAAAGTATTGAAAAACAGTTTTAAGTTGTCAAAGTTCAAGTTCCAGCTCTACTTCCCATTAGCTATATTCATCCATACATCCATCCATCCATCCATCCATCCATCCATCCATCCATCCATCTATCCATCCACTTATTTATTCAACAAATTAAGCATCTACTACATGCAAAGCACTGTTTAGGTACTAGAGATTTGGCTGTGAATAAGGCAAAGTGCCTATTCTTGGGGGACTTACATTTTAGGAAACAAACAATAAACAAGTAACTAATGTGTCTAATAGAAATTAATGTTATAATGAGTAATAAAGCAGGACTGAGAGAAAGGGAATGCTGGAGTTAGAGGGCTCTATTTTTTTTTTTAGAGGGTTCTATTTCATATAGTGTGGCCAGAGAAGAATTTTCCAGTGAGATGATACTTCAGCAAAAACCTGAGGAGGTAAGGGAATGAGACATGCATAAATCTGGAACAAGAGCGTTCTACACAGAGAGAATATGTGCAAAGACCCTGAGACAGGAATGTGTTAGTGTGTTGGAGGCCAATGTAGTAGAGAGGAAATGAGCACAGATCACCTAGAGCCTTGTAGACCACTGTAAGGATTTAGCTTTCATTCTAAAGTGAGATAGGCAACCACTAGTGTGTGTTGAGCAGAGGAGAGATTTAATGTGATTTTGTTTTAAAATAATCACTATGTGGTTCCTATGTGAAAAACAGACTGAAGTAACAAGAATGAAGCATTAGGAGACTGTCAATAATTAGGCAGCAGGTGTTAGTGACTTGGACCAGAGTGGTAACAAGAGAGATGAGGAAAATGACTGGATTCTAGATACAGCAGAACTGACAGGATTTGCCAGTGGACTGGATATGGGGTGTGAGAGAAAAACATGGAGAATGCCTCTAAGTTGTCTCACCTGAACAAATGGAAGAATTCAGTTACTTAGAATCCATTTACTGAGATGTGCAACTTATTTAATTTCTGAGCTTTGATTTCTCACTTGTGAAATGGAGACATTCATGTCTGCCTTATCTATCTACTGAAAGTCCACTGTGACCAGGATAAGCCATTTTTATATTGCCTAGCCAATGATATAGTTTTGTATCAGAAATTCTAAACAATTTTTCATGAATTGTGGCATGACTACTTTCTTAATGTCTCAGAGTGAAAACTCTAATATATATTAAATATGCGTCAAAGGCTTAACGCTATTCTGGAGAGACTCTTGCTCTATTGCACACAACCTCATAATGATTAGGATTGTTTAAATTAACATGGTTAGAAAATAGGTCATAGACAAAACCCTCTAAGGTCTCTAGTTATTTTAATCTACAGAGGAGAAAACTTTGGGCATATATTATAAGGGTATAAACCTCAATGAATAGATATATTCCAGGTGGCTTTAAGGAAGTCTTTTTTCCTTAACTTGGAAATCTCGTGTAATAGTTAAGAGTACAGGCTTGAAGGCAATGATTTATGCATATACAAACCCCCATTCTGCCACTTACTACCTGTGTGATCTCTGATAAGTCACTTAATCTAAGGATCAGTGTCTTCATCTATAAAATTAAATATAATAGCTACCTACTAGAAGGCTGTTATGATAATTAAATATGATAAAGTATATAGAAAGCCTAGCACATAGCAATTTTTCACTCCTCCACAATATTTACTGAGTGATCAATCATTTTTGGTTTCCTTTGCTAATGCTATCATTTACAATCACTACCACTACTTTCAACTACTTGCATAAAAGAAAATGGAATCAGTTTCAAGAGGCAGCCAAAAATCTTCCAGTTGTAGAATGAATTAAGCAAGACACACATTATGTTAAAATATGTGAAAACCTCCTTATGAAGAGACTTTATGGAGAAAATCAATGAATTATAAAAATTATTTATACCTAGAAATGGGAAGATGAACAAGTCGAGTCCATGAGGTGCTTATAAGCCTCATGTTTCAATAGTAAAATTAACAAATGGGCCATTATTATGACTAAAAGTAAATAAATAAACCATAGAACTCAATCTGATTGAGTTCTATCCTAAATCATATATATATCCTAAATCATACAAAAGTTTCGGTGTAAAAACTTATGTAGGAAAGCACACAGATATCGCAAATCCATGAAGTCATATGTGTAAAATCGCAGCCCACCCCAATTGTCTTTTTCCCTCCACAACTAATCATATTATGTAATAGTAATCATCTATTAGAGAGGTCTTTTCCTTGCAAGGTTTAAAGAAAGACTGCAATTAAGTGTACAAGTCATTACTTAGATAATACAAATAGTTCTATTAATGATAACTTCATAAATTTTTAGTGAGAATATTTACCTGAGTAACTCTTATCTCTGTTTTCATCAAGCTCGGTACTGGTGGTAGCCACTGTATCAGCCAAAGCTACGAGGAACATTTGCTCCAAACGGGTAAGACCTGGTAGACTTGAGTGCATAAGATGACTTGAAAGTACCCTAGCATGTTCTTGGCCAAAGTAAGCTGGTCCATACTGGGAAAGATTTATTACTTTTGATTTGTTTTCTCTCTTCTCTGGCTCTAAATCAATATCATCCGTTGTTATATCCTGTACTTGGAACAGTTCTGAATACTGATCCTCTGGTTGACTTTTGGTATGATCTTCATAGCTCTGAGGTATTTTTGTACTTTCTTCTGAAATTCTGTAGGTTGTATCCTGATCTGCAGCAAGTAATGCATATAATGGTAGTGGAGGGATAGAATCTATCTCAGTATAATCTCGAGTACCATCTTTTCCTATGGTGACTGTATCCTTTGCTGTACTGCCACTTACACTGATGGTTCGAGAAAGATGTCGCTTAGTTCCTTCTCCAGCATCAGCATCTCTAACTATTGCAACTTCACCTGCAATACATTTTACTAAGTGAGAGAGGATAGCTTTAGCCCGACGAACTTTCCCTAAATCCATCAATTCTAACAGCTGAGTTGGATGATATTGTGGGAGAGTAGGCGAAAGTACATGTGCAGCCTCAAATAAGCCACCATCTTGAACTACAGTTGGTGAACAAAAAACATCATCAGCAACAGCTGTCCCTTCAACAATACTTTTTCTTGACAACATATTAGATTTAAAAGCAGAATGATCTTGTATTACAGTCTCTTCTGCATCAGGACTATCAGCTTCAGTGTCTCCAAATTTGATATCATGCTTCCACTGTGCGTATACATGCATTTCACAATCCATTCCTACCACCAAGATCCCATCTCTCACCCAAGAGAGAGAAACAGGCAGTGAAGGTGTACCATCGACAGAAGACACTAAGTCTATAGATCTAAGAAGAACCCATCTTGACCTAACTCCTTGTTTGATACTACCACCCAGTGGTAAAGTAATGACAGCTACTCCATCCTTACTGTTGATTTGTTCAGTCACAATTCCTGAAAGCCGCCCATACATGAAGATATTAGCACCGACCCCCACTGTGAGAATGTGGGAGCCATCTTCTTTTGATACCCAGTCCAAATGTACTAAATGCTTGATATTTGGAATAATACATCTATCCTTGCTCAAAACAGCATCTGATTTGCTGTACACAAACAGATTACTGTCAACACTGACTCTTGAATCAAGCACACTCCCAACTTTGACCAAGTCATCAAGATGAATTGTTTGTTCTAAAACCCATTCTGACCCTCCTGTAGATTCACATTCAAATATGCAAACATGCATGGAAAATTCTTTGGAAACAAAACCATTGTGTTGGATAGGTTGTTTGTAAGCCACTGCAAGGCGACCTGTGTATGAACAACTAACAGCAACTGGTCTTCCCACAATGCTCACTGTACTGCTATTATCTTCTCCTTCATCATTCATCAAGGGCCATCTCCTCCAGTGATAGCTTTCCTTCTCATCACTTTTACATTGCAGGTTGGTTTCCATATTACATTTCCAGAAGCGTACTTTATTGTCAGAACAAGCTGTAACCACTAAATAAGGTGCAAGGCACACTGGATAAATTGAAGAGGAACTCAGATGGCCTTAAAAAAGAAAAAGCAGATATTCATAATATAGAACCACCAAATAATATGCTAATAATAATCAAATTCTAAAACATGATAAATCCAAAGCTACTATGAGTGTCTTCAGAATGACTCTGAGGTTACCTCCTTAACCAGGTCCTACAGTAAATGTCCACTGGTCAAGTATCTATAGAAGTCTTGAACAGCCCATTGGTGAAATTAAAATATGCAATAATAATCATGTAATTTGTTTTTAGGTAATGCTATTTTTATAATATTCTTATTTGTAGGAAATCATAGTGTAGGCAAGAAACCTCACATTAAAATATTTACACTATGTTCTGTCAATCTGATTATATTTACAAGAAATTATTTCCTCTAAAGACATGTTTATAAACATGTTACTAGAAAGTAAGTCTTTATTTTGATGTCGACATAGCACATATTTCAGAAGAGTTCATCCATTTTATCCACTGAAGATTGCTCTAAGCTACAACTGCCTGATATTAAAGTTACGTTACCTGCTGAAGGTGTTGCTCTTATTACTTCAACTCCTTCTGGGAGGTCAAGTGGTTGGCTGTACACCAGTTTAGAACTCAAAATAAGTTTACTGGCAGTCTGAAGATTGGCAATTGATGAAGAATGTGGCATTGGGCTCACACTGGGAGAGGTTTCTGGAGAAGAATCTACATTTTTCTGTCCAGGGACTGAAAGTCGACTCTCTGATGAAACACTTTCTGAAGCTTTAGCTTTAAAAATAAATTACAAAATTATGAAACATATTACTATCATCACTATATACATGAAATAGAATATATTTTATCATTTAAGAAATATGGTTTCTTAAAAGTACTTTGGAAATAAAGTTACTCTTCAGACTTTGCTCAGTTAACATGATTTTTTTTTTTTTTTAATCTTCTGCTCTTTCTTAGCATCTCCATCACAGGAACACTTTCAGGGAAGACTCACATCATGTAAGAACTGGAGAAAATCTTAAGTTATTTGGTCCAATGTTCTCAACCTTTAAAACACTTCAAAAGCCTGAGGAACTTGTTAACATAAAGATTCCTGGACTGAACCACAGAGATAGTGATTCAGTTGTTTTGAGATGGACTCCAGAAATCTGCATTAATAAGCAGCCCGGATGTTGCTAAAACAAATGAGTCATGAATCGAACTTTGAGAAATAACTAGGTACTGCCTCACTTAATAGACGAAATTTAAACTTTGAGAACTTAATGGTTTTCCTAAGGTCATATAATTAGCTGTGATAAAGAAGACACTAAAATACCAGCCTCTTAACTACTATGTGTTGAAATAAAATAATGATTTTAAGAATATATACAAAAAATAAAAGTTCCAAAAAAATTTAAGATAGTATTAGTTGGCTGGCTTAGTAAGGCATATTACCTTGATCTTCTTCCAAAGAGTTTCCAACTTACACATTAGAGTATAAATCTCTGAGCAGATTCAGTTACGTGTGTTTCTGTTACACATGAGGGATACTTTGCTCTACCATTTATTTGTGTGTCTGTAGTCCCCATTAGACTATGAATTCATCAAGGACAAGGATGATATTTTATTGCTTTGTACATCTCAAGAAGCACTAGAATACCAAGAGATAATAATCCCCTTTTGCTTCTGGTGAATGTTAAATATGTTGATGTATTTTATAATGGCAGACCTCCCTCAATAAGAAATATGATAACATTTTTCATGAAGTAGAATAAGATTACAAACTTGAATCAGTGGTTAGAAGACAGAGTACTATTCCTGGCTCTATCACTAACTAGATATGTTTCCGTAAGCAAGACACTTCATCATCTCTGGCTATTTTCTTATCTGCAAAATAAGGGTGAATTACATCATTTCTCTTCCTGTAAACTGGAAATTTTCTAATATGTATCTCACACTAAGAAGAAAATCAGAGCAGGAAAAAAGAAAAGGACTTTAGAACCAGAGACCTGATTTTGAAACCTGGTTCTGTGATAAGCTAGATGTGGGACTTGGTCAAGTTACTTAATATTATTCCATTAGTAAAGTGAGGATAATATCTATCTCACATATATAAAACATCTATCTCAGTGCCTGACACCTAGAAGTTACCCAACATGCTCCTTCCCCATCTAAATTTAAGCCTATCATTACATCCTCTGCCAGGATTTTCAACACACTGATAAACTCAAGTATTAGCTATGAATGGCAATATGTACTATGTTGAATCTGCTGTGAATGTCAGACCCAAAAGATAGGTGTTTTCTTCATAGTTGAAGAGAACATGTCATTTGTTTGACTCTATTGTAATCTTACTGTTTATGATCATATACTTGCTGTCACAAACAGAGTAACAAACAACTCTACACTAGCTCTGGCTTTAGGGAACAGCAGTGGGACACTTCCCTCATAAGCAGTGGGGACAGAAAGTATCACATGAGTCCTGTCCTACTACAAGGATCTATTACTACCTCTATTAATCTCTTTGAAAACATTCCTGGTTCTGTGCCCAACTCTAGAAAATACTACATTTTTCTGGTGGGTTAAGAAGTCTCTTCCTGATGGGCTGGTTTTAGATCCCTCTAATTCTTGCATTTCTGTGAAACAACATGTAATTCCAAGAATTAACTCCAAAGACTTTGAAAGAATTTTTGAAGGAATTCCTGCTGCCTCAAGAAGATTAGGCTCAACTATGCACAGGTACAAAGGTTCTATCAAATCATCTGCCTTTTTTTAATGCCAGTTCATGGCCCAGTTAGAACTGGTACTTATACAGTTATGTGATAATATGGATTATAAAGAGAATATATAATTAGTTTACTATATTAAATGTTGACTATATAAAAGTCAGTTAAATTATATAATTATTAGAAATAAAATCTATTAATAATTCAAATATTGTCAGTTAAGTAGTTTAAAGGAGATTCGGTTTGATATGACTATCAGTGCAGTTCTTCAAGAACTCTCAATTTTTTTGCTTCATACTACAGATTTTCTACTTTTTTAAAAAATTAATACCAATATGTATAGTAAAAGCATAGCTGAAATAATTTTATCAATGTTGCATTTCCTAATGTGTTACCAAAACAGTATTGCATATGACCTTCAGATTCTCAATCACATTTTTCTAAGTAGCATATCTGTTTCTCTTAGTGATACTTAAAGCTAATATACACTGTATCAGAAGAAATGATGAATTAATCAACAGAAAAGTACAATATTAATCCTACAGCAAAACTGACTTATAGAGACATAGTATCTAAAACAGAGTCATAGTAAACATTCAATAAATATTAATGGAAAAAAATCAATCAAGTTTTTCTTTTCCTATTCCAATATGTCTAATGTGCCCTTAATGTTTTTAGATTAATCTGTTTCATTAATGATTTATTAACTTGTAATTAAAACTCTGGCATATACATACTTCAATGCACCAACTCAATTTACAGATCATTAACTCTCTATATAACTGAGTAACCTAAAGCTTATTCAGTAAAATGATTTATTTCACATCATCGCTACATAAAAATTACAATTACTTACCTAAACATGGCTGTACAGATTTAAGATGAAGATGCCACATATGGAGAATAGAATAATTATTGCTGTCCTTTTCAATTACAACTAGAAAGAACTTTTCTGAAAATGGTGGTGGGCGATATCCTATTGTTCAAAGGAAAAGAATACTTAAGTTACTATTTTCCTATAGGGTTAAAAGAGAAGACGCTTTTTAAAAAATCTTCTGATATGCATAGAAATTGGGAGGGAGAAAGAAGAATACACATTTAGAAGCAGTTTTATATAATTTTGGCAGCTATCAAAGACTAATGAGGCTACATCAAAAATACACAAAAGCTAACATGAGGAGACACCTAGTGGTCAAAGATGGTACAATCTGAGCATCAGAAAATAATAATGAATACAATTTATTAAAACACATTGACATAGTAAAAAAAAAAAAAAAAAAAAAAGAGTTCATAAAAATACCAAAGGAGAAAGTGTCCACACAAGAAAAAAAAGAAAGGAAGAACACGAAGACATGGAAGGAGGAGAGAAAGAAAAAGACAGGGACGAGACAGAGTTAGAGACAGAGAGCAAGAGATGGAGGGAGAGTACGAAAGCCAAGCCAGCCTAATTAGACGCCCCTTGAGGTAACTGGGGCACTAACTCCTTACTTTAAAAATAGGCAAGTAAAAGGGAAAAAAATTAAATAAACACATATGCTGCTTTTCCTATATGAAAATAGCACTGTTTTAAAAACTTAGAAGCTATGGGGAAGGGGTAGTAGTAGTATTGCAGAAGAGACTTTTTAGAAATTTTATTTTTATTTATTTATTTTTTAACACCTACAGCACCTGGTGGTATTCCTAGGTGGTCTCCCATCCAAGTACTTACCAGGCCCAACTCTGCTTAGCTTCCAAGATCAGATGAGATTAGACATGTTTACGGTGGCATGGCCGTAGACTAGAAATTTTACGTATTTTAAATCAAAACCAAATGAGATACCATCTCACACCTGTTAGAATGGCTATAATCAACAGGACAAGCAATAACAAATGTTGGAGAGGATGCAAAGAAAAAGGAACCCTCATATACTGCTGGGGGACTGCAAACTGGTACAGCCACTATGAAAAACAGTATGGAAGTTCCTCAAAAAACTAAGAATTGATCTACCATATGATCCAGCAATCCCTCTACTGGGTGTTTACCCCAAAGACTTGAAAACTCATATCCGAAAAGATATTTGCACACCGATTTCATAGCAGCGTTATTCACAGTGGCCAGGACATAGAAGCAACCAAAGCGTCCAATGATAGATGATTAACTAAAGAAGCTGTTGTACACACATACAATGGAATATTACTCAGCCATAAGAAGAGATGAAATATTGCTATTTGCAATATGGATGGACCTTGAAATAATCATACTAAGCGAAATAAGCCAGAGAGAAAAAGTTGAAAATCATATGACATCACTTATATGTGGAATATATACCTAAAAGTAACAAATGAACAGGACAAGAGACTCATGGACATGGATAATGGACTAGTGGTTACCAGAGGGGAGGGGAAAGGAGGAATGGAGAAAAATATTAAAAACTAAAATGTTAAAAAATAAAAATTAAAAATTAAAATAAAGAAATGACATTGTAAAAAGAAACTTCTATAGTTTTAAATTTTGTCAGGAAAGTGATACTTGCTATACTTGTTAATATTTAGTCTATTAAAAATGTTACATCAATTTTTTTTAAAAAAAGACATTATTTGGTGACATAATTTCCCCTGTTCTTATTTAAATTATACTCTTCATATATGAAAATGAAGTCTACACAGAACAACAAAAACTTTCCTTAAAAATTAAAATCATAATAACAACTCATTTGCAATAATCAGAGCTATGGCCTAAATTGTGGTCTCAAAATCTCATCCTTCATTAAAAGGAAGAATGTGGAGGGATGACTCCATTCTCGCAAAGGATATCTACAAGATAAGCCTGGGATATCTAGTTGTGCCTGAAAGAAAGTAAACTACTAAGACTAATGTTGTGTCAAAAGGACTCAGCAGACAAACTTGAAAGGATTCTCACTAGCCTAATACAGGACAATGTGAGCATTAAAAAGAAATAAAGACTGCAAACTGATTGAAATATGCTAAGAATGTAAATATCCCTAAGAAATATGAGTATTTTCTATCTGCATATTATTCTTCAATAAAGAATTATGAGTTCATAATACCCAAAAGAAAAAGCCAAACAACAATTAATCCATCAGTAACCACTGGAAGTAACGTGAGTATAATCTTCTTCCTTTGAAACAGTAAATTAAAGGGAAAAAACTAAGCACTTACCCTGCCTTTCCTAAAAATAACTCCATATTCCAACGTAGCCAGACAAATCCATTTGATAAAAGAAAGTTTTTCTTTACGAATGCTTTCTAGCTAATAAATAAAGAAGGACTGATAAAATTAGAAATCATAATTATGTAGTTCTCAATGAAATAATTGATTGAAAAGCAACATTATCAATGGAAGAACCCATGATATGAACGACTGCTAGCAAACTTTACACTGGAACCACTATCTGAATCTTCTAACTCTTAACATCACTAAAAACGAGACATCATAACATGTTATTTCTGGCATGATACAGATGAAATAGATAGCATCACCCAGAAAGTTGAACCTGTATCTAATCAAGTGTATAGAGCTAACTTGAACTTGACAACGAAAAGTTTATATGACATCACAAGTAACTACTTAGAGAAATTCATGTAAAATAACTCTAAAAAAACTCAGTGGCATGATGACAGCATAAGGGTGGATCACTTTAGATTCAAAGACTCATAATAAACAATGAAACACACTGTGGACTTTGAAATATGGATCTAAACAAATTAAAAACAACCCCAACATTTTTGAAACAATTGAAGTCAGTACAGTTATTACACAATTCTGAGGAATTTTATGGTTTTATCAATATGATAATAGCACACATGCAAGAAGGTCATTTTTAGAAATGTATATGGAAGTATACAGGAGTGAAACAACATGATGGCTGGATTTTCTTTAAAATATTTCAGAAAAAAAGGAAAAGAAAAGAAAATAGGGTGAAGTATGACAAAATCTTTAAATTTCAATCTATATTATAGGTGTAGGGAGGTTAATTTAACTGTACACTCCACTTTTGTCTATAAGTGGCATTTTTTAAATTAAGAGTAATTTTATGTATTTATACATTTTATACATATAAAGTCCTTTAAGAAAATTGCTATAAAATCAGAAAGAATAGCTGAGAAACTCAACAGAAAAACTAAAAAAAAAAATCAAGGAAGGCTTTGGGAAAATCTTTTTTTCCCCCCAAAGTGACACAAAGAAATATCAGAAAATGTAAATAATATTTTAAAATCCAAGTCTTTCAATTAAAAATATTATAAAATACCAACTTTATATAAACACTGTTTTCTAGTAGGTTAGCATGTATTTACTATTAGAAATAGAATGATAAATGGTAGCTAGGTTTGTTGGAAGACATATAAAAAAGTTTAACCCATATAAAGGAGACATACTAAGGACTAGGAAATTTTAAATCTATAAAGTAGTACTGTTATGCTATAACAGTGAAATAAAACTGAACATAATAACTGAATAAATTATAAAGAAGAAAAGTTCTGATATATAAAGAAAAATAAATGAAAAGGAAAAAAATTACTAGTCTGGGAGTGAAAAGAAGTTTGAGCTAAGCCTCACAAAGAAACTCATTCTGATATTCCACTAAAAAAAATTATCTGTATAAATTCATTAAAAATACTTTCCTTAAATGTCTATAAATAATTCTGCACTAAAAGCTGTACTAAGAAAATTAATATGTTCATCTAGATACTTGCAATCTGTAACCAAAGGAGATAAAAGTATCTGGAAACCCTTTATAAGCTAAATAGTGTTCATCAGAGAAAATGAATTAATAGAATGTGTCATTCCTACTTTCAAGTGGAAAATATTCTATTCAATTTGGTCTATGTTCAAACAGAATATGGCAGTTTTATAATTACGAAGTTACCCCTTCTAAGGGGAACAGTTTAAGGTAAAATATTAAAGTTTAAACTAAATATAACATGGTTTGTTCTTGAAAGGTCTTACTTACTTTCACAAAAGAAAAAAGAAACAACTACACTTCAGAGAAAACTGTAAGACGGTACCTTTAATTCATGGCATACCTGATGTTTCTAGTATGCCATAGAACATAGTATCTTACACTCTATATTCAACAGTCTATAGCAATTTATTATTTTTTTTTGGACTTATGTTAAAATTAACTGGCTTGCTCACTACCATTCAGAACAATTATAAACAATTAAAATTAATTTTTAAAACAAATTAGGTTTCATAAATAACATCTCTTGACAAAAGTATATTGCCATTGAAACTCTCTTTTAAAATGTAATTTCAGCCACATGGCTTCTAAACCTACAAACAAGCAATTCTGATAGAACTGGTATATGTGCTAAAAATTATGAGAGTGATTTCTTTTGACATAAAGAGCTATACTCTGAAACTTTTTTGGAGGACTTTTTTAAGATTAAAGTAAGCAACTTCAAGACTATTTTTTAAAAGTACCTTGTGATGGCTGAAAAAATACTTCTGTTTCCTTTTTCTCCAGATCTTCCTTATGCGGTTTATATCCTATAATGAAGTCTTCTTGAAACACATGGAGTAACTGTGTATTTGAGCCACACTAAAAACATGAAAAAATTGAAGTTTTATTTTTGAAATTCTCTCTCACACACCACTGCCTCAAGAACACTAATGTAGAAGAAATAAATCTAGCAATTTTATTTTCTAGTGACATCTTGAAGAGGAAAAAGCAACAGAAAAAAAATCATCAGAACTACCTGGGCAGAGAAAAATACTTTCAAAGATGCTACAGCCAATAGCAGAACTGAGGAGCTCTAGTATAAACAAATCAACAGGTTTGCATCTCAAAAAAAAAAAAAGAAAAAGAAAAAAGAAAAAATCCAAAAAACAAAAATGAAAGCAAAACGTAGTTAAGTAATCTGTACCACTCTGAGCTCAAAAGTATCAGGTCTCATGCCTGGCTGGAGAAGGCTAAGCTAACTATGTAAGTTACACTAGCACAGGACTCCTTTAGTTTTCCTAATTCCACTTCAAAAAAAAAGAAAAAACAGAAAGGTCCTCAAAGTACTCTCAAATAAATCTGTCTGGTGGGTATTATAAGGGATCCTATAACAGCCAGTGGGAATGACACATCTCTGAAGAAATGTATTTACATGAAAGTAAACAGGATTTCTAAAAGGATGAATGAAACATCACTGTCAGGTGCTATGCTACATGATCATATTCTTGGACCAGAAAAAAAGGTAAAGACAACCACAAATAAAGACGCAAAATCACAAAAGTGACCAGAAATTCAAGGAAAGGCCAGATCCAAACAAAACCTCATTATGGAAGTGTGCCCACAGATTTCAAGGTAGAAATATTAAATCTTTTCACATTCACAGTATAAAAAATTGCCTCCCCCAGAGAAAAAGAATAAGTAAAAGGGGAAGGTGCTGTCTTCATGGATACAGAAATTGTATAGTACACTGGGCACAAACCTAGAATGAGTTTTAAATTTTGTCATTTATATAAAGCCTCAGTCATTTATCAGTGCTTGCAGTTTATCAGCTCTTGTGTTAAAGACAGCCACTACTAGGAAGGAAAAATTGTAAACAAATATGAAGTGAAAAGTAGAATGCAAGTGAATATCATCAATTCATTTAATATCCTATGATAAAGAGTAAAGAGGAGCTAAAGTGGGGGATGAGTTTAACACTAAGTCTGTTAAAAATTAAGACGTCTTAAGAAAATGAAGCCAATCCACTCTTCTCCCATATCCCTATGGAATAGAAAAAAGAAATCATAAGTTGAATTTGAAAGAAAAGCATGATTTGGGCAATCACAATTCTAGTGCCAAGAACCGATGAGGTAATTTCATCAAAAAGATTTCATCAAAAAGATTTCCCCAAAAGAATGTGCAAGGCACCATAAAAAGGTGATATAATTCTGTATTTGTTTCTAAATATGGTCAGCTCTTTCTTCATTTCCTTGTTTGAAAATACTGGTAACTTCCTCACCAAAGTAATCTCTTTTTATATTTGGAATGAATATATAAGTTCTATCTCTTAGTCCCTAAACATAATCCTGAAGAAACAAAAATCCTGAGAGCTAGAATGGATTTATAAACTTTCTGTAGGGAAAAGGGTTCACCTTTCCCAAGAAGTAGCTGGGGAAGAACACTGGCCACACAAAAGACCTGTAATTAGAAAGTAAATGTATACTTTGACCCTGTTTCCATCGGCATTTACCTGACCTCAGAAATATCTAATATACAGCCTAACAAAGCAAACGCTCTAAAGATGAAGTCACTCTCTATTAGGCTAAAATGAGTAACAATATAAAAATAAACAGCAAACTGTGCATCTATATACAATTGTAATATTTTCCCTCATAGCTTCCCTAACTGAATTACATAATCTTTAAAAAGAAAATAAGGCTACAGATACAATTCAATTGGAGAAAAATAATTCCTATATTATTAGATTTTCACTACAAGAATCAAGAGAAGTTGGCTGTATTTTGTATCAAACAAGATAATTATTTTGAGAATGAAACATATCATAGGCATATAAAGCACTCCAGGATAAAGTATATTATCACCAATTCACAAGCATGTTTTTACTTGGTTGGTTATTGCATCGAGTTCAATAATGCAGCCAGGTCGAGCAGTAGACTGTTGGCTCACAATATTAAACACTTCTCCAATAAGTTTCTGTAAATAAAAAACACAAAATGTTAATGATCAACAATTTTTGAATCTACTGTCACTATGATACAGCATCTCAGACATTAAAGGCCCCTCTAATTCACTGACAATGGCAATTCAAACATTCTAAGAAATATTTCAACTTTCCACACTCATTCTCATTTTTAAAATTAACTAAGGCAGTTAGAAAAATCTATAGTGTTTACATATATAGTACATTACTTCGAGGTATCTAGTTCTTTTAACATGTCTTCATTTTGCAACCTTAAAGCTCCAAGACAGACATTTTGATAGTATTATTGAAGAGTTTGCTTTCATTAATGCCAGCAAAGTAAAATCATAATAAATTCTGTTTTTCGGTATAAAATATTTAAACTTAATGTTGTCAGTTTTAATATACTTACTTTCAATTTGCATTACTTTTCAACTATTTCAACATTATGGGGGGAAATTAACCATTAAAAAAATATAGAAACATGATTATAGTATAAACATTCTCTCTTTTGCCTTAAGTTCCTATACGGATCATCATGGTCTGTTCAATCCTGTCTTTATTTGAAATGTTGGCATTTTGCTCATCATGGCATTTTGTTCATCATGGAATTTTTGCATTAATTTTGATTGTTTAATATATGGCTGTCCTCCATGCTACAGTACATGTCTTAAATTAATAATCAATAAGATGACATTTCCTCCACAGCTAAGTCTGCAAACTAAAAGGTGGAGTAACCCCTCTCCCTAATGTATCTAATAACCCACCCACAGAATTCTGTATTCCTGTTCCCACAATCTTGGACTTGATATGTCTGGAGTGTCCTGTGTTCAAAAAACAAATATTTCCATTTGGGAAAAGTCAGAGTTCCATTATACTGAAGCTAAGACTCGCCCTTGCAACATAAATGT
Source organism: Eidolon dupreanum (assembly GCA_028627145.1). NCBI lineage: Eukaryota > Metazoa > Chordata > Mammalia > Chiroptera > Pteropodidae > Eidolon > Eidolon dupreanum. The sequence goes on along the minus strand of CM053509.1, from coordinate 47,645,013 downwards.
ATTATCTTACAGCTCTGTAGCTCAGAAGTCTGGCATGGGTCTCACTGGTCTAAAACCAAGGTGTCGGCAGAGCTGCACTCCTTTCTGGAAGCTCTTGGGAAGTCTGCTTCCTTGCCTTTTCCAGCGTCTAGAGGCTAGCTATATTCTTTGGCTCATGGCCCCCTATTTCCATCTTCAAAGCCAGTAACATCATCCCTCTGACCATTCTTCTTTTGTCATATCTTCCTCAAATCAGAGCCAGGAATGGTTCTCTGTTTTCAAGGACTCCTGATTAGACAAGATCCACCCAGATAATCCAGGATAATCTCCTCATTTCAAGGTCCTTAATTTATTCACATCTACAAAGTCTCTTTTGCCATGTGAAGTAACATATTCACAGGTTCTGGGGATAAGCATGTCCACACCTTTGGTGGCAGGGGCGGGGCTTATTCTGCCTACCACAGGGTGATAACAGCTTCACCCTGTTGCTAGACTCTGAGAACTTTACTATTATTCCTTGTGGGTTAACCATTTGCTTACGTCTGCAAGGAGTTCTTTCACGAAACTCTCCTCAGTTAAACTTTTATGAGTATGTCATCTGTTTCCCATCTAGGCCCTAACTGACACAGTGACTAATAAATTCCTGGCTGTGTCCATGCATCTACCAACTACACTTTACTTCCCAGACCAAAAATTTCAGTGCCCCCTAAATCTACCTCTTGATCTACAGAATAAAATTCAAATCTTTTCAGATGTTTCTCATGGAATTTTTAAAAAGCTAGCCTCTTCTCAGTATCTACTAAAAATTTCATTTGCGGAAGAGGATAGCATGTGACAACTTCTTGCTACATTTCGACTCACAATCAATAGAGGAAGTAACTAGGAGAACTGCTGCTCTAACAAGAAAACAAAAAAGATGAGCAGAAAAATGGGAACTTGACAGAAAGTAATTGTCTTCTCTTAAGAATTTAAGATCAAGAAATAGGGCAAGGCTCTGAAGCCTACATTTTAGAAGAAAAATCTCAGAATTCCTTATAGAATGAGGTTCTGAAAGTCAAAATGACTCAAGGCAATAAAGAGGCTCAAGAAATTTTAGAGGTTCCTTACTGCAATTGCAAATATAACTGATGAAGAAAAAAAGTTTGTTAGTATAGTGTGTTGAAGAGTTTCCCCCCAAAATTCATATCTACCAAGAATCTCTGAATGTAACTTAGAAACAAGGTGTCTGCAGATAGAATCAGTTTTAAGATAAGGTCATACTGAATTAGGGATATTCCAAAACCAGTGAGTGAATGGTGTCTTTCTAAGAAGAAGGAGAAGAGAAGACACACACAGTCAGAGAGAAGTCTATGTGAAGACAGAGGCAGAAACTAGAGTGTTACAGCTTTAAGTCTAGGATCACCAAGGACATAGTGAGCTGAATGAAAATGAAAATGCTACTTATAAGTGCCAAAGCAGTGCTGAGAAGCAAATTTACAGCACTAAATGCATACATTAGAAAATAAGGAAAGTTTCAAATCAATATTCCAAGTTCCTATCTCATGAAACCTAGACAAAGAACTAAGAAAAAAAAAAAAAAAAACAAGCAGAAAGAAGGAAACAATAAAGGGCAGAAATTAATGCAAAACAAAACAAAAACAGCTCAATGAAACAAAGAGCTGGTTCCTTAAAAAACATCAATAAAAAGTTAACAAACTTCTGGCAAGACTGAAAAGAGAAAAAGAGGGAATACACTAATACTGGTATTGGGAATAAAATAGTGGGTATCACTACAGACATCAAAATGATAATAAGGGAATATTATAGATGATTCTACATGCATAAATTTGATAACTTAGATAAAAGAGACCAATTATTCTAAAAATACAAACTGCCACAATTCATGCTATCTGAAATAATGTGAACAGCCCCCATGGAAAGCCCAATTAAAGAAAGCGAATCATGTTAAAATTCCCAAAAAGAATCTCCAAACCAGACAGTTTCACTAGGGAATTACACTAAATATTTAAAGAATTAATACTAATTACATGTAATTTCTTCCAGAAAACAGAAGTGAATACTTCTCAATTCATTTTATAAAGCAGTATATACCTTGATACCAAAACCAGACAAGGATATTGTACAAAAAAACTATAAACCAGTATCCCTCATGATTACAGACACAAAAATCCTTAATAAAACAACAGCAAATAGAATTCAGCAATATATAGAAAGAATTATACATCATGACCATGTAGGGTTTATTCCAGAAATGCAAGGCTAGTTCAATATTTGAAAATCAATTGATGTAATTCACCATGTGAACCAAAACTAAAAAAATATTACATGTATACTACCAATTGATACAGAAAGAGCATTTGACAAAATTCAATAATTAATCAAAAAAAAAAAAACTGAAAAAATAGAAATAGAGTTGAAGTTCCTCAACTTGATAGAGTCTAACACAAACCCTATGGCTAACATTATATTTCATGGTGAAAGACTGAATGCCTTCCCTCTAAAATTAGGAAAAAGGCAAACACGTCTAACCTCACCATTCTTATTCAACATAGTGCTGGAAGTTTCACTCAGTGTAATAAGAAAAGAAATAAAAATAACAGGCACAAAGATTGGAAAGGAAGAAATAAAACTATTCCATTTACACATGATTGTCTATGTAGAAAATCCCAAGAAATTGACAAGAAAAAACAACTAATATGTGAGTTCAGCAAGGTTGCAGGACACAAGATAAACATACAAAAATCCTTTGTATTTCTATATTCTGGCAATGAACACATGCACACTGATTAAAAATGTAATACTATTTAAAATTGCTAAAGAAATTTAGATCTAAACCTAATAAAACATGTAAAGACTATATGCTAAAAACTATTTAAGAAGGAGAGGGTGTTAATGAAATAATAGTGTTGTAAGGTGTTTACATTTGAAGTGATATATTATTATTGGAAAATAAATTGTGATAGGTGAAAGATATATTTTGTAAACCCTAGACAAACCACTAAAAACAAAAACAAAGGGTATAGCTAATAAATCCATATGGAGATAAAATAGAAGCATAAGAAAACATTGAATCCAAAAGGAGAGAGGAAAAAAAGGAAAAAAGAACAGATTAAAGAAACAGGGGGGAAAAGTGGGCAGATAGTAGACTTAACCCCAATTATAGCAATAATGACATTTAAAGTTAATGCCCCCCTCCCAGGTGGAGCCTAACTGCCCCTCTCCCTTGAGTGTAGTCAGTGCATAGTGGCATAGTGACTTCCTTCCAAAGAACAGCATGAAAGGGTAGAGAGAAGGAAGATAACTTTATAATGGAGAAACCTGGCAAAAACTACTTTGGTCCAATAATCAAGGTTAACATCATGAGTGATAAGTCATATTGACAGTATGTACCCCTCATATAATGTGATGAGAAGAGTACTTCATATCTGTGGTATTCTTCCCTAAAACTCATAAATCTAGTCTAACCATGAGAAAAATAGCAGACAAACCCAAATCAAGAGAAAATTCTACAAGATATCTGACCATTCTACTCAAAACTGTCTTAAGTAATGAGAAATAAAACTGATGAAGCTGAAGAAAACTGAGAAACTTTCACAGATCAGAGACTTGATGACTAAACATAATGTTTTCTGGATGAGATCCTGGAACACAAAATACACGAGTGAACAAACCAGTGAAGTCTTATTAAGTATGGAGTTTAACTAATTGTATCATACCAATGATGGTTTCTTACTTGTGACAAATGTATTCTGGTAAAATAAGATGTTAACAATAGGGGAAACTGGCTGTGGGGGTATTCTGGGAACTCTACCATATTTGTAACTTCTCTATAAATCTAAAAACTATTCCAAAATTAAATTTCTTTAAAAATTAACTAAGGCATTAAATAAATTATTGTTTTTCAGAGTACAGAGCACAGATAAAGGAAAAGATCATTAACAGAGGCTGATGGTTCAATGTTAACAAAGTCCAGCAGATAAAGAATTCCTTAATTCCCACTTTGTCTGTGAGCTTCTATTTCAAGAATTTAGCTTGCAAAACTAGAAAAAAAATTTTTCTATAATGAATAAGTATTACTTTTTAATTTTCTTAAAAATGGAAGGTTTAAGAAAAAATTACATTGGTAGGGGGTAAGTACAACACCAAGATAAAAATTTTAATAATGTGTCTAATTGTTCTAAATGAATTTCTATTTTCTGGAAAAATAATGCCCAGGTTAGGGAAATTCTGCAAATGCAATTAAGAACAACAGAGGATGATTTCTGAGAATTCATGGGGAATGCCATAGTCAAAAGACTAAAAACAAGCAAATGTTCCAATTTTCAAAAATGAAAACAAGAAAAGCTTGCTGTCTGTTTAGCACATTTTAGTTATCAGGAGACGTCAGGGTACATACATTCTACCTACTGTGTATTAAAACAATCAGAGCATACAAATTTGACTCCCTTTTTTGACTGCAGAAGATCTGACAGACAGGGTATATTTTATTTTAGCAAAGTACATAACAAGCTGCCTCACAGAAATCCTTAGGACAAGCTGGAGAAATCTGTCACACAATAAAAATGGAGTAAGATTTCAAATGTGCACTACTAGGTTCTTTCTTTGCTCATGTTCTGTTTAACATTTTAATAACTGACTCAGATGAAGCTACAGATACAGTACTTATCAAACAGGTTTGTCCTATGCATCATAAAACAATAACAATGAACGAATCGGAATTCAAAAATATACTAAAAAGTTTTACTGTTAAGTTGAGACTAGCAAGGTGAAATGTAATAGGGAAAATGGGCCTACATTTGGGCCCCAAACGCAAATGCACAAATACTTACTGGCAAAATAAACACACACACACACCAAAAATAAACTTTAGGATATTTAAAGAATCAATTACATACAAAGAATGTGGTGTGACTGTCAAAGCATAATAGTATCTAATGAGAGGCCATAATACTACTATAATCTAGTAGAAATCTTACAATGTCTAGAAATATTAGACCTATTCTAAATAGAATCAGGACTAACAAACAGAATTTAAGGAATACAAATTTAATTTTAGTATACTAGTAAGGGTAATTCAAAGACAGAATGAGCTGCCTTTAGAGTTGAGTTTCTCTCCTTGGAGGCCAGATGACAAATTGGCAGGAATGTGGTAGAGGAGAATAAAGCATCAGATGGCTGGTTAGACTAAGCGACCTTTAAAGTATCTTCCAACTTTAATTTTAAGATTCTAAAATTTCTCTTTGCCAAACCTTTGGCTCCAGTCCAACTGGTTGTCTCACTGTTTATAAAGTAAGTCATATTTTTACATGTACTTTCCTATATCTGTACTTACTTTCAGGCTACTCTCATTCAGGCAAAGGCTATGTCTTTTAAATCTTATCCATTCATCACAAATGAACCCAAATACTGTCCTTAATAAAGACTTCTATGCCTACCCTAAATTGATATCTCTATCCTCTGAATTATGAAATACTTTAGTGCCATCTGTTTGATAATAAATTACATACCACCCTCAGATACCTCTTCTTCTGTCTTAAACTGTTATTTAACCTATTAATAATTTCTCTCAACTAAGTTAAAGTTCTTTAAAGGCAGACAGTGAAACTTATTCTAAATCTGTATCACCTACACATCTAAGGGCATGAAGTGGACACTTTGGTTTTCAATACTGGAAGGATTTTTATTAAAACAGTTGTTTAATAAAAAACCATGTTTTTATAAGTAAATAAAAAATTCACTATTCAAATCTATACATTAACTAATATATATGATTTCCAGTTCAGATACAGGACAACCAGAATGAGATCCTGCCACTTATCGGTAGCATATTCTAACCACAGCATTTTTTTTAAAGAGTAAATCAAGCGCAGAAAAGTTCAAATTTTCTAATCTAAATATAGACCTTGGTAAAGCTGCCTTAAAACCGTTTTTGAGCAAAGAAAGATTAACAGAACCAAACTAGAAAGTATAAAATGTCAAGAAGAAATTGTGATATTTTAGAAAAAGAAAAATGTATTTGTTTAAATGTAAAATCTATTGAAGTGTGACATGTAGACTATAATTTTGATTCATGTATCTCATTAACACAAATCTAAAAAAATAATGTCATATGGAACCCAGAACATATGCTCACTCCTTTAACACCAACTAACAAATAAGGATCCTAAACAAAGTAAAAGAGCATTCCTTATCAGCTTTGCTATATTAATAAAGATTAGTAAATATTTACCGAAGATTCTGGATCCGACAATTCATCCAATAATTTCCTTGCATCTACCACAGCTTGATAGAGTCTCAGATTTTTGCCATCAGAAGCAACAAAGCAAGCACTTGCAGAATTGCAGTATGTGCCTGAGAAAATAAACACTTTGCATTATAATGCAGTTTATTTTTATTATTGGCTGAAATACAATAGTCACTTTTCTTCTTAGGCATAACCATGGTCAAGAATCATAACTAAACAGATATAATTAATGGATACAAAATTATTAGCAAAAAATTCAAGAGAAAATAGATTATGAGAGCGAAGAGATTAAAAACAAACTTCTAAAAATTCTAAACACATGTCTGGTGCCTACATTCCGAATACTTTTTAAAGTCTTCCTAATAATGACAAATATAAACCATTTTGTGGATAATAAATAATAGTTTAAAGTTTTTATTAGGTTCACCATTAAAATGAACACTTACCAAGACAATAGCTGGGAATTAGAGTTGGAAGCCAGGCTACATTAGAGAAGGCTGAAGTATGTAAAGAGTTAATGCGAGCCAATTCTGATACTCCTCCAGTGTATGACAAAGGTCCTATTGGGTCTACACGCCATAGAATAAGTTCACTATAGATTGCATTTGGGTCATGAAATGTACGTGTGGCTGCATTTCTAAGAGGTTGTTTCAAGGAACCTTTTATATGTTTTACAGGATCCATTAATCTACTTAATTTATTGTCTGGGTCCCACTGATGATCTGATTCAGGAGTCAACAAAGCATTATGATGAGATGATGTCAGTAACAGTGGTAAAACTGAATGACATGCGAGGTCATTGAGGTGAAATCGATGACCACAATATCTAAATTTGTGAGATACAGTTAGAACAGTAGTAAAGGCAGACTTATCTGCAAAAGTAACTGCCCACTGATTTAAGGAACCATCTATGTGTTTAGAGACCATCATTACTGTAGGAGCTAGAATGTTCATATTTGTACTATGTGATCTATAGTGTGACTGTGATCTGTGAGGACTGCCTATGGCTGTCATATCTTGTTGTAACAGAGTGGGGTGAGAATCTTTCGTAGCATTTATACAGGCATACATCATGATATTTTTACTAAGAGAGCTTGCATCACCAGAAGGAAATGCAACAGGAATCCGAGAAGAAAAAGAAACCTGAAAAACACAATTATATGATTCAGGGTAAGTAGTCTGCCACCTCTCAAAAAGTCTTCCAAAAATACTTCCATTTTCAAAATGCTAAATCTCAGCTTCCTAGCAAAAAGTATCATTTTCAAACTTTTATAATCTAATCCCTTTTCTATATTAATGTAATATATTGCTATTCGTAGCCTAAGAGAAGACTAAAGAAAAAAATGTTTCAAATTCTTTGCCTGTATGTATAAATGACCACAACCACAAATCTAAAGTTCAAAAAGAAAACAGATAAAGGTAGCTGGATTTAGTTAATAAACCAGGGGGCTCATACTGAATCACATGTTTAGGTTAGTTTCTTAGGTTTCTTCAAAATACTGTGAAAAATATCAACACATCTATATTAGAATATTCAGTATACATTTCAAAGCCAAATTCATTTTACTCTAATTAATCCAGATTTGTAAAAGTTGTGGTTATTGATCCCCTTTGGTTGCAAGAATAAGTATTTTCTTCTCAGTTACTCATCAAAAACAAAATCTTTGAGTAATTCTGAACACTTGTTAAATCCTCACAGCATCTGTTTCCTTTTCTATATATGTATATAAGAATTGTAATAATTACTGTATCAATAAAATATACCTGGACTTGTCTAAATATTCCAGGATTATATTCATCCAAATACTTTATGTGCCACACTAGAAAGGTACCATCTACAGGGTGAATAGTAAAAAGCATATCAGGATTCTTATTCCATTCAGTTAGGAGCATTTCGATCTTCCGATCAAGCAGGACAGTAGGCAATGGCATTAATATGCTAGGTCGTGAATAAGTTCTAGGACTTCCCTCTCGTTCTCCATCTTCATGTTCTGATGATCCTGTACCTGCCTCCGATTCTCTGTCCAGGGATAACTCTGAATCAGAAAATAAACATCAATACATACAAATTTATGAGTACATACTAATAATACTATAAAAATGCATTTACGTACTAGACTGGAAATAAATAGCATACCATCTTTACAAATTATAAATTTCTTTTCAAATTTATGGTCAGGGAAAAAAAAAAGGAAGCTATTTTCTGGTGTATTAACAAAACCTGTTCCCCAAAAGAGGCTACGGCTTCCAAAGTAACACATTACTCAAACTAGTATGTTATAAGAAAGCATATAGTAAATACTTGTGGAATGAATGGAAAAGTCAAAAGGAAGGAGAGCAGGAAGAAAGGGTTACAAACTAAAAGCGGCACCACGAAAACCTGTGACCTTGAAAAAAAAATAATCTGAGCACGGGATACTAACCATGGTCTAGTTTCATATGTAAACCCCTCTCTCTTTCCTCCTGTGAATGCTCCTCATCTTCTCTATCTGCATCATCACTTTCATGATCTACTTGCTTTTCAGAAAGTTTACGTAATTGCTGCATAAATATTTCAGTAGATGATGTAAAATGAAATTCCTTGTTGTTTAACCAATGAACTACAAAGCCTCCATTTCCATCATCAATGTTAAATACAGTGCCAACCAATACACTTGGAATATCTGTGTAAACAAAAAAAGATTTCAATATGAATTGTTAATGTCTAAAATTATTATAGTGCTTACAAAGAACAATTCTATACTTACACAGAAAAAGTGCTAAACAAGTCAACAGAACTCTAGCAGGATCTGTAAAAACTTCAACTGAATTTAATGATAAATGTAAATATGAAGAACTAATGGCACAGACTTATATGAAATGAAATTACTAATTTAAAAATCAAATACACCAAATGCATAAAACTTTATTGGGACAGAAAGCTAAACACAAAAGAAACTATAAAAGACATTTTTGAGATATCTAGAGAAATTTAAATATGAACTTAATATTAAGAGATTATGGAATTAATTCTAATTTTCTTAGATATAATAACGATATAGTGATTATGTAATTATTTCCTTAAGGAGATACTTGCTAAAATATGTAAGGGTGATGTGTAATCTACTTTAAAAAGATTAGAAAAAAATCTTACACACCCTCATATATGTGTGTGCATCGACAGAGAGAAAATAAAGCAGCTGTGGTAAAATGATAGCAATTGTTGAATCAAAGTGGAGGAACTGAGTATTCATAATACTAATCTTCCAATTTTTCTGACTATGTGAAACTTTCCTAAAAAGTTAGTAAAATATAATAATAAGAAAGAATTCAGTAAGAGAGGTAAACTTCTAAGTATAAATGGTTTTCTTCATTTGGGGTAATTGAAATTCATGATACAGACTAGTTCATGTAAAATAGGACAACTCAAAAAATTCATGTCCTTAATTACAATTTATATTCTAATCTATTCAACATAAAAACAAACAAACAAACAAAAAAACAGAAAATATTATCCTCTGTAAAAAGAAGTAACAGTCTAAGGATAAAATGCACAGAATATTCTAGTAGTGTTCTATTAATAAATGTCAGTGTTAAATAAAACTCCAAGGTGTTCCTTCTAACTCCTGAATGACAACCCTGGTTTTCTGATAAAATGAAACAAATCAAATAAAACAGGACTTGTAAATTAACCACCTCATAAAAAAGTACATCCCATATGTACTTATGTAGTATTTTTGCTAAAATTGTTTAACTTAAACCTTATCATGATTATTCAGACTACAAGATATTCTAAAAGATAACTAAGAGATAACTTTTTTCAGACTGAGAGACTATTTTTGACAACTGAGAGACACAGGGACTATTCTAAATCAGAGGAGTTTAAACAGAAATGACCATCGAATGCACCAAAAATATCTATATTTTAATATGAACTCTATATTAGATGATATTATTTCATCCATGTTCCTTGAATGTGATAACAGTAATATGGTTAGGAAAGCATTTCTTCTTTTTATTAGAACACATTTTGAAATATTTACATAATGTCGTAAAATATTTAGGGAATGAAGGACAATGTCAGTGACAACTTTACTTTCAAATGGCTCAGCCAAAAATAAGGAGGAGAGAACAAAGGTATATTTACATGCACAGAAGAGGGAGAAAAAAAATAGGTAAGATGTTAACTGGCAAATTTGGGTAAACAGTATGTGGGTTTTCATTGTAGTATGCTTTTAGCTGTACTATAGGTTCAAAAAATTTTTCTAAAAAAAAAGGTAGTGAAGCGGAAGAGTCCTACAATACAAAATTATTTGCATTTAGCAATCAATTTGGTGAACCTAAATGTATTTATATACAGTACCTACAAATGCATGATGTTAAATATTGTTTTAAAAAAGAACAAATCCAGTTCGTAAGACTCAAATGATATGACGGAATAGCTATCCATAGGGAACAATCCTATGATCCTATTCCATTTGATTAGAATAGTGTATATAGTTAAAAAACCAAGCTTTCTAGTATGTGAATTTACCGCATTATATTACTAAGCGCATTTTGTCTGAACTTAGATCGTCATCACAGTCAATAACTCAAGGTTCTTTTAAAAAGGTTAAAAATTTATAAAAATCTAAAATCACGCACATTTTTAAAACATGTTACTATTATAATGACAACTGTAGAATACAATTAAGATTTTAAATCAGAAAGGATAATATAAACAAAATAACATTTAATAAGCTAGCACAGCACTGTCCAACAGAAATATAATGCAAACCACAAATGCAAGGCACATAAGTAATTTTTATTTCAGTAGCCACACTGTAAAAGGGAAAAAGAAACAGGTGAACTTAATTTTAATATATTTTAATGGACCCAACATATTTAAAATATTATCATTTCAGCATGTGACCGATATTAAATAAAATTATTGAGATCTTATATTCTTTTTTTGAGATGAAGTCTTAGAAATCCAGTTATTATTTTGCAGCATATCTCAATTTGGACTAGCCACGTTTCAAGTGCTCAAATGTGACTAGTGACTACTATATTGGACAGCACATATCTAGAGCTACTGCTACAATGGGGGGAGGCATCCTAAACAAAGACCATCTTTCTGGAACTGTATTTACTAAATACTGTCTTTTTATAAACAAACTTTTAAAAATAAAATCTTCAGAACTCTGAAGCAACAGACTTCCATTTCAATAAAACATGATTATAACTTTATATGAGTATAGTTCTATCAGCAACGTAATTTGAAACTTATAGGTCTTCTATGTTTTTCATGCAGAAAGAAAATAATGCTCTTAAAGAGAAGCTTCCAAATAAATATGCTTTTGCCAACAGTGAACCTATCTCAAATTACTTCTCAATCACATGGGAGAAAAAGAGCAAAAAGAAAATATCAAGGTTAGGGGAAAAATACACCTTTTTCCTACATTAGGATGAGAAAGTCAATGGGAGTAGAAAACGAGATATGCTGAAATATAAGAAAAACTATACAAAACTATACATTTAGATAAAGTTATAAAGACAATGTGAGAAGAGTAACAGTGAAAGTATAAAAGGAGGGAAATCACACTAATTAACCAGGCTGCCACCACTTGTGCTCCCAGGTTCAACCAAAGCTCAATTTACCTAGAAGCCTTGCTATATTCTAGACAAAGGTGCTCAACAATATTTGAAGGTATTCCTCAAGAATCACATAGTCTATATTTAAGGAATAGCACCTTGTATTATATTCCTATTCCAATCAAGAAGTATTTTAAAACATGGAATATTAATATAAAATAAAGAATAGGTTATAAAAGTAGTCCCACTTTTCTACTTATCTTATTTTAGCATATTTATAAGAAAGAAAACTTTACTATCCTTTACCTGTGGCAGGATTGATGCTCGCTGCAATGTGAAAATGGCACAGTGCATTTGCATGGTGGGAAATGTGTCTTTGAACTTCATGTGTTGCGACCTGGTCAGGCATCAATTCAGTGTGAGTTACAAGAACAGACGATCTCCTCTGTCCTTTTCTTAAATTTTTCAAATGGTGTATTGTCTAAAATAAAAAATAATAACTGCTAAATCCAACTCTGTTAAGTCTAATAAGTGTTCATCAAAGTACTTTTGATTACTGAGAATTTTATGATTTTCTCTCTGTAAAACCTGATCATTTTAAAGGAAAGTCTTTTAACTACAATATAACAATTTTGAATATATTCTCCATACTTCTTGCATATTTTATAGTTCAAAGCAGAAACAGATGCTCAAAAATCTTAATATTATCTACAGAAACCTCTATTCAGATTAGGAGTTCAAAGTCTAGTTCTTTCAGAATATCCCAGTACTGAGATGAAACTCTTGAGTCGTAAGAGGAGGGAAAAAATTCTTGAATCTTCCTACCAGAAAGAATATTTCTCCCTCAAATTCTTACTTAGAACAGTCAGCATAAATTTTAATATATGATCCTTATTATAGAAAAGAGGGGTACAAAAATATAGAATAACAAGTGGAACCTACTTAGATAAGGGTAGCAAGGAAAGACGACATAAAAGTGTTAACCAATGTGATTTGTTTACATTGAGTGTAACTGTATGATAAAAATTCTCTACCAGCATCCTTGATCATCTGAACTATGTTGATATAGGGTTCTGTCATTCTTGGTATGATTTTCTTTCTCCACACCATAACCCCGCCTCACAGTATTCCTTTATTCTGTCACTTAACTCACCACCCAATACCATGCTTTCTAATAATCTCCCATTTGTTCCTTTGTCCCTCGCATTTAGTCAAACAAAAAATAGCATCTTCTCAATTCTGCCTCCATTAAAGTAACACATCTAGTCCTTCCTTTCAATTTCCACAGCCCTCATGACTTTTCATATGGAAAACAGTATCAGTTCTATGGTGTGTCCTCTGCCTCTGGTTTCCCTGCTATGGAGTTGCTCATTTCTTTGATAATAGGTTTAAGATGGTTAGTAAAGAACTCCCATTCCAAAATGCTTATTATTTTCACTTGATCTTTGACATTTATCATGAGTTTTAATTAGATTGGCATGCCTGGTATAATACTGGCTGGTTATTTTCTCCAAGGAACAAAATGTATCATTTAAGTACATGTAGAATTGTACAGGCATTGCCATTAGGAGTTTTAGAGGAAAGGATGTCAGAAAGCAAAAGAGCTCATGGGTCAGACAATTAGTTTTTTTCTATTAAAAACAATTTAACATTATTAATTAGTAACATTATTAAAGTACAGCAAAAACCTGTCAAATCACTGGTTATGTATGTTTACTTACACTTTTGCTTTTATTTTATACAGCAGTTAGTAATTCAATTTAAAAACACTTGAAAAACAATATATTAGGTACCATCGAGGATAAAAAAGAAGTTTAAAAGCTGTTCTCCAAAAGTACATATGTAATTTAAAAATAAAATATATAACATAATTACATATAAACAATTATAACTACGTTGTAAATTGTTTTGTCCTACTAAATTTCAATCAAAACAAAATATAATTTTAACTGTTCTGACTTGCTTTTAATTTCATTTATGCTTTAAATGTTGAGGGAAAAAATGTATAACTGGTGTCCAATCACAGCTAGTTTCAGAGCAAGCCTAGTTTATATAAAACTTTAAAAGACAACTTCTTAGCCAAATCAAAAAAATATTTCTGCTTCCTGAAACAGCAAAGCCATTTTGTCTATGCAACCATAAAATTGTTAATGGAAATGTACGAGGTAAAAGTATAATTAGCAATGTAGAGAAATGTTTATAATACATTAAGTATAAAAAGCAAGTTATAAAACAGTACTTGAAAATACGATCTCAATCTTGTAAATAAAGAAAAATATACACATAACTGGAATAGTTGGATTATAAATTTCCTATTTTTCTTTTTCCTAATCTAATTTTAGAATAACTATACAATCCTTGTTTACTAAAAACTGTCACATGAAAAATTATGTAAATTAGGCATCTAGGTTTATTAAAATAAATTTCTGGTAATTTTCAATAATGTATTTATCTCATTTTAGTCCTAATCATAATAGATACAACAGTTTATACTATATTACAAATAATCTAATTTGTTAGAAAGCACTTTTATTTCATATACAGTGCATTTAAAAATCAGAAATTATTTTGCTTTCAAAATATTAAACCACAGAAATTATAAAACAATTATTTAAGTTTACTTGCATCTAATATCTTAATATCTTTATTAAGGACCAAAATAGTCATTTTTAATTAGAACAATAAAAATAAAGTTTAATCCTAATGAAACAAAAGCAAAATATTTTTAATTACAATTAACTTCAAGGAAATGTAAAACCTTTACAAAACTGCTTCTCCTACAGATTTTCAAATCTGACATGCAAAATGAAGGAATTAAAAGTACATTATTAACCTAGATTACTTGTCTGAGATCATTACTATCTGTATTTGGCTTCTAAGTGGCATAAAATGAGTAATCTAACAAGTGAAGTGAGAGTTCTTTGCTATTAATTTTATCATTACATGTACCATGTGCACTATCTGCATCTTAGTTTATGAATTCTCACCAGACACATGTCTTCAAAATTCAACTACCACCTTAAATAATATAGTACCTCAAGAGCATGCTGTATTCTGTCTTTGTGTCTTCCAGCATGAGTAAGGTTGCTGGCAATGCTGGAAGTGGTAGTCTCACAAATTTGTTCACCCAAAAGACAGTCTTCTGGTAATAAAGTTTCTGCCCAGAGGCGGCAGACACCATCTTGGCATGAAGTTAATAACACATTACAAACAGAACCTCTAATGACAAAGAGAAATAAACAAAAGTTACTATGACTATCAACACCATCAATTAAAGGCTATTAATATTCGGTTCTTCACATATAAAGATGACATTAGTGCAAAACTAACAGTATGACCTACGTTATTTTTCCAGTAATGGTAATGGATTACACTATTTCATAATGTCATCAAATCCCATGTACTACTACAAGGGAAGAGGTTGGATATAGGGCTGCGATCAGTTATAAAATAGGAACAATCTAACTGTCCCTGATACTTACCTTAATTCATTAAAATCACACTTAGAACAGCTAAGCTAAACGAAACTAGATTGCTTCCAACTGCTTTAGAAATTATATTGTACGAAAAAGGAGTAGTCAAAGAACTTGAAATCATACACAGTACTGCTGTGAACATCATAAAAATTAGGAAGCAGGCTTAACAAACGGAAGAGAAATTAGTGTCAGATTACATATGTGTTGTTTGAAAACTAAGCTCTGGAGAAATATTAGTATCTTCTAAACAAAACAAACTAAACAACAAAAGAAAACCTAATTATCACAAATTACAAAATGACTATAATAAGAGATCGTTAAAAGTAATTAAACTATGTGGCTTATGGTAGTAACTGCACCTTCATATAATCTAAATAGTTACAAACAGGTAAACAAATAAGCACCTTCATAATAAAATGGTAAGAAAAATAAAATTTCAAACTATAAATCAATTTCCATTAAGTTAAAACAAGCAAAAATGTCATTGCATCAAGCAGCTGAACTGACTTAACTACTCGTTATGAAAGAACAAAAAATCATTCTCCCTTTTAAAAAATGCTTACAATGAATTTAACTTGGTCAAAGGTAAAGGGTTTTGCAAATTTTTTCAACAAATGCCAATAACTGAAGAATAAACATTTTATTCCAAAAATGTATAAATTCCCCACGTTATCATTTATTGAGCACCTCTATCATGTGTGCTGTATTTCCCATCAAGTGTAAACAGTTCTCAGATATACTTAGCAGATGAAGTAACCCTCTTTCAAGAATGAATAGATTTCTAAGCACGCTCTTTTAGAATTGTATAATACAGGAATCATTTGTATGACTTCTTTTGTAGTTTATTTAATCTTTTAAATATTTTCAAAAGGTGCTGTAAAAATTTATAATAATAATCCTTTGATAAGGTTCTGTTAATAGCCCTAAGAAAAACCTGGCCACTTTATTGACTATATATAACATGCTTTCCCACCATGTGTATTATTGACAGTTTATTACTGTTTTATTTCCTCTCAATGCTGTGCTTTCCTGTTACTTACAAACATTTCCTTCCCAGAATCTTCTACTACTGCTGCTACTGCTAACAATACCGGCTCGCGCCATCTGAGCACATACTATGTGCAAAGACCTATACTAAGCATTCACATGCACTTACACATTCTAGTCTCATAACGGATCCCTCATTTTACAGAGAAAAAGTGAGGCATAGAGCAAATAAGAAATTTAATCAAAAGCTCATGAAGCTAGTAACAACAGCAGGATCTGAATTCTGGCAGTTGACACCAGAGCCTATTTTTTATAAACATGTAAATATACAAACTAAGGTTATGTGATACATTTCTCTAACCTGGGCATATACTTGCTAGTTTTACGCCATGAAAAACCTGTAACAGTTCGAGGATGTGCCAAGTAAACAAAGGAAAACTGGGTAGACGCCTGTCTCCTTTTCACTTCATGATGATCCTGAGGTATAATCGAAGACTTCCATCCAGTCATAGGATACCACACTTTCAAAAGACAATCATCCTGCAAAAATATATAGGTCAATATAAAATAATTTGTATATACACAATTAGATGTTTAAGTGGTTTGAAGAAGCTTTAAAAATTAAGCTATACATAAAAAAACTAATGTCGACCTATAAATAGTATAAAACTAAATCTAACATGATTTATATTACTCTAAAGAATTCTATTCTTAAAAAATATATGGACCACCTGCTCATTATAAATCTTCTCTGCATAGTGGTGGTTTTCAAATAGAGGCTGATGCCAAATTCTGCCATTTAAATATACATGGGTAACTGTAGAGAAAAGGTCTGAAACCTGATGTTAGACCCTTGGATAAGATAAAGGATAAAAAAGATGCTATGTTATCAGTCATTGTTATCATCCTTTCCTTCTTGAAAAGATTTGTAAGGGTGAAATAAATCCTTTTTAAATATGAATTGTTTCTTATTCTAAGTCAGGCATCAGATTTTCCTGTAAAGAGCCAGAGAGTATAAGTTAGGCTTTGTGGACCACACAGTTTCTGACAGTTTCTTCTTGATTTTGTGTTACACCCTTTAAAAAATGTAAAAATCATTCTTAGTTCATGGGCTACAGTTTTCTGATCCCTAAACTATAAGAGGGCTTTAGGTAGTTGTCAAGAACCACCTCTATGCTCACCTATTTACAGGTGTAACAACAGGTACTGACTTAATCATTTTACTTAGTTGTAATAATTTTGTTAGAGGCTTATATAACTCTATCTTATTTAAAAGAAACTCTTTAATGCTTTACCTTCAATGGTGAAAAGTGCATCAAGGGAAAAAAATGATTTTATATAAAAATCTCAATCTTTAAGAAACAATAAAATTATGTATTCCTGAAAAGTATGTATAGGTCTAAATATTTTTATCTGGACTAGACAAGTACTTCTGTTTTTTTTCCTTCTTGGTACTCATTCTTAATTTATACTGCATAATGTATGTTTCCAATAATGTTTCATTTATTTGGATATTTGAATTATACATTAAATCTTTTTAAGTGCTTATTCTGAGACAACCACTTAACAATGAATGTACTAGTTGCTTTCCTCCAAATACCTTCTTCACCTTAGCATCATTTTCATCTAACCAAATTTACTGCACAATCTATGGCCGTGGTTTCAGATTATGTACCATAAACACCCTAGAGGTACCTCAGAGCCCTGCAGGATCATAAAGAATAGGCAGAGAGCTCCACAAGTAGGCAGCATTCTAGCCCCTTCTACCATTCCCACCAGCTTTCCCCTCAAAGAAGCCCACTTTCATCTATTACTGGTTAAAACTCTAAAGCCACACAGAAGTAAATCAGAAATCATTAACAGAAAGATAGCTAGAAAATTTCCACATATTTGGAAACTAAATAAAACAGTTAAATTATGAGGGAAATTTTAAAATATGTTGAACTGAATAAAATTTAAAGCAAAACATCAAAATTTGGGGGTTACAGCTACATTAGTGCTCAAAAGGAAATATATAGCTTTAAGTGCTTCTGTCAAAAAAAAATACCATCTTAAATCAATGGTCTAAGATTCTAAATGAGGTAGCAAGTAAAAGACCAAAGTGAATGCACAGAAAGTAAATGTAAGAAAGAATAAAAATCAATGACATAAAATACAAAAAATGTAGAGAAATCAATAAATTCAAAAACCATTTTTGAAAAATCAATAACAGTGATAATCTATCTAGAATGATCAGAACTATTTAGAGAAAAAAAACACAAATTACCATTATATCAAGGAATGACTACAGATCCTACAAACAGTAAAATAATGAGAATGTTATAAATAATTTCATCACAATAAATTCAACAATTTATGTTAAATAAACAAATTCTTTGAAAGACAATTTCAAAAACTGACAAAGGAACAAAAAGAAAAACTAAATAGCTCTATATCTATTAAAGATATTGAAATCACAATCTGAGATCTTCTCACTAAAAAAACAACAACTAAAACCCAAGCCCAAATGGTTTTATTGATGAATTTTACCAAACATTTAAGGAATAGCACCAATCCTACATGAATTATTTCAGAAAATTGAGGAAAGGGACTAATTGTATAAGACCAGTACAAACCCAGGCAAAGACATAAGAAAACTATAAATAAATACCTTTCATGATGAGAGATTCTAACATTTTAAATAAATTATTAGCAAACTTAATCCAGCAGCATATGTTTAAAAAATTGTGACCAAGTGGAATTTATTCCAGCAAAGCAAAGTGGGTTTAACATTTGAAAAATAAATCATTGTAATTTGCCATGTCAATAGAATGAAAAAGAAAACCCATATAATTATCTCAATACAGTTGACCCTTGAACAACATGGGGGTAAGGGATATTGACATTTATCTCCTACAGTCAAAAATCCATGTATAACTTTTGACATCCCGGAAACTGCAGTTATTCCTTGGTATCCCTGGAGAACTGGTGTCAGGCCCCCCACCTCCTGAAAAGATATCAAAGTTCATGGATGTTCAAGTTCTTTATATAAATAGTGTAGATCAATGTATGATCAGTCCACAGCATCCAGATTCCCAAAGGGAGGGCAAAAATATACTATTTCCAATCTGCAATTGGTTGAATCCTTGGGTGTGAAACCCGAATATACAGAAGGCTGACTGCATATTTATTGAAAAAAATCTGTGTATAAATGGTCCTGTGCAGTTCAAATCCTGCTGTTCAAAGGTCAACTGTATATGACAAAAGTAAACATTAATTCATGGAGTTGGGGGTGGGGGGAGATGCCAGCAAACTAGGAACAGAAGGGAACATCCACAACTTGCTCAAGTACATTTACAATAAACCTACAACTTACATGTAATTGTGAAACACTGAACAATACAAGGATGTCTGCCCCCATAAATTATATTCAACGTTGTGCTAGAGGTCCTAGACTTGCAACAAGGTGGATAAGGGCTGGGGGGGGGGGGAATGAAAGGCATATAAATTAGAAAGGAAGAAATAAAACTGTCTTTATTCACAAAATCCTAAAGAATCTACCAAAAAAGCTCGAACTTATAAGCAAGATCCTAAGAGTAAAGATCAAAATTCAAATATTAATTCTATTTCTCTGTTAACAAGAAATGGAAATGTAAACTGTTTAAATACATTTTACATTAGGAAGATGAACAACAAATTTTATGTCCAAGACATGCACACTGAGAACTACAGAACACTGCTAAGAGAAAGAAGACCTAAATAAATAAATATACCACACTGATGGATCCAAAGACCAAATGTTACTAATGTCAATTCTTCCCAAACTGATCTATAAAGATTCAATGTAAGCACAATCAAAAATCATATCAGGCTTTCTTGTATAAAATGACAGGCTTATTCTAAAATTTCTGTGTAAATCAAAGGATTGATACTACCGAAAACATTTTTAAAGAACAAAGAGGAATAGACTATCTAACTTCAAAACTTACTATAAAGCTACAATAATTAAGACAGCATATTATTAGCAAAAGGATATATGTATGTATATATACATATATATGTATATGTGTGTGTGTATATATATATCTCAATAAAAACAAAATAGGCCAGATCTGCACACACATGAAAAACTGATGTTTAACAAAGCTGAAGAAAATTCAATGGAGAATGACACCTCAAAAAAAAATGCCACTGTAATACCTAGATATCTGTGTGGAAAAAAATTAATTTCAAATCAAATACGAAAAACTATATTATACAAATAGCCAATAAGCACATGCTCAAGGTCATTAGAAGTCAGGGAAATGCATATTAAATCACAACAAGACACCACTACACAACTATTATTACAATGGCTAATATTAAAAACGCTTATGATACCAAATGTTGGCAAGAAAGTGGAACAACTGAAATTATTCAAATGCTAGTGGGCATGCAAATGGTATAACTTTAGAAAGAGTTTGGCACATTTTTGTAAAGTACCATATGACCACCAATTCCACTCCTAGGTTATTTTTTACATGAAAAATGAAAACAAATGTATACACAGACTTGCAAATAGTCACAATAGCTTTATTCATTTTAGCCTAAAACTCCAACAACCCAAATATCCATCAATAGGTAAATGGATAAACAAATCTTGACATATTCAAATAATGGAATACAACTCAGCAATAAAAAGAACTACTGACGGAGACAACATGGATGGATCTCAAAAACATTACAGTAAGTACAAAAAGCCAGACACAAAAGAGTATATACTATACAATTTCACTTATGTGAAAATCTAGGGAAGACAAATCAAATCAATAGTGAGAGAAAAGAGCAGCCATTATCTAGCACTAAGAAAGGAAGTAAGGATTAATTGAACCGTTAAAAAAAAGAAAAAACCTTTTAAGTGATGGAAATGTCCCATAACTTGATGGTGGTAGTGATTATGTGGGTCTATAAATCTGTCAAAACTTACTGAACATTTAAAAATATACATTTTATTTTATGTTAATTCTACCACAATAAAGTTAATTATAAAAAGGAAATAGGACAAGAGTTATGCACAAGGATTTCATTTCTGATAGCAATAGAAAAAAATTAGAACCTTAATGATCATTAGTAGTTGTCTAGTTATATTAAATTCATTCATATAATGGAAAATGTCATCTTTAAAAAGAATATGGATCAACGTATATTGACACAGCAATGTGTCTATGATATATTAAGGAAATCAGCTTCAAGGATATGATCTCATTGGAATATGTGTGTACACACATACACACTTCTGTGTGGTTTACAAAGGTATCAGAAAGCCTGAAATAACAATATATTAAATAGAAAAGAGTGGCCATTTTGGGGGGAGGGGGGGAGTAGGGCTTTTTGGCAGAGGATTTTCACTTTCTCTGCATGTTTTTTGTGATAAACATATATTACATTTTTTAAAAAAAAGTAAAGATATTTTCACTTTAAAAAGGCCAGGAAAAGGTTGATAAGCCAATCCTTAAATAACCAAACACTGCATTGAAGAACAGAGACACATCCTTAAGAGAAGTTTCAGGGAATATTCTGCAGTCTTCTCTTTCTCTTCCTACCAAAATCACCCTCCTCAAAAATTGTTCTTATCCTAGCCCTTAGAAAGCCCAATTTTTTCACTCAAAGGGTTAATCCTCTATTAAAAATGTTTTTGGTGAAAACAATATTTTAAATCACTTTCAAATTTTACAAAATATCCAATTGTTAAAGTGTTCAGATATAACCTTTATGAACATAAACAGAATCTAATTAAATACCTAGCAAGCAAACTCCCCAAAATAATTCTTAACCTGAAGATTTATTTAATCAGATATTCTTGTGGGGACAAAAGATTATTTTAATAAGTAAGACTTTAAGCTCAGATAAAGTTAAAACGATTTTTCAGATTTTTACTCGAACATCTGTAAACTGCCCCAACCAGATTTAAATTACCTGTAAAGAAAGTTAAAATACTATTAAGTCCAAGAAAAATTTAATTTACCACACTTATAAAAAACAGATCTTACCACTAAAAGTGCTCAATGAACTGTGATATTAAAAATCCTGAAGTAACTGGATTTGAATCCCACAACACCTGAACTGAAATCCTGTCATGTGCAGCCGAGGCGGTGGAAAATGCCTTCTAGTGGTAGATCACAGTTACCATCTGTTTCATCCAGTCAGAAAAACTTGACTTGACTTATTAACAGAAGCAGAACAGATTGTGGAGGGAAAAGTGCCAACATTACAAAGTTAGTTTCTGTTCTTTTGATCATGAGGATCTTAATTATATGTGCTATCTTATCAAAAATGTGAGGAAATAAGCTTTTTATATCCATGACACATTTTATTAACTTTCAAAGGATCTTTACTAGTAAGGAATTCTTATCTTTCCATATAATTACAAAACACTTAGCTCTTAGGAGAATTGAATATAAGAAGCTTAAGTAAACATGACTAATACAATGAAAAAATACTCAATAATCAACTGCTAAGGTTGTATGCAATAAAAACTCAAAGAAAGAAGATATTATTAGGCATTATGGAGTATACAAACAGAACTGCTTTTGAGGTACTTAAAAATCTAGTTTCCCCATTTGAGAGAATGTACTTTTAGTCTCATTGCTTATTTTTGTTTGAAGCACAAAGGCATCTTTCAGATTCATTAAGGATGAAAGCTCAGATATTCATAAGATGTTCAGACAACGAACACTGATCATCTCACATGGGTAATTAATAGGTTTTAAAGTACCAAGTGACACTATCGAAAGACTACATATCCTAAAATAGTCTCAAAGTTCGGCCACTTGTGACACACAGCTGAGGCAAACACCATATACTGGGCAAGCAAAGGGAGATCATCAGAAACATTAAGAATATATAAGGGATAATATATGAGGGATTTAAAACCCAAACATGTATTTTAGAAAACAATTATTCTTCAGTGTAAATATAATATCATTAAATAAGTTAAAATAAAATACCTGGAATTACTGTTCAGTTTTTTTAAAAGAAGAATATATGAGGGAAATCAACTACAGAAAAGAGAAGAATCTAGAAAATAAACAATACTTTTTGTAAGTATTTTAACAGTTCATTTGTCTTGTTAGGGAGGCGTAGGCATTCTGTAATCTGTATCAACGTGCTATTCTGAATTCAATCCAATTACATGTATTTCAATATATTTCATAAGAACCAATTATTATATTACATTTGATCATGTCCAGATAGATTTATTAAAAACTCGAATTTTACTTTGAGCAAATTCAATGGCTTTCATATCCATTTTAGAGTTAAAATCAGTCTGTAACATACAAATAGATAATGATGTGCTATTAATTGCCTGTACACTATGGAATGGTCACATGATTCATTCGAACAACAAATATTTATTGAATGCAAGCACGATGTGAACTGCTGGGAATATAGGCAGCTGGGGCAAGGGAAGAGACAGAGATAATAAAATTTATTGCCTAATTACACAGAGTTTATACTCTAGATGGGAAAACAACAGTAATTAAGGATATAAAGTACTGTTTTAATTAAAATTATGGTAAGTACTAGAAGTGAGAATCATACTATGAGAATATTTAATTGAGAGATATGACCTTGTCTGGGAGGTCAGGTTTCCTTAAAAAAAAAAAAAAAAGTGATATTTAAACAGAGAGCTAAAAGATACATAGATGACCAAAGAACAGGGAAGGATGAGCATTCCCTATAGAAAGAATAGCATATACAAAGGGTTGAAAGCAGTGAAGAGCTTGGCTCATTCAAGGTTCTGAAAGGTGATCAGTAAGCATTAAAGTGGGAAGGAGCTGGAGAAGAACACAAGGGCCACATCATATAGCACAGCCTCCCAGACCATGGTAAGGAATGTGGTTCTCATCTTATGAGCAGCAGCAGTCATGAAAGGATTGTGAGGAGGAGAGTGGTATGTTCAGGTGTCCCTGGGCACTTTTAGAAGATGGGATTAGAGGATTGCCAGACATCCAGTTAAGAGACTACTCTAAGGGTCCAGAGGAAGGAAGACGCTAATTTGGGTAGAAGCAGTAGAGAGGCAAACAAGTGGACTTTACCCCCAAAACCCTCAGCTTCTTTCTATGATCTCTAAGATCATTAAAATACTATGATTCTAAAAGCGTTTAAAAGTTTATATTTTAATTTATGCATAAACAGGTAGTCCTATCCGATCTACACATATTCAAACTGTTCTCCTATCTCCTCTAGATTATCTAACAGAATTGTAACTATCCCCTCTATCGTGATTTTTTTTCCTTCTCACTTCTCTAATGTCACATCCTCCTAGTTTTCCTTCTATCTTAGTGGCCATCTCTCTCAGCATTTTTATACATTTTCCCTGTTTTTTTGTTTGTTTGTTCTTCACTTCTTAATTTTCAAGGATTCTGAGACTTCATCCTGGGCCCCATTCTCTTCTCCATCACACATCGTCTCCCTAGCTAATTTCACTCAGCCCCATAACTTTAAACACTGTCTTTGGCTAATGAACTCAAACTCCATATCTCTAAGTGTGACCAACTCCTATCCTACTCTTTCTGACATCTTAACATGGAAGCATCACAAACTTTGATCTAGCCACTACACTCCAGGTTTCTGCTGTTTTTTGACAACACCTGCTAATTCCTATGTCACAGCATTTGCACTCATTCTCTTGGCTAAAAATACTTTCCTCTGAACTTCACACAGTTGTATCTTTCCTATTAATCAGTTCTCAGTTTAAGGTTATTTCCCCAGAAAAACCTGTCTAAAGATCATCCACTCTAACAGACACCAACTCACAATACTATATCATTCTGTGTTAATTTCTGGATAGCATTTATTAATGCATGATATTCTTTCTGTCTTTCCTCACTAGAAGTTAAGGTTCTGTCCATGAGGACAGAAACCTTGTCTGTCCTCTTCATTCCGAGATTGCCGGCACAGAGAACACTTCAGGACCTATGGTGGTGTTCAAAAAAATGTTTGCTAAACATGTGAAGGCTGTTGATTTCAGGTAAAATTCCAAATCACTTTTCCCTAGAAAACGCACTATCAAATATAGAAAGACAAATTTTATATATACACATATATAAACATATTATATGTTATATACACATTCAAGAGAAAGAGTTTATCGTGATGAGAATCCAACTATGATAGATTCTTGTACGCCTTATAAATATAGGTTGCTAGAATTCTAAAATGCATTTTCTTTGACCAGTTCTGTTATAAAAAGTATATCAGACAATATATATACACAAAATAAAAGCATATATTTTAAGGAAAACAAGTGTATGTGATATCTGCCCACAATCATAGTGCCATTAAGGTTATTTAGAAGAGGTTGGTAGTAAAACATGCTTCAAATGCCACATAATATGCACAACCATATCTAAGCTTATATCAGAGCAACTACTAACTGGGAATATTATAAAGCTGCATTCCAGTATGAATCTAGAGTAGCTTTCTGATCACACTCATTGGTCCTTTATTATATCATCATGGCCTTACCTACGATGAACTCATATAATATATGGTAACCCTAATAAATATGAAATATGAGTACCAAAAAGAACAAATATGTGGGGCAAGCAGGTTTTTTCATAGCCAAGTTTTAGGAGTAATGGGATTCTAGTTTTTAAAGATCAAAGCTTTAAAAGTGACTACCTAGTTTTTTCCTATGATTCTGGTGACAGTTTTCCCTTTATTAACCTTGCTTTTCAGACTTTATGGGAAATTCTCCAAGCACCTATATGCTATCCAGTTTTATTATTATTATCTGTAGGCAACTGAACTGGCTTTTCAAAATTTTCAGTGTTTTGTTTTTAAAAATCTAGTTTAATTTTCTTCCTTCTAATGTATTTATCTGTATTTATTTCTCCTTTTTTCCTTTGGCTTCTTACTTTATACTAAATTGCTCAGGAAGCTGTATTATTTGTGAGGGGGAGGAGGAGACAGAGGGGGAGAAGAAGAAGAAAAGGGAAGTCCACATGGCAAAAAACTACACGCAGCCTCTAGGGCCCCGGGAGGCCTCCAGCCAACAGTAGACAAAAAGCCAATCCCTGAGTCATACAAAGAAAGAAACTCTACTAACAACCTGAGTGAGTGTGGAAGAAGATTCTGCCCTAGTTGAGCATCAAGGTAAGAATTCAGCCCAATACCTTTATTGCAAACTTTAGGTCTCTGATCATAGCACCCAGCTACACAATACCCAGACACCTAACCCACACAAGTTCAGATAAATGTGTAGTTTTAAGCTGCTAAATTTGTGGTAATTTGTTACACCATAAAAGAAAACTACTACAGACTCCTAGTAATAAGTATCATGAGTAAAATTAAGGCAGGCAAAGGGAATAAAAAGTACAGCAGGGAGTCTACAGCCATGCTATCCTGAACAAGCCTGCTCCTCTCTGATATCAGAAGCTAAGCAGGGTCGGGCCTGATTAGTACTTGGATGGGAGACCACTTAGGAAGACCAGGTGCTGTAGGTGTAAAAAATAAAAAATAAAAAAATAAGGGATTGTAAGCTGACAAGGCCCTTGCAATCTGTGAGGTCAACCAAGGGCTGCCTCGCCTAAAAAATTTAAAAAGTTAAAAATTTTTAAAAAGCACAGTGGGGGGTGAGAGTAACAAGATATAAGATCAAAGAAGTGATAGGGGATCTGGTAAGCATGGGACCTAGTAAGCCATCATTAAGAAAGGGCTTTTACTGAATGAAATGAGAAAACTTTCGACAGTTTTGAACAGAGTAATGACATGATCTGACTTAACATTTTTGAAAATATCACTCCAGCTGCTGGTTTGAAAATATACCGTACAGGAACACAGCAAAAGTTGGGAAACTGATTAAGAATTTAAAACAATAATACAAGTGATAAGTGACAGAGGCTTCAACCAGATTATAAGAATAGAGGTGGTAAAGAAATGAGCAGATTGTGGATATATTCTGAAGTCTAGTAGAGCCATCAGGGGTATGGACTGGGGATGGAGGGTGGAGAACAAGAGTTTCATCTTAGACACATTTACTTGAAAATGTGCAAGAGTTATATACATAAGTCTGGAGTTCAGGGGAGATATACGGGCAAAAAGATACAAATTTCAATGCACTTGAAGCCATGAGATAAGATGAGACTGCCAAAGGAATGTGTATGGCCAGAGAAAAAGTCCAAGAAATAAGCCCTGAGGTATTGCAACATTTAAAAGTAGGAGAGAGAAGGTGACACCAGCAAACTAAGGGGGGGTGGGGCAGCCAGAAAGTTAAAAAGATCAAGAGTGTGCTGTATCCTGGAAGTAAACTGAAGAAAGTGTTCAAGGTGGAAGTAGCCAACTGTGTTAAATCATGCTAACAGGTTAAGTAAGAACTAACCACAGGATTCAGTAACAGGAACTCACTGATGAGTTACAGAGTGGTGGTGAGTGGGTGCAATAGAAAATGAGGAGAAAGTCTCAGAGACATCAACAACAAGCAACTCTTTCAAGGTGCCATAAGGAAGGCAGGGAAATATAGCAGAAGCTGCAAGAGGTCAAGAAAGGGCTTTTGTTACTGCTGTAATTTTTAGAAAGGGCAAGATTATAGCACATACAGTATGCTATGCTGTATTAGTTAGCTCAGGCTGCTATCACAAAATACCATAGACTTGGTGACTTAAAGGAATCGATTTTCTCATAGTTTTGGAGGCTGGAATTCTCAGATCAGGATGCCAGCATGGTCAGGTTCTGGTGAGAGCTCTGTTCCTGGCTTGCAGACAGCTGCCTTCTTGCTGTGTCTTCATGTGACAGAGGGAGAGCAAGTTCTTTAGTGTTTCTTCTTATAAAGGGACTATTTCTATCATCGAGGCACCCTAATGACCTCACTCAACCTTACTTATCACCCAAAGGTCCCATCTCCAAATACCATCACATTGGGGGTCAGGGCTTCAACATATGAATTTATAAGGAACACAAACATTCAGTCCATAACATATGCTCATGTGATGACTCAGTGGAGAAGGAAAACTGAGAAGGAGACAACTATGACAGTGAAGTCCCTGAGTAAGCAAGAAAAAATGGCATCTAGAACACAAAAGAAGGAACTGGCCTTGTACAAAAGCACAGACAGGTCATCCATGGCAACATAAAGGAAGGCATAACAAAAAGACACAAATGTAGGGAGATGGAAAGATACAGGTAGGGGGTGGGAACTTATCAAAAGTTCTCTTCTGATTGCATTTATTTTTTCAGGCAAGAAACCTTAGTAAACATATGCTGAAGTGGGTGACTGGGCCGTCATAAGGGAATCTACCAAAACCCAGTGGCATAGAGCTTTGGTTTTAAATAGCTACACAGAGACAACACATAGAGTCTATGCAAGGTGAGAAGTCAGATCAGAGACACCGACCGCATAATGTCAAAAAAAATTCTAATGAAAGGGTGAAATCAAGAAAAATCTCTCTCTGAAAAGAGATTTGGTGGTTATGGAAGGATCCATCTGCACCTAGACTCTCAGTGGAGGGAAGTCTCCACTGGGCATTTGTAACCACAAAACAGGCCTCATGAGGCCCAAACGCACACTATCTGTGTGGCTCAACAACTTCCAAGCTGAGAATTCAGTCTGAATTGGGTGCCTGGTGAAGCTACATAAACCTTTTCTGGAAGAATGCACATTCAACCCAGGCCTCAAAGAATTCCCACAAATGCACTCACAGTAAGTACTTTCTCAGTGAAATGCAAAGCTAGTTGATATGGTGCTTCGACATACAACACACATGGATTAAAATCCCAGCTCTACCTTTCAACTAGCTCTGTATTCTTCAAAAAGTTCTCAAGCTGCAGTTTCCCTTTCTATAAAACAGGGAGAATACTGTCTGCCCTATAAGCTTTTAAAGGCACAGCTTCTGGTATAAAACCCTCAATAATTAGTAGTTGCTGTCATTACAGTACTAGCAGTTATTATTCTAACTACAAATTACTTTAAGTTATATTTAATGCAAAATAAAAATTGTCACCACCAATAAAGTACTCCTGCACCATCGACCCCCACCCCAAAAATAACTGAACTTGATTCTAATCCATTCCCTGGACAACCCACAGGTTAGAAATAAGTCAAAAAAAAATTAGTAAAATTTATTTTTAGAATAAAAATAATACATATTAAAACTTATAGTATTAAAAAAAACTTATGAAATAAAGCTAAGCTTACAGAGAAATCCAGTGTTACATGCATACACTACAAACAGAAAAGGCTGAACATTCATCTAAAGAGTTTGAAAAAAACAAGAGAACAACTGAACAGAAATAAATGAAACAGAAAACATACAATACAAAAACAAAACTTAGTTTTTTGAAAACTTATAAAACTGACAAATCTTTAGTGAAATAAATCAAGAAAAAAAAGAGAAGGCACAAATAACCAATATTAAAAATGAAAACGAAATCATCACACATGTATTACAAGCATTAAAAAGATGTTCTGCATAACTTTTGCCAATAAATTTGGAAATTTAGATAAAACTGGCAAATTCTAGATAAATATAACTTATCAAAACTGACAATAAAAAAGGAAATACAACATCAGAATAGCTCTATAACTATTTTAAAAAGTGAATCCCACAAAGAAAATTCCTGCTCCAGATGGTTTTACCAGCAATTATTTAAGGATAAAGCTATGCCAATCTTACAAAAACTCTTTCATAGGTAGATAAAAGAGAATTTTCCAACCCATTTCATGAGGCCAGCATGAGAGTGATACCAAAACCTGTCAAGTAAACCACAAAAAAGGAAAAACTATTTGCCAAATCTCATTCTTTATAGATCTCATAAATCCTAAACCAAGTATTACCAAACCAAATCCAGCAAGGATGATACATTAGTCAAGCTAGGATTATTCCAGAAACACAAGGTTTGTTTAACACTTGAAAATAAGTCCATGTATTTCACCTTATTAAAGAGTAAAAAAGAAAACAGATACAGAAAAAGCATTTAAGATGTGATATTATTTGTGACTTAAAAAAGAAAATTCTAGAAAACTACAAATAAGAAGAAAACTTTATCTGAAAAAGAGTTATCTATATTAAGTATCTATAGTAAACATCATAATGGTGACACAGCAAAGGTATCCTTTTGAAATTGGGAATAAGAAAAAGATACCTACTCTTACCAATTTTATTCAGCACTACACTAGAGGTCCTAGATACTGTAGTAAAAAAAAAAAGAAAAAGATATTAAAACACCCGAGAGTTACAAAAGATGAAATAAAACTGTTATTATTCACAGATAATATAACTGTGCACAAAGAAAATCCAAAATGATCAACTTAATAAAATTAATGAGTTAAGAAAGATTGCTGGGTATAAATTTAATATACAAAAACTGCACTTCTATATACCAGTAACAATTATAAAATGAAATTTATGCCATTTCTAACAAGATCAGAAATATCAAAAACCTAGGAATGAATGTAACAGATGTTTAGGAAACACAGAAAATTATAAAACATTACTGAGAGAAATAAAAAGATCTAAAGTAAATGAAGAGCTATGTCATGTTCACTGATGGGAGAGTTAATGGTAAAGATGTCAATTTTTCTCAAACTAATCTACAGAGTGAATGCAATACCAATCAAAATCACGAGAGGGTTTTTGTTTTATAACACTTATTCTAAGCTATTCTAAGATTAATATGGAAACATAAAGGGCCAAGGATAAGATATTCTTAAAGAAGAAAAACAAGATAAGAGGATTAATTCCAACAGATATCAAAACCATTTAAAAGCTATAACAATTAAGACAAGTGGAAGTGGTAAAAGGAAAGACCAACAGACGAAAAAGAACTCACAAACAGACCCACACAAATATGGACATTTGATTTCATGGCAAAGGTGCTAATACATAGCAATGGAGAAAAAAGCTTTTAAATAAATTGTGAACAACTGGATATCCATATAGGAAAAATGAAAGTCAAACCAAACTTAAAAATTATTCCACGTGAGATTTTAGACCTAAATGTGGAAGACAAAAAATAAAATGTCCAAATTTTAGACCAGAGGTTCTTCATCTGAGGTCCTCTCACCCAAGGAGCTAGTGGATAGAATTCAAGATATAAAAGACATTTTTGATACATCAGCTGTATCCTCTCACGCCTTAGCACTTTAGTGTATTGGCTCCAACTGACAGCCATCTATTCCTCTTTGCCTGGGGTTTTCTAAGAGTTGTTCACAAGTGCTGAGAATTACTGCCCAGCCCTTACCAGCCCTCATTCAACGACTAACATGTGAAGAACATGTGTGAGAAACAACAGGCTGTGAGGAACACTGGCTCCCAGTTACCCAGAGACAAGCTTTTTAACCAACCACCTGCATGATAATATACCCTCACTAAGCTCCTTCACTTCCTGGCCTTGAATCAAGCATATTCCTTTGTGATCTTTCCCCATATTAATTACTTAATACTCAAATCCTTGCCTCAGGTCTCCTTCTTGAGAAATCAAGACAACTAAGACACAGAATTACCATGAATTTGAGTGGAAAACAATTATTTCTCTATTTTCATAACTGCTAATTGAAGGAAATGCAAAACTTCAATTACAAATATAAGTAACAAACCAAAGTAGTCTTAACACTTGTGACTTTGTCTCTAAGAGAAATCACAAAATTTTTAATATCACATTACAGTCCTGCAGACATTTCAAAATAGTTTGTATATTCCTCACTACTTTGAAATTAAGAGTTATTACATAATTTATAAAACCATGCACAATTGCAGTCTTTCTGTCTGTAATGCTGTACAGTCTTCCTGTTTGTGATGTCATCAACTGTTTGAGTAACTACTTCTGTGCCTAGTAATTATTCAGCCACGAAACAGCTGAGTGTTCTACAACTAGAGATTAATTCAAAAGTCTTGGCTGAATTCTGGTATTCTTGGAAAACCTATCTTTCCTTTGTAAAGTAGTATGGAAATTTAAATTCCATATACAATAATACAATTACACTTTAACCTGTGATTTTTAAATATCATTTTTAAATGTTATTTTTGTTACGAAATGCATTAATTTAAAAGTATATTATGGCTCTTATCACAAATTTTTAATATCTTGAAACTGTATTTTAATAACTGCATGGTATTGTTTTTACAAGTTCAAAACTATGCAAAACTAAACATATTATTTGAGAATTCATACATGTAACACTATTTAAAAAAGACAATGAAATAAAACATAAAATTCAGGATTCTGGTTGCCTAGGTGGGAGGGAAGGAGCAGATGCAAGCAGGAAGGTAAAAAAAACCATTAGTTTTGTGTTGTCTCAAATTGAGTAATGAGGCCACATGTATTTGTTTAATTATCATGTCTTATATGTAAGTTTTATATATATTCTTTTCTATTTTTAAAATATTTATAATTTAAAAGAGAATATTCATATAAGAAAAAAACTCTTGAAAATTAAAAACGTGATAACAGGAAATAATTATCCCAGAGTTTAAGCTGAAAAAATCTCCCAGAAACTGAACAAAAAAATAAAGAGATGAAAAAAAGTTTTTAAATAAAAAATAAAAAAGATGAAGAGATGAACAAGAGGAGAAAAAGAGTGAATTAGAGGATCAATACAGAAGAATCCACATCTGAATAAGGAGAGATCCAGAGAGAAAAAAGACATAAATGAAAGGAAGTAACATAAAAATAATGTAAAATAATCTCTCTGAACTGACAGACATGAGTTGTCAGACTGAAGAAACCCACCAAATTACCTATACAAAAAAGTCTTTATCCCTTAGAGATACATACTAATATATTTATATATGACGGACCCCATACGATTAGATCATCATGAAATTTCAGAACAGTAAGGAAAAGGGGAAGATTCTTAAAATCTCTATAAACTGGAGATGGAGTGGGGAATATGGTCATAACGGCACTATACTCCTCAAATGGCAACACTGGAAGCTAGAAGGCAATAAAACCATTACTTAAAAAATTCTGAGGGAAAATTATTTTCAACCCAATTCTATGCCCAGCCAAATTAAACATAGGAACAGAAGAAATACTTGTTCAGACTTTCAAGGCCTTCAAATGTTTTCTTCCCATTCATCTTTTCTAAGGACTTTACCAGAGGATATCTCCATTAAACCAAGGAAAGAATATAAATGATGTTAAGAAACAGGGAATTTGACAAAGGACATAGACACAGCGCATCTCCTGAGGCAACTGAAAGAAAATCCCAAAATGATAGCTCTATTTTAGACTTAGAGAGCAACTAAGTCAGATTGGAGCAAAGAAAACACTCATCTCCAAGATATCTATGTGAGATTGTGATGAGAGAAGATTGAAAACCTGTCAGACGTATAAGGGATGAATTAGGTATATAGAAAACTAAGCAAATAATAAAATAATTATTAACTCCAAAGTATTCTGTGAAGAACATTTTACATAATCAACAATGTGAACAATAAATACTGATTTGCACAAATATTATGAGATATTTACATCAGAAAAATAGGAGGATGGGAAGTGAATAAGCTTATGTGCTAGAAGAAGAGATAGGGTTGGGAACACTGGTTAGTGAACTAAAGTCTCAGCTTCCACAGAAGAAAAGCAAGAGATGATACATAGAAATAAAAGCAAAAAAAAAAAAAAAAAAAAAAAAAAATCAAAACATGGGAGTATAAGCAAGTTATTTACGAACATGGGAGGAAGTACCAGAATATGAAATCTGACAAATAACTGCCTCCAGGATACAGGACTTAAGAGCAAGGAGAATGAAGTGCTTCTTTTTACTGACTCTAGCAGTACTGTTTTACTTTTTAAATTATGGATGTATGCTATTCTTTAAACATAAAAATTAATTTTAAAAAGCATAGACTTTTTAAAAGGTCAAAGAATAATAATAAAAATAACTATTATTTTCCAATGCCTACTACCTAAGGGAAACATACCTGATCTTTTACAAATCTATCACTATTCCTCAGGTCACCTTTGCAGAGTAAGATTATCCCAATTTTACAGACGAAATAACTGAAAATGAGAATGAATAGAAACATTTTTTAATTGTTTTGTTTCTTTTGTTAATGTTTTGTTTGGTCCTTTACCTTTCCAGCAGTAGCAAAATATTCACCATCAGGGGACCATTCCATCAAATGTACAGACACCGAGGTTCTAAACAACAACAACAACAAAAAAAAGTTAAACAGTTAGCATTTTTAAAATCTGGAACATCTCATATAAAAATGGTCAAAATAAGATTTTTAACATTATCGAAACAAGACTGCTTTCACCTTCCTAAAAATACAAATTAATTAATTAAAACTAATCTGAAGTTCACTTTAGGAATCCAAAGAATGCAATTAACATGTATAAATGATATCTCCACTTACAAGTCTCACCAACATCCTAAATATACTGTGTTGAAAACTAAGCTCATCATCTTCCCTGGCTAATTGGTCCTCTTCACATCATCCATACTGTTACTAGTTTGGCCATCTGTCCACTTGCAAAAGTGGCTGGCAACTTTCATCACATCTTCTCTCTCTTCCCATCACCATCCATATCTCTTCCATTAATGAGTAATTCCTATGTGTCAACCCAAATCTCGAGGTTATTACTATGAAAACATTTTTATCTTTTCTGTAAACAATCAACTATATCACAGACTGAAGGATATTATAAGTTTTGGTTAGAAAAAGTCTACTTTCTAGGCTTCTAAATGTAATGGTACCATGAAATAAAAAAAAAAAAAGATGACTATAAAAGGGAACATACTTTAGGAAGTATTTTTTAAAAATTAATGAACACAACAACAGAATTAGATACTAACTTGCACTGCCAGATGCATTTCCAATCATTTAAAACTAGAGGAATTTTATTATCAATTTCTTCCTCTTCTTCCAGTATGTCACCTCCTGGAGGAGCCCACAACTGAAGAGAATCAGTTGCTGTCAACAATCTGTTATCTGAAAATTAAAGAATGTTCTGATGAACAAGCAAGGATTATCTAGAGAAATATATATATGTGGGCTTCTATATAGGTCTATAAATTACACTAGGAAAAATGAGCAATATTGTCTAAGAAAGACATTTGGAATATATCCATTTAAAAGTTCTAAGGATCCACTAGACAAGAGAGAGTAGTTTTTTGGGGAAACTTCAGAACAAAAAGAAAACCCTAATGGCAAAGAGCCCTTATGTATCAGGTAAATCTTTTTGGAAATAACAGAAAAGGTAGAATAAAAAAGAATACCAAATGGAATATTCTCAGGATATAAGACATAACTAAAAATTATTGAAATGTCTTTCTACTTAGAAGTGAATGTGAAAAGGAACAAAGGTATTATCATTAGAGGTTTCTAATCTTTCAAAATTAAAGACAATAATTTCTGAAATACAAAAAACAAAACAAGATAGGTTTTATTTCTGATTCTTTCTCAATAAATATAATTAAGAATAAAATGCAGCACATGTTCACTAAGAAAACAAATCATTACTGTTCTTAAAATATTCACAGAATAGTAAATTCAGTACTGTATACAGTAGTATATACCAAAAAGAAAAAAGTATACTGATTCACTGGCAAAAATAAAATATACTATTGATCATTTTATTTTGGGAGACTGCATCACATTGTAATCATATATTTAAAACAGATATTTACTTTTCATAATTTATTTTATTTTATTCATTTTATTTTTATTTCTTACGCCTACAGCACCTGGTCTTCCTAGGTGGTCCCCCATCCAAGTACTAACCAGGCCTGATCCTGCTTAGCTTCCGAGATCAGACGGGATCGGACTTGTTCAGGGTAGCATGGCTGTAAACATTACTTTTCATAATTTCTAAATACAATCACTAAATACCTTGAGGGTCCCATGCTAAATTGTATGTCACAGAACTCAAAAAGAACTGCCCAGTTTTAAGCCACTGACACTTGAGTTGCTGAAACATAGAAAAAAGAAAAAGGTATTTTTAAAAATAATATCCACAAACACCACCATATTATCATTTTCTTCAACCTAAGACCTTATGATCTAAAACAAAGATATATATATTTTACTACTATTTTCAAAATACTATTTTTAAAAAAATTTCCAATAGTTCTACTTAACAGTATCAGCTGCTTTCCATGCCCAAAGCTAAGCATGTTCTCTCAGGCTTTCTTCCACATCTACAAACACATTCTTATACTTGATATCCTTTCTTCTCTTCTCCACCTGCAAACTCTAATACCCACCTACAGCAGATCTAGCTAAATTGTCACCTCTGTTGTGAAGCCTTTCCTGACATACTAGCAACACTCATAGCTCTTTTTACATTCTACCATTACAGTACTGCTCACACTAAATTACTATTTCTTCATATGTCTGACTCTCCTATTAAATTACAACTCTTCAAGGCCAGGAGTTACATCTTCAGCACTGTAATGGCTAGTATGCAGATAGTCAATAAATGTTTATAAAAAAATAAATGAACCTTAGAAAGAAGTGCAAATTATCATAATCCTATGGACTCAATGTCTAAAATAAAACTAGCTATACCTCCCAAAAAGCCAAAAATTTGAATTATATAATATATAAAAATCCACAAACTTGACCTATATTATATTTGAATAATTTCTATCCTTTTTACTATTTTCATTCTAAAAGGCAGAAAGAAGATTTAAAATTTAAAAGTCAAACATCTGTGCCATAAAATACAGTATCTAAGTAAAAAGTTTAGATATTTCTTTGTAGGACATAAATATAAAATGACCTTTTGTGAAAGAATACTGCAATGTAAAGCTGTTTGACCTTAGGCAAGTTATACATTAACTGCTTGGCAAGCAATAATAATTTAATAAATGGTGATTCCCTCTCTCTTTACAGTATTTTTAGAGTGTTCAATAGTAAATAATTAAAGATTTCATGACTATCTAGAGGCAGAATTTTAAAACATAGCTGCAAACCTGAATTTCATTATCTAAAAATAATTTTATATTTTTTAATCGGGGAAAACTTTATTTTCCTACCACTGCTGAAACAACAGTCACAACAGTATTTTAAATACTGTTCAACAGATCTATTTCAGAGTAATAATTAAATCATTCTTAAAACTAGACATATCCATAATATTCTTTCCTTTAGTACTTCTCAGAGTGCAATCTGTGGACCAACTACATAGCAGAAATTTTGGGAGGCCTGGAATCTGAATTTTTAATAAGTACTAATAAGTATTATACTTAAGCACTCTAAAATTTGATATCCATTTCATAATACTATCATAGGGAAAAGACTAAGATTTTAATTTGCATTTTTTTGGAAATACAAAAAGAAATTCAAATACATTAAATGAAACATCAAAACCACTTATTTTAATGTATTTAAAAATATACTTTTAAGAAAAAATTCTGGTAAATATAAACTCTTGATATCAGATTTCATATGGGCAGTTTTGACTATCTGTGAGTGATGGTGGAGTTATAATGCAGGTAGTAATTTTTAAAGGGGTTAGTAATTCCAACCAAATGGGATTTTCTGAATATTACGTGAGATAAAATAAAATACAGTACGCAAAATGAACCTGAATGGTTCTGAAAGTAACCAATACCACCTTAACTGGTAAGTGAATTTACCTAAGCTCCTAACTCCTTCATTCAACAAATATTTAGGAGCCTATTATGTTCTAGACAGGTTCTAAGTACTTGGGATGCATCAGTAAACAAAAGAAACAAAGACCCCTACTCTTGTGGAGCTTACGTTCTAAACAGTAAACAATAAATAACTACTATAGAAAAAAGTTAAAACTACAAGGATAGAGAGGTTATAATAAAGGTGGTAGGTAACAATTTTTAATTAAGGGTTATGAAGGTAGACCCCATGAGATGGTATTATTGAGCAAAAACTTAAGTATCTGCCATGAGCAGGCCGTGGAGCTATCTAGAGAAAGAACATTCCAGACAAGAGCACAACCAATGCAAAGGCCCTAAGATGGGAAGGTAACTGTTCTAAGAACAGTAAAAATTGCCAGTGTGGCTAGAGTGACAGCAGAGAGGATGAAAATAGGAGATGAGCTCTGAGAGGTAATAAGTGAATGCTGGGGTGAAGAAAGGCTGTAGTCTATTCTAAAGCTTTCTGACTTTGAATCTGAGGGAAATATGGAGCTATAGGAGAAAATTAAGCAGAGAAGTGTCATGATCTGCTCTGCTGAGGAAAGAGAAATGGGGAGGGGGATAGAAAACAGGTATCAGAGACTAGTCTAGTAATCTAGACAAGAAATAATAGTTCAACTAGGGTAGATTCCAATCGACAAGATAAATCTCAATTAGCAATAATCTAGAAAATTAAGTTTCTAAAAGGCTAGGGATATATTCCTAATGAACACAAAAGATTTTACCATAAAGCATCAGACTAACTTCATACTGATATTCCGGACCACCTTCAGCATCAGCTCCTAAGGAGCTCTTTATTGCTATCAACTGGATTGTAAACTTAATTCTAAAAGTCTCTACCATCATGTAATACTTACACAATTTCTCTTATGAGAATTTATGCCCAAGGGCTCAAAGATACAAACAGCATTACCATATGAAGCTGCAATCTAAAAAGGAATAAACAATGCATTAATATTTAGCAAAAGAAAAAATAAAAATAACCTACTCTTCACAATAATGTATAAATTAATTACATGATACAATTCCAACACAGTGTTCATGGTTTATTCCCTTCCATTAACATAGCTAGAAAAGTACTGGACTTAAGACTCTCTTCTCTGTTATCAAAAATTCAGCAGGCTTTATTTTACATATCAAATACAATGTTGACCTATTCAAAGAAATCGTCATTTTCTGTAAGAATTTTTTTCTTAATACAGAAATAACTATTAACAAAGACATTTCAATGGTACATCTGTCAGAAACTATAATCTAGTGAATATAAAACACATGAAAGGCCATTTCCCAGTTCATCCTCCTCTTGGCAAGAGGGAATCAACTAGAGGAAACAGACCAAAAACCATCCTTCCTGACACCTCTGGACCTATTAGTTAACCTATGAAAATAAATTAGGTACGTATTCTTTCATGGCCAGCCAAAAACGTCTACTGTGGCTTCAAGGTACCCTTCATGCCAATTAGTGATTCTAACTGTTACTTATTAACTAACATTCTTTCCAAGAAAAAGCTTTTAATCCACAATGGTAGGGGGAAAGCTAATTAAAATGCCTGGCTAAGGTATTACTTAGACAAAAAGTGTTATAAATGATCACATTCTACACGTCAATGAATGAGTGAATGATTATAACTGGCTAACAGAAGGTCATAAATATGAAAGTTATCACCACAAGGATGAGGAAGGGTTGAGGAGGTGGATAAAAAAAAATGGAAATAAAAGACAATATATCAAAGATGTCACTATTTTGCCTTTTTTACCTTCAATCAGGTAAGGAAAAGTAGAAACACGGTCATGAACACTAAGGCCTTATAAATTTAAAAAAAAAAAATTCCTAGAGAATTTTATTGTGATTATTACCAGCACATAAATATTAAAATTCATCTCTGACAACTATCTCTAGGCAGGTTTAAAGCTACCTTACTTGGCCTAAGAAGATAAACAATGAAAAATTAATGAAAGAAATCTGATACTCTCGGTGTTCTCTAAAAAGCAAACAATGCTTAAGAAAAAACAATGGGGGAAAAAATTGAAAAAGCAAGAAACAAGTATCAGAAAACACCAAGAAACTCAGAGTTCCAATACTAGGTCAATTATATCACTGGACTGCTATATTATAGTATATTTATACAAATATTAAAGCTCTACACAAACAGCAGGCCTGGTAGGACAGTAGAAATGGTATAATAATTTATCATTTGGCATAAATTTGCATGATTACTATGTATCACCATGAATATTCTGATTTAACATATTCTTGATAAAATGTTATTGCTCAGTAAAGAACAATTTCTTGACCATGAAGACTGTTTAAGTTATTACAGGAAAAAATCTCTTTTTCATATTCTTTTAGAGCCATTCAATTCTGCTACACAATATTGCCCTCACTGAATTGCTAGAGCATACAGCAAATATGCCATATTTACTTTACATATAACCAAAACTTGATGTACACTATGCTTGAAATTTTGGGTGAGGGGTACATATGATGAAATTTAAACTATTTCAAAATTAACCCTCCTTCTGTTTTAAAGTCTGAAGAAATGAATTTTAAGATTCTTCATTCAACAAACTTTCATTAAATTAACAGACATTTTACAAAGCACCTGTTAAATGACAACTATATTAGACACTAACAACTTGCTAAATTTCTTGATAAAAATCTGAGGTTATTATAATTTGGGGGAGAGATAAGGGGTGCTAGGTAGAGAAGATAAAAGTTTACTTCCTTGCTATTGGCTTAATAGCTGCTAGAATTATTAACTGGCAGAACATCAGTACCCACAGGATTTTGAGCCTACCACTTCACCCACTCCTATCAACAGACATCTAAGCAAAGTATATTAAGACATTTTAGGCAAGCCCTGTATAAAAGGATAACAATATTCTGAGATTGTTAACTACATTAAAAGATGACATTTAATAAAGTAATTAAATCCCTTACTCTTCCATGTTGGTTAGAACATTCCACACAGCTGACTTGGATGTTTCCATGCTTAGCACCAGGAATGATCTGCACACATTCAAAGTCACTTGCCAAAATAACAATATCACAGCCTGATCCATATGCCTAAAAAGAAAAGTTTTATAATATGTGAGATATTATTACATAATAGTTTACCTTAGTTTGTTACCATTATTATGTATACTTTGACACTTTTCTAAAAATAGTTAATGTAAGATATTAAAATATCAATTTCCAAGTAAGAATATTAAAAGTCACATTTAAAAAATGGGGCAATGACACCCAATGCATTATCATTCAACAACTGCTACTAACAGAAAAAGCGTTCTTTCACTTCTTAAACACTACAGCCTCTGTCCTGCAGGTCATAAATCATTCTATTTAGAGTTTCTCTCCAAAGCTCATCTCAGTAAACCTTTAAGAATAAAACCTCCATCTGAAAATAATAAGGCACTGAAGGCTACAATTGTGTTCTGAGGGTTCAAACCAGGCTTGAGAAAGATCAAGATAGAAATCAGATTCATTTTCCAACACAATTCCACATGGCTAAAGGAGCTAGTTAAATAGACATGAACCCCTGAGACAGAATTACATGCACTAAGGCAAAAACTAAACTTAAACTCATTAACTGCCTAAGTGAATCCATAAGGCAGCCTGCCTTCCCTCTCCTCTCAACCTCATCACACATGAGGGAGAGAGGAAACCAATCAAAAATGCTTTCACAAAAAAGATTAAATAAAAAACAAATTGATTTATATAAAACACTGGCAAATATACGGTCTGGAAAATAAAATAAAATACAAAATTAAGTTCCTGGAAAATTCCCTTGTAGACATAACTGTAATGAGTAAAACCACATATTCTTCCTATTGCCACACTTCTTGGTGTATGCTATTCCTGTTTTGCAACTTTGTGAATTTTATGATGACATAAAGAGCAGAGGGCGGGGACATTTTTCTTTTTCTTCCAAACTCTCCTGATGATTAAATATTTAAAACAACCTAAGAACCTAATTCTTAAATGAAAAAAAAAAACTATTAAAAGCAACATAAATGTAAAATTTATGAGATAGTATTTTTCTCACCGTTTCTATACCATTTAGCAATATGGTCATGTCCTAAAAAATACAGATATCTAATAGCCAGGGCTGACATGTCAGCACACCTAAGTCAGTAACCTATGCCCTGAAGAGGTCCACATATGGCTGCTAATGAAGGAGGAAAATGAGGATAAAGGCCAGATAGGAAGGCAAAACACTACTTCTCCCAGTTACTAAAACCTCCAGTGTTGCCAAAATCCTGCTGTAACTACTATAAACCATTTCAATTCATATATTTACAAATACCAAAAGCTCGCCAAAAGAAAAACAAAGAATTTTAAGCAAAGGAAATATGGGGAAAAAAATCACTCACAGAAGAAAATAACCCTTTATACTCTTATACACAAGGCAGATTTGCTATAGCATACATTCAAAAAAGCTGAACTGAAAAGGAATACTGAGTATAGGCAGGAGAAATGTTTCTATCACCATGCTAATCTTTAAAATTACATTATTAAAATAACCTCACTCTTACCCCCAAACAACATTTTGCAATTTCCGAAGGGCTTTATAGAATCATCTAAGCAAAGTAGTTTTATGAAAAGAGTATAAACTATCTAGTTTGGAATTATAGATGCAGGATTTTCCATTATAGTTCTAACAAACTGTGTGATCTTAAGCAAGTTAGTTACTTAACTCTCTGAGCATATCCTTATGGTAAAATGGAAGAAATACTACTTATTAGAATAATGGTGAAAATTGAAATAGAAAATCTATTTGCATAGTGCTTAGCAAGCATCGTTCATTTAAGAAACAAAACAGTGCATGATATCCCAAGCCTGGGCTAGAGACTGGAAATACAAAGCCACAAAATGGGGTTCCAATGAGTCTAATGGGGAGATGACCAAGTAAATCACCAATCACAACTAAATAACAAACTGCCATTACAGAGATATCCAGAAAATACTAGAAGACAGAAGGTTCCCAATAAATGTTATATTACCCCC
This sequence comes from Eidolon dupreanum, assembly GCA_028627145.1. NCBI lineage: Eukaryota > Metazoa > Chordata > Mammalia > Chiroptera > Pteropodidae > Eidolon > Eidolon dupreanum. The sequence continues at coordinate 47,602,183 of CM053509.1, read as the reverse complement.
CCCCCACCTTTAATCGTTGCAACAAACCTAAAAGGTAGATATGATCATTATCACTGTATAAAGATTCAAGTTCATTAATTTGCCCAGTATTACAGTTAGTAAGTGGAAGATGTTAACACTCAGGTTCTTACAATTCTTACGTTCCTTCTCCTGACATTACATGTCAAATGAAATAAAATATTCCAGATAATCATTAGTACACTTGCTTCTTTAAAGATGGGCCAACCCTAGCAACTGCTACTATAGACAGAAAGGCTCTTACTGCTCAGTCATTAAAAAGGATGTTTACTCTTCCCTAAATATTCATAATTGCCAGATTGTTTCCAGAAGACGTGTACCATACTCCTTACTTGTAGAGAATCTTGCCATTTTTCTGATCTTGCAATAGTTCTCTAATCTGGCTGCCATCAAAATCACTTAGAGAATGTGTTAAACACACAGACTGTTTAATCCCACCCCAAACTTACTAAATCAGAATCTTCATGGATAAAAGAATTTGACAAATATCTATAAAAATTTATGTACAATATACCCTTTGATCAATTAAGTCTCTATTGTACTCTATAAGTGAACTTACAAAAGTTTGCCAAAATTTATACAGAACGGTATTCACTGCCTCATTATTTATAGCAGCAAAAACTGAAAATAATCATACTACCCATCAGTAGGGGAGTGGTTATATAAATTACTGACTATCCATATACTGGAATACTATGCAGCTACTAAAAGTTTAGAGACCAATGGTTTAAAATGGTCTCAAATCCCTTATCAAACTAGTAATTACCAACATAATTGACTAATTATGTCTGGGACTAGTTTCCTATGGAACCACACCAGGGCAATGCCTGCCATTTTATATAATACCCATTGCCACAGCTAGAACAGAACCCCCTAAACTACTATACACTAAGAGCTTGCAAAAGTACGGAGGAAGAATATTAGTATTCTTTACCTTTCTCTAAAGTCTAAGGTACAAATAACCCAAGTGTGGAAGAACAGAAGATTCATCATTAGTCGGTACATAATCATATGCATTCTATAACTGAAGGCTCACAAGATTTTAATAATTAATGTTATTGTGAACAACGACTAAGTGTGACCAAACAGATATGACATACTCATTGTCATCTCTAACTTCGGTTTTATATATAATGGCCTTGACTATATTACTCTCAGAAGAGCAAACAATACTCATATCCCACACTGTTCTAATTTATCATATTTCCTTTAAGTCTTAGATAAATTAAAGTATAAAGAAAAGAAATAAGAAATTTTTAAATCTTACAGAAACATGACCTTTCCTATGAGAATAAAGAGTATATAAACAGTAAAGAAACATGATCCTTTCCTATGAGAATAAAGAGTACAAATAGATTAATTACGTTAGCATTTTCTAAGGAGTAACTGGATGCTTTAACATCCTGGTTATTACAGGGTCAAAGTTTGTGATCATTGACAACTGCTAACATGTGTCTAAATTTAAAAGAAAATGAAAAGCACTGATGAATCAAGAGCTATTGAGCATGCTAAGACATTTGTCCACGTTAACAGAGTGTGTAGCCTTACCAAGAATACTCTACCAAGAGTGTTACTGTTACACTCCCACCTCTCCCCGAGAGTGAGTTCTGATTTATATAAATATGTTCACTCTCCTACATATGAGGGCAAGCATTATTAAGAGTTAGAAAAATAATTACTAGAAACAGGTATTTACTGAAAGCCTACTGGGTAACAAGTACTGTACCATGCATTCTAAATTTCTAGTCTTTTCTTCAAGACTGCAGTAATCTTAGTAGTTATTAATCCCACTATAAGGAAATAGCAGTTTGTATGATTTAATCAAAACCATAAGGTGAATACATGCTGGGATGCAAATTAAGGTCTCCTTACACTGTTTTAGCCTCTTAAACAATGACCAACTTCTACTGTTTTGTTTTCTATTGCTTAAATTTTTGTTATTGGTTAATTACATAAATTCTTTAAATTCTTCATTTCTGCTGTTATCTTTGTTCTATAAACAAACAAAAAGCTGAGGAGAAGACAGGATTAACTAACTGGTTGATGGTTACTTGGCTGTACCAAGTTATCTTCAGAAAACACTCTTACGAAGCCAATTGTGGCCTATGAAAAACCTTATAACCAAGAAAACGAAGCACAGATTAACAAAAATTTCCCCAAAGATCCTTTCCCTCTCTTCATTTTAGTCACCTGATTAAAATTCTAACTACTTATCATGCTCTCAGAATTAAAAATTAACTTCTAAAATGGACAAATAGTTTCCCTATAGAATAGGTAGGTCCCTTATGAAGCTAGAATTTTCATATATCACTTATCCATTAAGGCCATCTACAAGATACATAAATCATTTCAAATGTTTAATTTTAATGTTTTTAGTAACAAGATTTTCTTTTTTATAGAGAAAATAACACATGTAATAAATTTTAAAAAATAGGAAAATTAAGTCACCTTCTTAGCCTTGACCACCTGTCCTCATTCCCAAAGAGCAGTCATGTAATAGTTTCTTTTGAACCCTTTCTGAAATGTTTAATGTATACAGAAGTATATATATATATTTTTAAAGAATTATGCTATACACACAATTTTGCAACTTTTTTCCACTTAATTAAAAACATATATTAAAAAAAATTCCATATCAAAGAAGGAACTACCTCATTCTTCTTTAATTGTTGCATAGCATTCCATTTTCTGGTTTTGCCATAATTAATTTAGGTTGTTTCCAGTCTTTCACTACTGCTAAAAATGCTTTACTAAACACCTATGGATAAAATATTATTATACATGTGCCAAGTATACCCAATGGATAAATTCTAAGACATAATTTGTTGGGTCAGTGACTAAAATTGAGTAACAATTGCAAACTGGCCTCCAAAAAGATCATATCCCCCAAGTGTATAAAAGTACCTGTTTCTCTGCTTCCTCATTAACCTGTGTCATTATCAAATGTTTTAATGTTTCGATCTAACAAAATCTGGCAGTTCCCCAATGTTTTAATTTGTATTTTTTTCTCATTTTAAAATTTCATTTTATTATTAGTTTCAAGGGGTGAAGGGTTAAAGAAGTACAAATTAGTAATTTGTATGTTTATTAGGAGGAACTTTCAGCACCTTTTCATATATTTATCAGTCATTTATATTTATTTCTCTGCCAGCTGACTATTCAAGTTATTAGTCCATTTTTTTACTGGGTCTTTAGTCTTATAAAAACACTTTAAAGAACTCACCCTTTGTCACGTATAGCTAACAAGCTGTCTTTCTGTAAGTTTCTACATCAAAAGTCAAAACCTTACCATTATCAACTACTGCCTACCACCACCACCCCAGAAAATAAATAAGCTTCCTGTCATTCACATATAAGTCTGCACTACAGTTAGAAAAGGGAGAGGGTAGTATTTGAATAAGAAGCTCTGCTCTCCACATGACTAAGAACACACTTTACTGATATGATTCAATCATTTTAATAGCCTTAAGTCCTTTCAAGAATGCTGAATGAGTGCTCACTTTGGCAGCATAAATACTTAAATTGGAATGATACTGAGAAGATGGCCCTGCACAAGGATTTAAAAAAAAAAAAAAAATGCTGAGCGAGCAAAGTAAATATATGAGAAACTAGTATGAAAGAAGCTTAGAGCAAAAAAAAATAACCTAAGTCAAGAGATGGAGCAATGTTGGAAATAATCTAATATAATAAGGACTACTTATGTGGTAACCAAGAGTACTGTTCCTTTTACAAACAATTCACATCAGAAAATGAAAAGGTAGCAGACACCTTATAAGTAGCACTAGAAAAAAGCAAAGCTGCGAGTGGTATGCTAAGTGAAACATTAAGACAAAACTTACTGATATGTAAAAAAAAAATCTATGGCCAGAGACAACAGAAGAAAATTTAAGAAATATTACAAGTGTTTGTGATTAAGTAGTAAAAGACAAAATGATTTTTCTTTTATTTCTTCCTAACAACCCCAAAGGAACAACTGATCTGAAAAAAATGCAGAACTTTCTTTAAAATTAAAAGTTTGAATTTAAAAAAAAGAGCTGTTTTTATCAAAGACTAATAATTTTAACAATTTACTAACAAGATGGAGCTTTAACAAACTTCTAAATACTAAGATAAAGGAAACACAGACACCTGCTATCCAAACTAAGCCTATTACTATACCCCTGAACAAAACATGTTTTTTTTAATTTACTGATGCTAGTAACATCTGAAAAGAAAATGAGACTTTGAAAAGAGAAATATGCATTAATTAATTTGCTCAATTTAACCATCACAAAACCAGTTCTATCTCCAACTGGCCTGCATTCTCATTAAAAGGTAGGTCTCGAATAGAAACCAAATATAATCTCTCATAAACAACTATTTTATGTCATGCTAGGAATAAACCATAAAAAAGTATTATCAAAACTTTCCAAAAGAAATCATAGTAATACTGGTAAAAATAAGCTCCATGGACTGGCTAGCATGTATAAAAACCTAGAGCCTCTAATTTGTTCTAGAAAGCTTAAAGTATATAACAATTTGCCTAATATGGAATAATGAAGTTAAAATATTACTTTTTAAAATGGCTAAATTGAATAACATTTTTTGAACATTAAATTATTAGAAACAGAATAAGTGACCCAACATTTTGTTTTAGTTCATTCTTAATACATATTACATTTGAAAGAATTTTAAAGTTAATAGTATATTATGCAATATGTAGCAATATTAATATATAATGTTTATGAAAATTTCCAATTATTTTGTAACTACAGGACATTTCCAGAAAATCACTTATCTTAAATGTTGATATTTTGAGAGAGATGGTCCTGATAGTGTTCAAAAACATATTTCTCAAATAATATAAACTATTAAATTGTAATTAAACTTCCAATACTTTCGATGATGAAAAGAGTACATTCCTGAGAATCTAGAGGTGCTAACACTGACTATAACTATAGGCAAAACATAATCTCTCTACAGATGTTTCCTTTATCAATCCAATAAAGGTTGTGACTAGATCACTTTTGAGATCCCTTTCAACTTTTAAGCTGTAATTCTATTAAGTATACACAAATTTGTTTCAAAAAGTTTTCATAAAAAGTTTAAGCAATCTAATGTTTTACAAAGAGCCCAGCTAAGCGTTTTTTATCTTGTGACTCTTTAGCCCTTACACTGATAGGAGGTGAGGATGGTCTAGAGTAATGATCAGTGGCAAATAGCTGAAAAAGATGTGCTATGCCAATCAAAGTCCACTCTAGGGAATTTAAACCAAAAGAATTCAGAGTTAGCAGAAACAGCTGGGACGAAAAGTCATACATATTCAGGGATAAGGCAACCATTAAGAACCATATAAAATATGAAACTGAAACCACCAGTTTGAGAAGTAAATAGTCAGATATCCAAAAACAAGAAGAACCCATGAGAAATAAGTATATAAAATCCCTTAGAAAATGCTATCTTAATTCTACCGGCTTTTTTTTTTTTTTAAACGCCTACAGCACCTGGTATTCCTAGGTGGTCTCCCATCCAAGTACTAACCTCTACCGGCTTTTTAGTTCCAATCACTCTAAAGTCCAACTGCCCTTCCTTGATGGTTCCTCATGTATCCTGAAATAAACCTTACTTTTAATTTCAGTTAATCTGTTCCTTGCCCTGACTCAAATCAAAGCTGATAGAAAGACTGGAGATATTCACAGCAGGGCTTCAGAGAAAAATTCAGAATTGGCCATGATATTAAAGTAGGGATGATAGGATGGAAAGCGAGCAAAAGAGGATGTATAAAAGAGAATTACTAAAGCAATCATCTGTGATCCTTGGGACTCAGAATACCTACCTACCTTGAGAGAGTAAATCTGGAGCACTGGATAGCCAAATGTACTTTTTTCAGCCTTAAATAAAGAATAGTAAAAAGCAAAGAGCAAGAATATGGTGTGCCTGTCACTCATACTCTATTGAGTATAAAACCACATGGCTTTCCTGTAAAATAATTTGGTAGTATGAATTAAGAGACTATAAAGAGGTTTAAGTACTCTGATTCATTATGTCTATTTCTAGGACTCTATCCTAAGAAAACATTCATACGGTCAAACAAACATTACGACTAGTACTAAAATGTTTATTGCAGCATTATTTAAAGTAATAAAAAAGGGAACCACCTAAACATACCATCCTAGGAAAATTATGCTTTATCGTGTCAAATGTCCATCTTACTCAAAGACCTTTCTGGGAAAAACTGCCCCACCTACAGTCCTTCTAAAAGGGCAGCCTTGGCAGACCATATAACCAACATCCACTACAGGCAACTGACTGCTAATAGATTAGGAAAAAACATTTAGAATGCTGCAGAAAAAGATAAAAATGAAATACAGAAAGTATCAGACATAGAAATAAAGTGAGACGGTCTAACATGTGTTTAATATACAGTCATGCACCGCTTAAGGACAGGGATACATTCTGAGAAGCGCATCATTAGACGGTTTCATCATTATGCAAACAACACAGGGTGCACTCACACAAACCTAGATGGTATAGCCTACTACATACACACCTAAGCTATATGGTATAGCTATTGCTCCTATGCTACAGACCTGTACACAGTTGCTGCATAAAACTCTAGACTAATTCAAGCACAAGAGAAAATGATGCAATCAAGAGACACAGTAAACACAAGATGAGGTTGTTGCTAGAGTAAGACATACTGTTTACAGCAAACTCTTTTTTTATAAGTAGAAAGACTACATTTTAAAATAACAATACATAACAATACACAAACTAGTAACAGTTATTATCATTATCAAGTATTATTGTATGTGCTATATTTGTATAATTGTAGTATAATTGTATGTGCTATATTTTTATACAACTGGTAGCACAGGTTTGTTTGCACCAGCATCAGCACAAATACGTTACACTATAAAGTTAGGATGGCTACGACATCACTAGACTACAGGAATTTTTCAGCTCCATTATAATCCATGGGGCCACCTGTATAGATGCAGTCCATCGATGACCAAAATGTCATTATGCAGTGCATGAATGTATTAGTCTCATGAGGTCAATGAGACAGAGGCAATATTTAAAGCGATATTAGCTGAAAATTTCCGATTTGAATACATTAATTCACAGGTTAAAAGATCTCGAAAGTCCAAAACAGGACTGAAAATAGAATATGCATACCTAGACACAACATAGTAAACCTCCAAATAACAAAGAAAAAAGTCTTAAAAGCAGTCAGAGAAAAATACAGCTTTAAAGAAGCAATAGGCTGGGAGCTGACTGCTCAACAGAATTAGTGGAGGCCAGAAAACAAGGACTGATATTATCAAGGTGCTGAAAAGAAAATACTACCATCCTCGACCTAGTGAAAATGTCTTTCAAGAATAAAAATAAATAAAGACATTTTCAGACAAAACAAAGATGACATCACAACACCAACAAAACCACACCAAAGAAAATTCTAAAAGTTCTCCAGGAAGAAAGAAAATGATCCCAAATGGAATGTGAGAGATGTAGGAGTAAATGAAGAGCAAAGTGAATATGTAGGTAAATCTAAGTAAGCACTGACTATGTAAAATAATAATGTCTTACAGGGCTTATAAATATAAACAGACATCACGGAAGGATAGATTATAAGCAGGAACAGGGCAAAAACCGATGCAAAGTGTTCTTGTATTGCCTGGAAAGAACAGAACATAAATCCTCATCAGACTTTGGTTAAGTCACATGGTAACTTAAGAATGCATGCTATAAATTCTAGGGTAGAAACAGAACTTTAGGAATACTAGAGGGAAAAAATTGAAATGAAAAAGAATACTTATATCAAAAGATGCAAAGGAGAAAAAAAGGGAGCAAAGAACATAGGGGACAAATAAGAAGATAGTGGATTTAAACACAAACATGACGATAATTAACATTAAATGTTAGTGACTTAAAATTTCTAGTTAACACAAAAATTGTCAGGTTAGATTTAAAAACTGCACTATGGGATATTTAAGAGACAATGATCTGAAACATAATTATATAGAGAAGTTGACAGTAAAAGGGTGGAAAAACATAAACTTCAAAAATGCTAATAAAAAAAAGCTGACAGCTACATTAATATCAGGTAAGGCAGACTAGAGATTAAAAAAAAAGAATTACTTCACAATGATAAACAGGTCAAATCACCAGGAAGATCCAATCACTTTAAATTTGTAAGCACAAATAATTAAAGCAAAAATTAACAAATCTATAAAACAGGTGTAAATTCATACTCAGTATTTTAAGTAGCGATAACCATGCCTCAGATAAACCTCATCGGCTACGATACTGCCACTGCACAAAGCTTATACTCAATATTTTAATGCACCTCTCAGTAAGAGAATAAATAAGCAGACTGAAAAGCAGGAAAGTTTTAGAAGATTTAAACATGATTAACAAACGACCTAAAGGACATATGTAGAATACTGTATGGAACAACTGCAGAGCACACACCTTTTTTAAGGACACATGAAACATTTATAAAAACTGATCAACTAAAATCTCAACAACCTTAAAAGGACTGAAAGTACATGTTGTATATTGTTTGGATACAATACAGCTTTGCTAAAATTTCATAAGCAGATTTTAAATAGAAATGTCCTATACATTTGGAAATTTAGAAACATACTTCTAAATTATGAGTTAGTGATTTAAAAAATAGCTTTGTGGTATGCAGATATAGTAGTAGGTCCTAAGAATATAAAACTTACATTCATAAAAGCATATACAGAAAGAAAGACTAGAATGAGCTAAGCATTTAAGTCAGTAAGTTGAGAGGAGTGCAAAATTGATCCAAATAGTATAGAAAGGGAAAAATAAATTAAGAACAAGAGTTAACAAAATAGAAAATAAATATATAAGATAGAGAACTAATAAAGTTAAAAGTAGGCTATTTAAAAACATTAATAAAGTTAATAAACCACCACTGAAGAAAATAAGGCACAAATAACAAACGGTAGTAATGAGAAAAGCAACACACAAATGCTGCAGATCTTAAAAAGATAGTAAGAGATTGCTGTGAACAATTTTAAACTAATAAATTCAAAAATCTACACAAAAGAATAAATTGTTAGAAAAACAATGACCAAAAGTCATTGAAGGAAAAAGTACATATAAACAAATCTCTCTTCCCTGAGTGAGATTCTCAAATCAATAATTTAAGCCTCTCCCATGAGGCCTAGTCCAATTTACCAAAATGTTAAGAGGGGTAATCTCTGGATTATATCATAAACAGGATTTTATCTTTCCTCTCCATTTTTGAAATTATCTACAAGAGCATACGCTACTTTTTAAATTTTAAGGAAGAAAAAAAGGAATGGGAGTCTTAGGTTCTAGTCTTAATTCTGCCACAGGTCTAGCTGTGTGACTTCAATTAAATCCTTTAATTCCTAGATATAAAATTTTTACTAGATCCAAATTGTATAACATTCCATTTTATGCACCCATTTAACACAAAGATAGATACTAATCCTACCACTTCAAAAAAAAACAAATTATCTACTTTGGTAGATGACCCCTAATTTATCTTATAGCGCATAACAACAAACACCATGTTCCTTTGTACAACAGTGCACATTTAATAGCTGGTTTATCTTACAGGCATACATAATGCCTAGGCATTCATATTTTTTTAATAAAGGATAACCAGGAAGTTATGCTACTGGGAAATTCTACTGGGAAATGGAAACTTTCTTTTTCACTTTCCTTTTTACTTTCTACACTTCAACACTGTTTGAATTATGAGTTTTTTTAGAATGCAGATATTAACATTTTTTAAAAACAAAAAATGAGTTCTTTAGGGTTTTTGTTTTCTTTTTGTTTTAATAGCAAAATTGAGCTTTCGATTATATCTATATAAAATTTTTCCAGCATAAAATTATGATAGTCATGTTTGAATGCTCCATATGTCTATGTATTGGCACATCCTTAAAATTACTTTCTCAAGAGAATCTTGCTTCTATCCAAGAATAACCCTTTGGCTGAGTTCAATTTACCACCAAGTAGAGCAGCCTCCTCAATCATATCTATGTCAGGCTCCTCAATTTTCAATTCCAGGCCCAATTCAGCTGTTAAAACATGTAACTCTTAAAACGCAGAATCGCTACCCTCCAGGTATTAGGTTAATCTCCAATTTTTTATGTATTAAAGTCTTTCAAACCAATAATTAAGGAAAATTTGAGAACTGCTCAATAGTCAGAGAGTCTGTCAATTCCTCTCAATACATACAGATATACTACATCCTTGATATAACCAGACCAGGACAACTTTATAACTGGATTGTATTAACCAGCTCTCTACCCCCATTCTATAAAATTCATTTATCTAAATACAGACTAATGCCATTGACTTATATCAAGAGGTATTATAAAAAATAGCTTTATAAAAGTGGTCACTATGTTTACCATAAGAATGCTATGTATTACATTAAGTACCCTTTACATTTATTAATTTATTGGGTACCTTTTTGTACCCAAGAAATTTTTGTTATAGATGCTAAAGAAACAGCAATAAAGGGCACTGAAGGCATGTGGGTCTTTTTCCCGAGAAAAAAGAAGTTACTTGAAAATTTTCAGCAAAGGACTAATAAGATCTAATTTATACAGTCATGAATCATATAATGTTTCAGTCAACAACAGACCGAATATATGACAGTAGTCCTATAAGGTCATAGTGGAGCTGAAAACTTCCTATCACCTACTGATATTGTAGCTGTAGTCTTAAAGTAATAGCTCAACGCATTACTCACATGTTTGTGGTGATGCTGGTATAAATAAACTTATTGTGCTGCCAGTCCTATAAAAGTATAGTACATACAATTATGTAAGTATATACTATTACTAGTTTATGTATTTACTATACTATTTATCATTAGAGTATACTTTCTTACTTATAAAAAAAATTTTTTTTTGGTGTAAAACAGTATGCCAGTATGCTGACAGCAGTCTCATATATATTGTTTACCCCACCTCTTAACTGCATCATTTTCTCTTGTGCTTGATTTAATCTCCTGTTATTTTATACAGTAACATACTGTAGAGATTTGTAGGAGCAATAGGCTATGCCATGTAGCCTACGTGTGTAGTAGGCTATACCACCTAGGTTTGTGTAAGTGCGCTCTATGCTCACACAATGACAAAAATTACAAATGACACTTTTCTCAGAATGTGTCCTTGTCATTAAGCGGCACATGACTATATTTTAACTGGATCATTCTGGCTACTATGTCAAGAATAAACTGAAGGAGGATAAGACTAAAGGCAGACAAAGCAAGGAGACCTGTAAAAAGCCTACTGCCATAATCCTGAAATAAGATGATAGTGTTTTGGATCAAGGTGATAGCAGTACAGATGATGAGAATTGGTCAGGTTCTGGATGTATTTTGAAGGTATGGCCAAAAGAATCTGCCAATACTAGATACGGGGTATAAATAAAAGTGAAAGATCCCAAGGAACCTGAAAAAAAAAAATGAAGTAGCCATTTACTGATTTAGGAAAGGCTGGAGGAGAAAAATGTTATGAGGATAGGACTCTGAGGCAGCTAGCTATTAGATACTCAAGAGGGAGATGTCAAACAAACAGCTGGATACAGAAATCTGGAATCAGGCTGAGAAGGAGCAGTTAAGGGAAGTAGAGGAAAATTAGGAGAGCTACATGAAAAAGTATTTCAATAAAGAAGAAAAAGCAATTTTACAGGAGAGAAAAGGAGAAACCGATAGAGCAATGCCCTTGAGTAGATAACAGAGAATGGGAACTAGGGTATTAATCAGGGTTTCTCACACCTTCAATAGTAATTACATTTGGGACCTAATAATTCCTCACTGTGGGGGTCCGCCTGTGCACTACAGGACATTTACCTGGATCTCTGGCCTCTCCCCACTAGATGCCAGTCTTCCTTGCTAACCCAATCACAATAAAAAATGTCTCCAGACATTGCCAAATGTCCCCTAGTGGTTTCAAACCACTGGTATAAATGGAAAAACTGCACTTGCTGGGAACACGATTCATCCACATAAAAAGAATGATGAACGATGCTATGGGTAGAGTACATAATAACTTGAATACCTCCTAATTAGATCCTCCTAAGTACAGACACAGTCAACACCAGACAACATGTGAGGAAGCTGCTAGCATATCACAAAACCAAAGTCATTACTCCTAAGAAAATGTTGGCATTTTGCCATATAAGCTAACAATATCTTTGAACTGAGTCTAAGCCAAAACTTTCATGTTTTTTTTTTCCCATTCATCTATGCCTCTTTGCATAATGCCCGTGTGGTCTCAGGTTTCCAGAGTTTCTCCTAAAATCACAGCATGAAATATCATGACTTAGTACGATTAAATTGAATGGTATTATTCCTGAGAGGGCTCAATTTTTAGAGGAAGTGGCCTGAAAGGAACGTTTCTCCAGTGACAATATAAAAGGATATTATTTATGGTTTTCAAATAATCCCACCAATTATCATATAGTACAGTGTTTAAAGGAATCTTGGTCTATTTACTGGCCCCTTTATACCTACTAACTTCTCTATCAGAGAGATAACAAGATAACCATCATATTTTTTAGGTATTTACGATGGGGGCAGGGGAGAGGGTTAAAGGGGCCCTTAGAAATCATAAAATGAGAAAGTTTGAGAATAAAAAGTGTAGGCAACTGATTTCACAGATACACATCAAGTCCCAGGGTTACATGTGCTATCTCTAAGAGGAAGAAAATACAGTCATACCACCTAAGTAGCACCTGCTTCCTCAATAATAGGTCCTATCCTGTTACAGCATGAATTAGGGTTCCAGAGCAAAAATATAGTGCAAAAGGATTCTATAAACTCAAAAAGATTGAAAACTCAAAAGCTTCTATTAAAATATTTGGCTTCCAAACTTATTTTTAAACATAACCCAGAAGCTAGAAAAGCTGTACTAAATCTGAATTACAGATACTCTTTATTATTATCTCTTTTTAGATACTGCTTTGCTTTCTATCATAGAAGAAAATTAAATTGGTCAGGAATGACTTGTTTTTCCACTGTGCCACTGTGGTTGTAACCCAACATCCTGTGCTCTTTTCGATGATTAAATACTGAGACTCCAATTTGTTCTAAAAACTTCCCAAGATCCATTAAGACACTAATTATAATTTCTAAAGTCATCATTCAAATACCCAAAATCCTAAGATCAGAAAGTAAAGGAGTAAATATATTTAGAGGGTAGAGAACTTAAACACCATTACACTAGTCTCCACTCCCATTCCATACTGCATGTGACAGTCCCAAGCAAACTACCAGCAACCAGATGCAGAGGGTACAATCATAGACAAGAGCCTTCTTCTGGACTGTGAGCTCAAAGATCCACTATTTCATAAATGCTCTGTATGGCTTATTCCCTAAGCCAGAAAGGTGAGGCTCCCTGACTGTAAAGTATGAACAACAAGTGGAAGGGAAATAATAATCCAGACCTATAACTTAACTTCACCACAAGTATTTTATGTTACTGGTCTATTTTCTCTTTTGTCTCTTGGAAATCTAAAGAAGCCAATACAATGCTCATGTGAGGTCTGAATACTTAAAGAGAACTTAAATTAAGAATCTCAATTTACAGATGAAAAACCTAAAAGAGTTTAAGTGATCTAGCCAAGGTCATATAAGTAGTTGGTCTCTGATCTCCCTTTTCTGAGGCAGCATTATTCGAGACTATACCAGAGTCTCTGGGTAGCTTGCTACGAGGAATCTTCTCACTATAACTAGGAATGTGAATTAATAATCTACACAAGGACATAAGAAAGAACTTCTATAACCTCATATACACCTACAGGTTGACAACAAACACAAACAAACACTGAAAGATATCAATTAAAAAAAAAAAAACAAGCTATTCTCCAAAAAACAATTTCTCTTAGAAAATAAGTCCATTCTAAATCCTTGACTTCTGTCTACCCCTTTACTCTCAGCACAGGCTGTCAATAGGTGTATGGACTGTTACACCTATTGATAACCAGGCAGTAAAGAAGCATTTTTCTATGAACTCTCCAATTCCTGGGGCCAAAAATGATCTATTATGCCTCCTGAATTCCCACCTGAATTTCAGTGCCTCACAATATCACACAGCTGGCCTGCTATGGTTAAGGAAATGCCTTAACTCTCCTAGAAGATTACTAGGTTCCTACACTTATTTAATAAATTTCCTGAAATCAGAACCATGTTTTTTTGTTCCTTTTTTTTAAGCCTCTAGAGCCTGGCATACCTATGTGTTCAACAAACACCTGCTAAATGTATGAACAGGCTGACCATTTTCAAAGTTTGGTGTTGCCATAACTCTAGGACTGGAATGTTATTATACTATGGTAGAATTAAAATAGATCTAAATGCCAGGAAAAGTTCATATAGCATTATCTTGTAACTTTTAAATTAATTTTTTTCATTTATTACTAGCCTGGTGACTTTAAGAAAAAAACGAAACCAACAAAAAAGGCAAGAAATGTCAGAATACAGATATATTTTCCTAAAAGCTATGGGTGGTAATGCTTGTAAATTATATTTTTCAATATTCTAAGTGTGTTTGCTATTTAATAAAGAAGTCCTGTGTTTTCCTCAGGTTAGCATTGGCTTAGAACCACTGGCTAGCTGCAAGACAGTCTTTCCTTCTACACTGGCCATGTCTAAGCCTCCCATACACACACACACCTTGCTCTGCTGCAGAAGAGCTCTGATAAGAAAGAAATATAAGGAGAAGGAGGAAAAGATGGAGGAGGGGGAGGAAGGAGAAGAAAAAAGAAAAATTGGAAAAAAATTAAAATAAAAAAGAAACATGTAACAGAAAAATGCCCACCAGATGAGAAGTCACAAGACCTACTTTCAGTCCTGACTGGTCCCCCTTTTTAATCATCTGAACCAGAACTGAAGTTTTTCCATCTAATTGCTAAACAAATTAAATGCCATGTTCTATGTAAAGAAAGGAGCTTTATTTTTCTAAAAAAAAAAAAAAAAAATTATTTTTACTATACTAATATAGACATTCAAATAATTGCTAGTTAATTCTGGAGTACTTGAAAACAGCTTATTCTCAATGCTTTTAAACCAAATCTGTTCTTCATAGAGTCCAAAAGGTCATTTCTAGTTCAAGGCAAAATTATAACTGGATCAGTGCATTCAAAACTAAGATATTAAAATTAGATAATGTACAGTGTGGGTTTATAATGCTGAAGGGCCAAATAGTCAGTGTCACAGGCAGGCATCCCATATCAGGTAAATTTTGAGTCATATTTGGGAAATTAAATAGTAAAGATTCTTTTTGCTGCAATATAAAAATGTAGGCTAGAGTAAGAAGATTAGTATGTCTATAGCAGAAAGGCCAAAATGAGAACTATATATAATCACATATAAAGTCAAAGATGACAGAAGAATATCTGACAAGTTTAAATTTCATAACAAAGCTATCAGGAACAACTACATATTCTTTGATCCAGATGAAATAGTGAAATAGTATTAGAAGAAAATGATCCCAGCAGCTCTGCGAAGGATGAACTGAAGCAATCAGATGAATGTCAGGAAAACCAGCTTGGAAGCTGTCATATTAAACAATACAAATATTGCTATAAGGTGGTGACTAAGGACAAGAAAAGGGATAAATCTGATAGACAACACATAGAGTCAGCTAGACATGATGACAGGTTGAATTAGGGAGGTGGAAAAAGATATGAAAATGATTCCAAGGACCTGGTCATAGATGACCTACAGCATAACTGCACCTAAGAAGCAATCATAGTTCATGCACTGGCTTTTCCAGACTGCATCTTAATCTGTTTAGCACTATACACCATCTCCAAAGTGAGACACCGTTCCACTTTAGATGTGAACAGAAATCCACTACCACGCTAGTGTGGAAATACCCCATAACCCAAGGTTCCAGATTTGTTTCTTCATGGAGGAAGCCTGCTCTTCTAACTCTGAGGAACTTTTTCCCCAACTACACAACTGAGGGAAAGGGAAAATTTTCTCTCTATACCTCAAATATTCTCTACACATATGAAGTTCAAGCTCAATACTATAGAGATCTTTTAGGCCATATATACACAAAACACAGATGACACAACTGATAAAGTGTAACAACACATGTCAGGCCAATTATATTTTTAAAGGGTTCATTCTAAATTGTAATAAAGCCAAGTTAATTACATTTAAAAATTAAAATGACCAAAAAGCAATCTTATAATAGTTATTTTTAATGTATCACACTGACAGACAAATTCTGTTCCAGAATGCACTGCTACATGATTCTGCAGTTTTGCTGGAGGTTTTCTTATTTCTGCAGCTTTAAAAACATGTTGTTGGATAGCAGACATCAGATCAAAGTGATTCCCATGTCTAAAAAAGCATACCATTATGCTATTTCCAATTTCATCAAGCAAAATGATTATCAATATAACATGTTTTTAATCGAAGTCTCATTGCCTACAATTCCTTCTAAGGAGGTCCATGTATAAATTTCACACGCGAAAAAAGAACTCATGTTAAGCCACACGAATCTATCTACCGGTAAAAGCTCTAGGGTTTGAATTAGCTATGCTAACAACATCCCATTCTCAAAAAGGACTGATCCATCCACGCTCATTGAGAAACATGTCTATTTCATCTAGATTTTAAAGAGATTCTAACACGTTATTGTTTACATACACTTTACTCGCACAAACAAGAAAAACACGATCATAAAATTTTCACATTGCTTTAGCTTAAAAACAAACCGGCCTACCTTGCAAACGGATTAAAATATAACCTAGGAAGGCTACCAAACTGTGAGCTCGTGATAAATAAGAGCCCTCCCAGACACTGTCACGTGAACCCTTCCATTCTAAATTGTTCGGGGGCAGAGAATGAATTTTTCTGTTTTCTTACTGGAATTAAGATTCTGCATTTTTGTAGATAAAGAGGGTTGGGTCAGCTTTAAAGCCGCAGCAGGCTCCAGAGTCTCCTCGTTGCCCTAATACTGCAGGCAGAGGGAGCCAAGCGCAGCAGAATCGCCTCCACGCTCCGAGACAAGACCAAGTCACTTCGCCTCCACGCCAGGAGCAGGTGCGAACCGACGCTCTGGGGTTTCAGCGATCTGCAACCATCTTTCTTCACCGCAGACCCTGGGCCGCCCTAGGAGAGGAACCTTCTAGTCTAGTCACTCCCAGGGCCCGTTTGCTGAGTGAGGATGGACAGTGAGGTGGATTCCTAAGCCTTTCCCCTAACGGGTTATTTCCTACACCGCAAGACTCACAGTCCCACGCCGCCGCCACCACCAGCACGCCCCCCCCCTTAACTGGGCTGCAGAGGGAGAGCGAGTGGGGCCCAACAACACCTCGCAGCCCCCGAGGGAGGCGTGGGCCCGGGACAAGGGATCTCGGGCCCCACCTCCGGACCCTGGCCTCTCCCCCTTGGGCTCCCCGACGCCGCTCACCGTAAAAGGGACATCTCCAACGCTGCCCACGGAGTAGCAGTTGTCTCCAGGATTGACCGCACCGGTGAGGACCTGATGCAGATGCATGTCCGGGGCCCGGGCTGGCCAGGAGAATGCACGAGAGGCTCGATGAGCCTCGCGCCCGGCCCTCCTCCGGCCGCGAAAGCGCTTCCCCCTCCGACTATCTCGGGACCCACCGCGCGGTGGCTCCGGCTTATCGCTTCGTGCCTCTTTTTCCTTCCCCCCTCCTCGTCCCTGCCATGCGAGCTCCTCAACCGCCACCGCCGCCGCCGCCGCCGCCCGGATCGCCGCTCGGCTGCGGAAATGCCCGGATGCTCCCACTGCCGGCAGCACCCGCGCACAAATGCGGGAGGAGGGCAAGAGTGCGTGCGAGGCAGCGGAGCGCCCGGGCGGACGCGCGAGCCGGGCGCGTGCAGGAAGGGACGCTCCGCCCGAGGGAGATGGGCGGTGCGCGCGCCCACCCGGCGGGGTGCGACGGCCGAGTGGGAGGGTAAACCCCTCCTCCCGCCGCTAAGCTCTTAGCTCAATCCTTCTCTCCCACCCCCCCATTTGCGCGTGCGCGCGCAGTGGTTTCCAGGGCAATTGCGCGCGTCGTGCGGGGACCCTTGGCCCTGGCTTGCGCGCGCAGTCGTGCGGGAGTTCCCTCTGAGCCTCGGGACTGCAGCCGCTAGGGGCGGGGCGGAGCGGGGCGAGGGTGGGACAAAGGCGGGGCGAAGGCGGCTCGCGGCCACGCAGCTGTCCACCTCCGGGGAAACCGCACCGGTCAGTTTTGCTGAGTGTTTAATCCACTCACAACTACACTGTGATAGTCAGTGCAATTCACCCCAGGAGGACACCCGTCATCACCTTGGGCAGTCTTAAGATTCCTTAGGGCTTTTTAAAAGTACGGTACATATTTTATTTCACGTAAACAATAAAGGCATATTGAAACTGAAGAAGCCATACTCTCCTGACAGTAAATTCTTTTTCTCCCACCTTTTGTCACAGCTGTTCTAGACAGTGAAAGGGCCCCCTAGGGACGGGTGACTCCTCTCGACTTTTTCATGCGTGCTGTCATGGATTCATAGAATTATCTTATTTTTCCAGACCGCTAAACTTTGGTTGATACAGAGATTAGATCTCTGCTCCAGCTCAATTGATCACAAATTTTTGAACCTATACTGTGTATAAATCAATGGTCAAGGAAGTAGAAGGGATATCATGTCACAACTATTTATAAAACCACTCAGAAAGCCAAGTGTTATAACTGAGACGCAAAAGTCTATGCACTGTGAAATAGGAAAAATACTTTGACTTAAGGGAAGGGTAGTGTTTTGGAGACGCTGGGTAGAATTTTGGCAGGCTGAGATGGACAAGAAACGTTGCATTCAAATAGAGAAAACAACTTGAGCTAAGGATTAGAGATATAAAATGACAGGATGTGTAAGAGGAACAAAGATTAGATTGCAGTTTGAGGTAGACATAAAAGGCAGAGAAAGGAAATGATAGTTAAGGAGATAAAGATATCCAAGAGGTAACTTGTGGCCTGCCTGAAGGTGGAGAGTCTTGAAAGCTCCACTAAGATACTTAGATTTCATTTAGCGTGCAATGTATGTGTATTGTGGGAGGGTTTGGGGGAGGGGAGGATGTCCATCAAATGTTTATACAATTAAAACTGCTTTAGGAAGATGACTTTGTGTAGTACTGTGAAAGATAGTTTAGGAGAGTGGTGTAGATTGGAGGCAAAGGCCTGGCACAAGTTGGTAATGTGTTCAGTGGAAAGAAGAAGGAGGAGTCAAAAATAATCCCAATGACCTAGGGCATTGTCCTTCTCACTAAGTGACCTAACTGTCCCCCCATCACTCCCCCGTCATCCAGGCTAAAAATCATAGAGCCACTGTTGGCTCTTTTCTCTTTTGTGTCTACATCTAAGGATTCCTTTTTGAAATCCTTAATTCATGCCCCTCATCATCCCCACTGCCATTTACCTTTATTTTTGACCTCATAATTTCTCATTTATTTTTATTTTTTATTATTAATGTAATTTTTTATGGTGACATTGGTTAATGAAATCCAGTAAGTTTCCATTTCTCATTTAATTACCATAATAGCCTCCTAACTAGTCTGACCACCTTCCATCTCTTACTCTCCAATCCATCCACTACAGTGCAGCCAAAGAAACCTTGTAAAAGAAAAATTCCTCTGCTTGAAATCCCCACACCCTACAGGTTAAAGTCTAAACTCCTTAGCTTGGCTGACGAACCTGTTCATTCTGGTTTCTACCTAATCTTGTCATCTGAAGCTATTCACTCACAGCCACTCTGCTCCAGCCCCACTGTTTCCAGAGCATGCTGTGTTCTTTTATGCTTCCTTGTCTTGGTTTATGCTCTTTGCTCTGTCTGAAATGCCCTTCATCCCCTTCTTGACCTGACAAACCACAATTTAGTTTAGAAGTCACCTATTCAGTAAGTGTTTCCTTGTCTACCCCCAAATATCTGAGGCTTCCTCCTCTTGAAACACACATATCATATAGCAATCTAAGTATTGGTTTATGTCTGTTTCTTCTAGTAGGGTTTTAGATATTTCAAGTTGGGTTCAGTATCTTATTTTCCTGTTTCCACAATGCCTGAATCATAGTACTTTATTTGCTTCATACAAGATTTGAATGTGAGTAAGAGCACCCAATTTTCCAAGAAAAAATTATGAGGTAAAAGTACATTTCATTATACTTGTATTTATTTGTGTTGATGACAGTATTTAAATGATTTTAAGTGGTTTTGTGGAGGGAAGTATCGCATGCTCAAGTTAATATAGTAACTATGTACAATATATTGGGTTCTGGGAAATCACAGTTTCTGTGTATTTATTTATATACTACTAATCATGAATAAAGTTACCTTAGTCACATAGCTAAAAGAAATATATAGTGAAAATATAGCAGACAACAAAATATACACACAGACACGTGCACAAATGATGGGTAAATGAAGCCCATGCTATGCATGAAGTACCATGAAGGCAAATATAGGTACTAGTATCTTGGTACTAGCAGCTTAAAAGCAAGCCACAGTATCAAATAAATTTGAGAGAATTCCTCTGTATACAAAATATATCAGTAAAAAATAGTATAAAGCAAGCAATTAAATACAATAAACTTAAATGAATTCTTTTACAAGAAGTTATGTGTAGACAGACATTTCAATGAAAACTGAAACAAATACAGCAAAATAATAAATTTGAAGAAATTTTAATATCATGCTCATACTTAAATATTTTACTAAATATTAATACATATTGAATAATAAGAAAAAATGAATATGTGTTATAGAAACTAGTGTTTTCATGAATGGTAGCTACGTAACAAGAACTGAACACTATTTCTATTTGTCATAAAGATTTTACTCTTTACCCTCAAAACGTAAATATTTTCAAAGCTTGAAAACTTTTGCTACTATTAGATTCTAGATGAATCTCTTAATCTTCAACCTTCACTGCATTAAAAACTGAGTCAAAATCATCATTAAACAAGAAACTGTACTCAGATTGTCAAGAGCATTAATTCCACATTATTTAAACCATTTCATAACTGGCTCTCATTTTACAGCATCCCATGAAGTTTTGACCCATTCACACAGTTACGAAATTGTAAGCCTTCTCCTTCTTTTGGTATCAACTCAAAAAATCAGAAGCCTGCATTCACCTGTTCCTCTTGTCCCTCATGAATCCTTTAAATGACTTCTTGATAGTGGCATCTCAAGGTTGCAACTGATTAGTTAGTCCCCTGGAATTATAGGCAAGACTTTTGTTGTCTAATCTGATCAATCACAACTCATTCCAGACTAATATGGCAAATTTTCTTAGAAGCCCACCCAACTAGGACAGCTGAACCACGTTTTAACTGGTCCACGATTTCATTTCTTCCTTGTTCATCCATCCTTTTGTATGGACCTAAAAATAAAGTGAAGATTCTTTCTTCTGATATGGAAATGGCTTTTTTTTTATTAGGAAACATATCAGTTTTGTGTCATTAACAAAACATATCAATACAACTATGAGGTATAATTTCTCACGTCTACAAGGGTTTAGTAGTAATACATGTTGTACCTTTGGGATTGGGTTTAATGGAACATTGCATGTCAGAGAAACTTAGTTTCCCAGTAGTAATCACATACCCATGTGTACTAGTTATCTATTATTGTGTAACAAATTACGCCAAAACTTAGCGGCTAAAATCAACAGTAAACACCTACTATCTCACAGTTTTTGTGCATCAAGAATTTAGTAGTAGCTTAGCTGGGAGGCTTTAGTTCAGTGTCTCTCTTAAGATTGCAGTCAAAATGTCAACTAGATGCTAAATAAAAGAAACAGAAGATCACATATTGTGTGATTCCATTTAGATTAATTTTCCTGAATAGGCAAATCTATAGACACAGAAAATATGTGAGTGGTTGTCTGGGGCTGGTGGTAAAATGGGAAGCAACTGCTAATGGGCATGAGGTTTCTCTGGGCACAATGGAGATATTCTAAAATTAGATTGTGGTCATGGCTGCCCAAATCTGTAAATTTACTAGAAATCAATAAATTGTACTTAGTGAATTTTATAGTAAATAAACTATAACCTCAATAAAGCTATCTAAAAAGAAAGTGAAAGCCAAGGCTACAATCATCTGAAGGCTTGACAAACTAAAAGATCTGCTTCCAAGATGGCATACTCTCATGGCTGACAAGTTTATACTGCTGGTTGGATGGAGGCCTCAGTTTCTCACTATGTGGTCCTCTCTATAGTGCTGCGTGAGTATCCTCAAAACATAACAGCTGTCTCCCCTAAGAGTGAGTGATTCAAAAGAGAGACCAAGGTGGGAACTGTAATGTCTTTTATAACCCAGCCTCAGAAGTCACATACCATTACTTCCATCATATTTTATTGAATACACAGGCCAGCCATGATTAAGTGTGGGAGAATATTTCTCAAGAGAGTGAATACCAGGAAATGAAAATCATCAGGGGCCATCTTGGAGGCTGACTAGCATACCACAGAACTCAAGGATTTTATCTTCAAGCATCAAGGGACATTGTTTAGGTCATTCTTATTCTTACCTACAGAAGTAACTGGCATTTCTACTCATAAATCTATTGTACCATCATACTGATCTTTTATATATCTGTTGTTATCAGTTCTTTATCAGTATAATATATGTTTTAAATATTGACTTTCCCAAGTGAATCCATTAGTCATTTAAACTCATGCAGCTGCATTCATCTAGAAGGGTCACCCGGGATAGAAGGTCCAAGATGGCCTCATGGCTGCCACTTGATGTTAACTGTGCACTGTGGTTCCCCCGCCATGTGGCCTCTCATCCTCCATAGTTTAGATTGGCTTTCATAGCAGTGTCAGGCCCAGCCTTGAAGGTTACACACAGAGTCACTTCTTCTATAAAGCCTTGGTCAAAACAAGTCACAGGGGCAGAAAAGATTCAAGGCCTCGGGAAATAAATTCCATCCTTCAATGCGAGGAACAGAAAAGTCACTTTGCAAAGAGGTATAGGAGGAATTATAGCCATCTTTGCAAACAATCTTTATAACAGACCCAAACTCTACCTCTGATCATCTCTATGACCTTGGATTTATTTTTGCTTTGTTTTAATTAAGAATACCATTTACAGCGATGGTATATATTTTCTGCGATGTCTTTCTCTGCTAGAGGCAACATCAAATTACTACTTTCTTGGTGACTACACCTCAGAATCTTAGCTATTTAATTCACCCCTTAAGCCTCAGCCTTTTTTGTCTCTAATATAGATGCACTGAACACAGGGCAATTTTTAAAAACTTTTGTCGAGGGCAAGGATGAATCTTTATGAATCTTATAAGCAGATGAATAAAGTAAGTTTTGATCTAATTGGATTCTTGTTGCAGGCAAGGAAAGCAGCTATCAAAGTAACACCCTTGGACATGTTTGTGTATTTCCACAATGCCAGATTTATTAAGTGGAACATTCTCAGATAATCTAATCAGGTATCCATGCAGGTTAACATATGACACAAAGAAAGGGGAAGTACAGAGTCTTATGGGACAGAGCAAAGGGATGAAAGTCCTTATAAGGCATCTCCAAAGCCAGCAGATTGGTTTGCGCCCCAAGCCAGCTACATACAATAGGCAGAGGGTCAGGGCTTCGGCTCTCAGTTACCTATTCATGATACTCTCCACCAAGCTTGAGCATTGTCTGTCTGAGGTGTTTGATCCTTATAAGGTGGAATCCTTTTGTTTAGTAGCTCCTGCAGTCATGGCTTATGGACTGTAGTCTGGCTGACATTTCTGTGGTTTGGGGCGGTCCTGTCATACCCTAAGGGTGTTCCCATCATGTGAATTGGTAGTTTACCGGCTGACATTACTGTTATGACTCAAAATGAAATCTATTTTGTAAAGTCCAAAAAGTCCTCAATTCTTGATGCTTTATACAATTCTTTTGCTGCTGGGATTTGAGAAGACTGATCATCTTAGAGGAAATAGTAGCAAATGGTTCATATCTTTGCAGATACTATTTACGATTGTACTGTGAAAAGTAAGATGTTCTACAAATATAACTGATTTCCTAAAATATCAATGTTTAGTGGTTTCATAAACCCATTTAAGTGAGAGCTGAAATAGGAAGTAATTTTTAAAAATATTTTGTCATTTAAATAATTATTATGTAGTAGACCAGATACAAGATGAATTGACACCTGCTTATCTTTCCAACTTAATCTTTCAGTGTTTCTGACCTCTAAATATATGTTGTAACCACACTAAAGTGCTAGTAACTTCTTGATCTTTCAAGCCTCTGGAAACTTACTACTTCCCCTATACATAAACTCCCTCACCACCATCACAACAGCACCACCACCACACCCTTTGCCTGAATAATTTCTGCTCTTTCTTAAAAATTCAGTTCAGAAGGCTACCTCTCTGGAGAGCTTCACCCAGTGTGAATCAGATCTCTTTGTCGTGCGCTCCTCTAGGCATTCCCTTCTCTTTTTTCCCCTCTAGAAAGCTGGGACTGGGTCTTGACAATTGTCAATTGCCTTCTCTATTGTCTGTTTTCTGCTCATTAGGATCTCCAGTTTTTAGCTGGTAAATAAATGTCTGAAATAAAGGCTACATTTTCCAGCTTACCATGTTGCTATTTGGTCATTGACTAAGTTCTGACAAATCAGATGTTAACTGAAGATGATGTATACAGCAGTTTCTGGAAATTTTCCTCAAAAGATAACTATCACACCCTTTATGCTGTCAATGAAAAGAGACTGAATCTCTGAAAATTTTAGAAAGCAGTTTTTGGGTCTTGCTGAGTACTATAGTCTGAGAGCAGAGCTTCAAAAAGCCTTAAAACAGTGCTTTAACTCTGGGAAAGTGAGGAGCACTTACACAGGCGAGTGACAGAGGGAAATACTCAGCCTCTCTGACTCTATCTTGTTCAAGCCTGCTGTGTTCCAACGGACTTCAGGCTAAGACCTCCTGCTTTAGACATGCTAATCATTAGAGGAATTCTTCTTGGGAGCTTGAGGTGTTACAAAAACAGCCCATCTCGTTTTTCTTTCCCTTGACATAAAAGAAGCCTGAATTCTGTACTTTCTTAAGATGGATTTGAGGATTAGGGCTCCCATTTTCTCCATTGGCCCCTTCTTGATCAATAAACTTTTCCTTATTCCAAATTCTGACATTTTGAGTTTCGGCCTTTCTAAGAGTCCACTGGGCCCACGAACTTTGGACCAGTAATAGGCAGAGGACTAAGCAAAGAAAAGTACATGGAATGCATCAAAAGTCTCAATTAGGGTACATACATTTCAATGATTAAGTTTTACATCAAATGAAAGAAATGTATAGGGAAGATAAAGTTGGGTCATTGTCCCCCCTGGCATCAGGGATTCTGGGGATAGGGTCTGGAAACAATTATACTACTTTGAAACTCCTTCCAGTGAATTTTTATTAGGATGTAGAAAGAACAGACACTGTTTTCTGTAATCATTGATCTTTAGTGTAGGCCATTTTGTGCCTGCGGTTTTCTCTTTAACAGTTACCAAAGCTAGATGTGGCCCGCTAAGTAGTAAACAGACCATTCTGTGCCTCTGGAGAAATACGTTAGTTTTGCTGGCATAGTGCATAAGAAAAAATTTTAAATTGGGAGTAATAAATTAATCTGGTCCTAGACTTAGAGAATATAATGAATTTACTTTTGTTAAAGAGAAAAACCACAGGCCCCAATTGGTGTTGTTACTGTTTGGGGTCGATTTGAATTCCTGTGTCACCCCAGCAGCACGGAGGGAGTAACGATGCAGAAGTGCACTTAGCATTTTTCCTTGGTTCTCCACTGCTGATGCAGCTAAGAATTACAGGTCAGTGAGGTCTAGAAAAAGATTTATTAAAGGTATATTTTAAAAGGAGATGGTTCACACTGAGAAAGGCTGTAGTCCTATGGAATTGGGGAGGTGAAAAGATAAAAGAGTACACTCCAAGGTAGGAACAGGTTCTCAGAGAAGAGGGCTGTAACAACCCAGAAGTGGTAAGGGCTATATTATATTAGGGCTGAGATGGGTGGTTATGAAGGTGTTCATAACTGATTGACACATGAGGTCATTTTGACTGACATTTGGCTGCTATATAACTCTTTGCCTAGTATGCACGTGCTTACCTAGAATTCAGTCTGTTATCATTAGATTCATAAACTTCCAGGCATATACATGGTATTATGATGATGGTATTATGAGGTTGAGGTTGTGGGCAGACTAGACTAGTACGTTCTGTGCAGGTGTCTGTGGCCAGATTAAATCAGCTATAGGTTTATGGCCCTCCAGTCCTTTGTCTCCCAGGATGTAGGAAGGATTCTTTAACTACCAATGGGGTGTTCTTTGTTCGGTCTCTGGTTGGGCTTCCATTCCTTTGTTCTCCTGCTGCTCATGTCTGACTACCCAACAGTATCACTTGTGCTAAAAGCCTATGATACCAAACCTAGATTTAATACCTCATCTAATTGTAGTTTCAATCTCTCCCAGACACATAATCTTAGTCAACCAGTCTGGAATTTTCAGTTTAAATACCAGTAAGGTAATTTGTTACTTGGGCCCTCTCCATCCCTCCTCCCAAACCTGTAGAAAGAGGAGGCAATCTGCATAATACTTTCTTTCGTTAATAGCTCCCTTGTCCCTCCCTTCTACCTCTGAGCAAAACCTTCCATTTTTCACAACCCCTTAGAGTACTTTTCTAGATTGCTAGAGAGGATGCTGCCTGATTCATGAATCACTTAATAAAACCAATTAAGTCTCCAAATTTACTATGTTGAATTTTATTTTCTAACACTATGTTCTTCTGGTTGCTGAGAGAAATATTAATTATGCAAATAACCAGGCACTATGGTATTGAGATTACCAAGTACTGTACAGTCCTCTGGGCTAAGATTGTCAGAGGACTGGGTCCCATAACACCACAACCCTAAAGAGAAGTGAGAGGGAACAGGAATCAGCACTTCCTGATGGTGTCCTCTCCTGTGTGAAAGAATTCATATCTGGGTGCAGAAACAAGAAGGAAAGTTCAGGGCAGTTTGGCTCCAATGGTGATGGTAGTGATGGTATGTAGTTGCCTATATGTGAGTAGGGAAGGTACAATGTGAATTAGGTGTTACCAAAAAAAAAAACAAAGTTCTTACTTGACTTTCCTTCTGATCTAGCTCTAAATGTTTCAAGTACATTTGTATGGGCATATTCCTGTGACCATGTATAAAGGAAGATTATAAAAACCGTTCATAGACAAATGTGCAAAATATATTAAGGTTTTGTTGTGTTTTTTAAAGAGTAGATTGTAAAAAGAAATAACTGTCCTCCAACAGATGAATGGATAAATAGATTGTGGTATATACCGTTAAAAGAAGAAGAAAAAAAAATGGAACAGATAGCCCAAAAGAGTCACTTGTTAAGCCATGTCACCAAACCTAAATTTAACAAATGAACCAAATTGTGGTTTCAGCTTTTCCCGGGAGTGGAATTTTAAACCAATCAATCTAGAATTTTCTGACCAACCCTAATGAAGTAATTTACCTGATAAGACCCCCTGCCTTCCCCTACATAGAGTATTTGTTGAGATCTGTAAGGGATCAAAGTTTCTACCAGCTCTTTGATATTAGAGTTGACTATGACTTCAATAACACTGTCCTACAACAGTATCAGGCAACCTAACTCTGAGATCTCACCACCTTTGAAAAGTGGTTGGTACAGAGCCAGTGATAATTTTAAGACTTATGCCTCCTAAGCAGTAGAGGCCAAAAAAACAGACCCATCTTAATTCCAGTATCTTTTGCCTGTAGTTGTTCTTCTTTCTCTTTCATTTCTCCCCCAACCTCAGCTGTACCTCAGTTCAACTCTTTCTTCAAATCCTAGCTTTAAAAGTTACCTCCTAAGTGAAATCATCCTTCCCACATAATGTCAAATAAATTGATCTCACCTGTGCTCCCATAAATCCTTGTGCCTCTATTATAGAATTAATCACACTATTTCCATTAAAGTATACTTTTTCAGAGTTAAAAGTACTATTCCCGTGCAAATATAAAATGAAATTGTGCCACAGATTTTATTCAACTCACTCATTAATGAGGAAACCTGTAAGATATTATAACTAGTTTAAATGGGAATTTGACTTAGAGAGTTGTATTTTCTACTTGACAAAGTCTGTTTGCATTGTTATGAACATAAATTATTTGTATTGCCATCGGTTTTCTAACATTCTACTCTCACAGGGTTTTAAAATAGCCTAGACATCAATCAGATAGAATCAGATAATCCATAAATTTCCTAGCCAATGCCCAACACTCTACTGAAAGGACATGCAATCATTTATTTTGCCCATTTCCAAGTCTTGGACTATATTTCAGGACATTTTATAGCTTTAATATCTGTCTATTACTCTACTAGAATATGAGCTCAAAACTAGATCTTCGGATACTGGTTCAGTACTGAGTTCCTTTTTGCCAGGCACCAAGTAAGACTCTAGGGATATAGAAATGATACTAAGGCAGAAAAATATCTTCTTTGACTTCAGGGACATATTAAAGTTATATAAACAAATAATTTATGTACAATATGGAAGATCTGTGACTAAGATTAATCTGTGACATTCACAAATGGAACAATGAGAGAATTGACAGAGTGAGGACACAATTAGAATTGTTCTTAAGAGAGAAGTGATTCCACATATCTCCCTAAGGCAAAACCCACTCATGACTTACCTACTGAGAATTCAATTCAACCACAAGTTTTTTGAGAACAACTTATATTGGCATGTGGAGAACAAGGAGACTAAAGAAGCTACAGAGAAGATGAGATAACAATTTTGACAACTAATATTTACTGAGCATAGTATCTTTAAGGCTTGCAACTACCTAATGACCTAAATGCTTTTAAGAATTGCTTTCTATAAATGAGGAAACAGAGCACATTGAGGTTATACAGTGCTAAATTTTACCCTCTAGGAGTTGAGAGTCTAATGAAGTAGGAAAAATATAAAAAGTCACATACACAATGATAATGGTATTAAGAACTACAGATTAATAATTAATTATGACAAATATAATAGACATATTTTGGGTTGCCAATCCAAATCATGCCTCCTTCTTTGAAATTGCTTCCATCTACCTTTTATGTTAAAAGGGGGAAACTAACTGACCGTGTTTGTTCCATCTGACCTCCATTAAAGCTTGCAGCAACTGGTTGGATCAGGGATATACACTTATTCAAATGAGTATCAACAAATAGCCTGGCTGAACCAATCAGATTCTTCTCTGAGCTGGGAATGTGAAATTGGGACACAGAAACCCTCAATTGAATTATGGTGGGTGGAGGATCAATTACAGGCTACCTCGTTTTATGTCGCTTCACTTTATTGCACTTCACAAATATTGCATTTTTTTTTTTTACAAATTGAAGGCAAGACCCTCCACCAGCAAAAACATTACAATTTGCTTTATTACAGTGGTCTGGAACCAAACCTACAATCACTCCAAGGAATACCTGTGTTATTTTTACCTTCAACTTTCCCCTTCCCAGAGCCATCTCAACCAAATTGAAATTATGTGAAAGAAAGGGGTAGCGATGAAGGAACATTCTGGACTCTACTATCTAGTCCTCTGGGTTTACAACATTTCTTTTCATTTTGTAATTCACTGTTCTGGTTTCTTTCCAAGTGAGAATCCAAGTCTACTGAGAAGGAATTTAGATATCTCATTCATTTATTAGAAACCAAAGGATAATTCTAAAAGACTAGAGAAACTTCTTTGTATTTCTTCTCATCTAAGATGCCACTGAACTCTAAAACTACCATTATTTTATAGACCATAAGGAAAGAACAAAACCCACCAATTAAAGTAATACACATTACTGTCTTATTACGAGGGATATTTACATTTATTGAGAGATCTCTTGATTTTTATCTAATTTAGCTCTCTTGGGCATACATAAAAACAGGAGGAGGAGGAGGAGGAGGAGGAGGAGGAGGAGGAGGAGGAGGAGGAGGAGGAGGAGGAG
>CM053509.1:47551698-47571691 GCA_028627145.1 Eidolon dupreanum | reverse complement strand
CATTTATCTCTTTAAAAATAAGCTTTGACTGTCTGAGCTCTTGCCATTAAGTTGAATTATCTGAAGTCCCTACTTCTTTCCACTTCCAGTTCTTGTGTGAAGGACTTCCCTGTTACCCTATCCTACCCTAACGTAAAGGATCATCTACAGGATGTACTCCACAAGGGTGGGTTAGTGGTGAAAATTAATATGCAACTCAAACTTCAGTGTCCAAAAATAAAGATTTATTGGAACACATCCACACTCATTCATTTATGTATTGTCTATGGTTGCTTTGGCACTATCACAGTAGGGTTGAGTACTTGCCACAGAGATGATATGGCCTGCAAAGTCTAAAATATTTACTGTCTGGCCCTTTATAGAAAATATTGACCCTGAAATTAGGCAGCAAGACCTGCCAATATCTAAAGGGAAAATGTTCTGGCAAAGAGAATGGCAAGAACAAAGGCCAGGACAGTGGTTGGCTTGTGTTCAAAGAATTACGTAGAAGACAGTGTGGCTGAAGGGCAGTGAACAAGAAGAGAAGTGGTAGGATATGGTAGGAAATGAGATCAAGAAGGAAATGATGGCCAGGTCTTCTTGGAGTAAGGATTTTAAGTGAGATAAGAAGACATTTAAGGGGTTTGAAAAGAGAATGGCATAATCTGACAGCTAGCTGGATAATAGACTGAAGGACAGGAGTTCTTAACCTATATCTTATGGATAGGAAAAAAATATCTTTATTGTCACTAAGTTTTAGCTGCAGTTTAACATTTACCCCAATTATGAATGTAGCCAATAAATCACAGTGACTTTGTCATCAACAGAAATCACAAATATTTTCATCACATATCATAGTGGTTGTAATTATATTGAAATATTTTAGTAATATTTCTACTTAGTAATTGTTACTACACCTATTATATCTTATTTAATACACTAATATAGTATGTAGATATATATTTCTCTTATATATCTATATTATATATTTGTAATATACATACATATTACTATATCACAAATTTGGTTTTTAGATATTTTAATAACTGTATTTCAATGTAATTTTTCCTTAATGCAATGTGTTTTATTTTATGTATTTAAAAGCATCCTCCATATGCTTGACCAGCCTGCTAAAGAGGTCCAGGGCCCAAGAAAGGCTAGAAATGGAAGCAGAAGAAATCATTAAAAAAACTAAATTGGATAAGAGAGAGCTAGGTGTGTCCAAGATAACTATTTTAATCTGCCTGGCACATAGTAAGCACTAAATATATGTAAATTATTGTTATTAACATTTTGATATATATCCTTATGGTGTTTTAGCTGTGTATGATATATGCTACTTTATGATCTCCATTTTTCACTAAAAAACACATTTTACCCTTGAATAACTTGGGTTTGAACTGCTCAGGTCTATTTATATGTAGATTTTTTTTTCAATAAATATACAGTCAGCCCACCATATTTCTGACTTTCTCATCCACAGATTGAAACAGTATTCTCGATCCACAGTTGGGAATCCTTGGATGAGGAGGGCCCACTGTATGCATTGTTCTAGGCCTTTTTAAATAAGGGAATTGAGCATCAGAAGGTTTGGGTATTGGCAGAGGATCCTGTAACCAATCCCCCTCGGATACCAAGGATAACTACAGTTAAGTCTTCTGGAAATCAAAAGTTACATGCAGGTTTTCAACCACACAGATCAGCACCCCTAAACTCCACGTTGTTCAAAGGTCAACTGTATGTCGTAAACCTCATTTCTTGTCACTACACATTTTTAATATCACTTTAATGGTCAACGAGTAGTTAATTGTAGAGACGTACCAATATCATTCAATCAATCCTCAATCATTGGTCATTTACATTCTTGTTTTGATTGTTATGAAAAAAAAACATGATAAACAGCAGTATTAAAACTTAGAACATTTATGATTATTTCCTTAGGATGGATTCTAAAATTGTAATCATAATGTATTATTCAGTGTACAAGATACACAATTTAGTCTCTTAAAGATTTCCACCCCAGCTTCCTTCCTAGTTGGCATTTCACCTTTCCTCCTTGGCTCACATATACATGAGCAACTCTCTGGGTTAACCCTCCTGGTTCAAACCAAGCCCCCGGAGTTTCCCCAAATGTACACACATACTCTCTGTCTGGTCTATTCTATTCTGACTTGAATCAACAAGAACCAAAACTAAATTCTATAATCCACCGGGTGGCAGTATTTCCTAAATGCTGGTTAGAATATCCGGAAGAAAAGTACCTTCTGTTATTTCAAGAGTACTTTCTGTGTAAACCCAATCCCATAAAGTGATGTCTAATATCACAGGAAAGGGAAGAGGTAAGATTGTTTGAGCAAATACTTACTAGGTCAGTACAGTTATATGGTAATTCTAGAAGTTTTCTTTGGGGTTGCTTCAACAAAAAACTTAATGTTAATTTTTAAGAGCATATAATGTTAATTTTTCTCATTAAAAAATATCAGATTGCAGAAATTTTTTGAAACAGAGAAAATAAGTCACATATATTTTTACTATCATAACCTGTTATTATTATATTCCTTTCTAATCCTTTTTTCTCTGAGCACATTTTTATATTTATAATCAAGCTATACATAAAATTGACTTCTGCTTTCCTCCTAGCATTAATCACATTGAAAAAAATTAATATACTGAAATAAAATATATTAAAATGTTAAGAATACTAACTTAGGAGAGGTTGTTACAGGTGCTATCCCAGCTAGTTAAAGTCATTTTTCTTTATTCTCTATCATATCGCTTAATTTCCTTTGGGAGTTCATCTTTCCTCCTTGGCTCACATATACACGAGCAACTGTTTGAGTTAACCTTCCTGGTTCAACCAAGCTCCCAAATTTTCCCCAGATGTACACACACACTTGAGTGAGTTTGTTCACATATCACAATCCATAGTTATCTAGCTTATATATTTTGTGTTGGTTTGAATTCTCTGAAAATAGGCTCTAGTGCAAAGGTTTATTTGGAGCTATAAAGAAGAAAAGAAGGCAGTATTGGGCAGAGGGAGAAGCTAGCTGCAGTGTGGCTGCTACTGAGGAGGCCTCAGTGGAGCCTGTCAGAGCTCTGGAGCTGGAGTAGCTCTCAACAGTTGGCTAAAATTGAGGTAAGGGGGCCAGGCGTCTGTAGGTCCACAAGAGCTAGCCATTGGCCATGGGCCACCCCCTGAGAAAAGGTAGAAACCTGGGTGAGGAAGTTCCCAATGAATGGGGTGGGTAATGTGGGAAGAACAACAGCCTTCTCTATATTTAGTGAGTTATTGTTTGTGTTACCACTAAAATGGGAGCATCATGCAGGCAGAAGCCTCATCTGTCTTGTTTAATATATTTCCAATATTTGCTCATTAATATATAAAACTAAATACAAATATAGACAATCCTTTGTTAGAATATTGAATAAATGGAGGCATAGAGAGTTTAAGGTATCTGCCAATGGTTGCCCAGCTAGTGAGTCTCCCCATTTCTCATTCCAGTGCCCATGCTCCTAGCTCTTTACCAAAACACACAGGAGTTTCTGTTCACATTTAAAGCTTTCAGAAGGAAAAAAAGCCTCTAAAAATAAGAGATCCTCAGAGAAATCTGAAATGCAGAGGACAAGAGTTAAGCCCACTGAGCCCATTCTGCCAACCTACAGATTGATCTTCTAATGTTCACCACTAGGGGTTCTATGTTTCATTTTTAAAAGGAAGAAGTTCTGTGTTCTAAAAATGGGTTTTCTGTTTCCAAGATTGTCACTATTTTAAAAGCATAAAGATACAAAACCAACTTTTGGCAAATGAGAGAGAGGTAACATGAACCTACTCAACTGAGTATGAAAACAGAGGATGAATACAATATAATAAGAATTCTAGGAAGAGGCTCTGGGCATGACTTCAATAATTACTGTGCAGCATTTCATATTTACAAGTCTACATGAAAGATTGAATATTTCTCAGAAGGGTTAGGTCAGAGATCCAGCCTCTTAGAGGAATTGTGCTGAACTTGATGCTCAGAATAATATGGCCTATTCAATAGTGAAAGCTGTTCAATTACATATTTCAAATAAAATAAATGGTCTGACTTATTTCATTTATTATCTACAGTTCATTCACAGGCATATGAGCAGGAAAGGAACCAGTTGCGGGGGGCGCTGAAGCTTATAAAATTGTTGAGACTCTTAAAAAAAGGAATAAAAATTCTAAATCATGGTATTATTATAAAACAAAAAGGTGAATATTTATTTGGTTGAGCAAAGAAATCATAACAAATTACATATTTTGAAAAGCTCACAAATACCAAAAACATAACAATTTTTTTAAAAAAAACATAACATTTAATTAACTCCCTGACATATCTATATATTATCTTTCTTCATATTTTTGGGTTACAAATTTTTCACATGACATTGATTTTATAGCATCAATTTCTGTAGGGAGAATAGAAGGAAAAGCCAATTTTTTCTATAACATGATAATCAAAACCTCTTTTTTTATTTTTGATTATTTGGCTACTTAAAACATACA
This sequence comes from Eidolon dupreanum, assembly GCA_028627145.1. Taxonomy (NCBI): domain Eukaryota; kingdom Metazoa; phylum Chordata; class Mammalia; order Chiroptera; family Pteropodidae; genus Eidolon; species Eidolon dupreanum. The sequence continues at coordinate 47,567,181 of CM053509.1, read as the reverse complement.
ATTTCACACACATACATAGTATGTAGTACTGCTACAGATTTATGCCCCACAAACACAGGGATTCTGATAAAATTTATTGTGTGAGATTCCTATCAAAAAAGAAAAAAGATACATACTTAAAATTGTTTATGTAGCATTATCAAGTACATTTCTGAAAATTTTAACTAGGCATGGAGAATAGAATCTTCCATTTATAATTTTCCATTTTAATGATTGTAAAAATTTTTCACATACCATCTCTGGTTCAGTATAGTTATATCTTTTTACTTTCAACCTTTTTATGTCTTTATATTTAAAGTATACATCTTGTGAGTGGCATGAAGTTGGGTTAGTTTTTTCACCCAGTCTAATCATCTTTGTCTTTCTATTGAAGTATTTATTCCATTTGCATGCTCTTCAGGTTGTTTTCTGCAGCAGCAATAATCATACCCCAGTTATTTTGTCATACCCTTGACTTTGTTTCTCATCCACCATTGACATACTTTGGTGCCAGAAACTGTAGGACACATTCATATTGAGATAGGACCTCTGACCCTGCACCTTCATGCAGGAACACTAGATGAGCTGACACAGCTGTCAGTAGGTATGTTTTTGGAATCCATTTCTATATCAAGCAGACTAGCAGTAACAGAAGTGACTATGAACTACTTAAATTATCCTACTACACTCAGTTATCTCCAACTTAACTTTCCTTTATCTGACTTCCAGAAATTCCGATGGCCATCAACCTCACCATCAATATAAGGGGAAGTTGGGTATGAAGTTGGGAGTACAAAGACAAAGGTCTTAATCAATGTGTGTTTTTTTTTATTTTTTAATTTAGTTTCAACTATGTAGTACATTGGTTAGACATCTATAAGTTCATAAAACGATCCCCTCAGCTGCACCCTCCCTCCCCTGACCCTCTACCTAGCCAATGTATTAATGCTAACTGCATTTCCTATGCCATGCTCCCCATCCCCATGACCATCCATCAGCTACTAATTTGTACTTCTTTAGCTCTTCACCTTATTCTCCCAGCCCCGCCAAACCTCCCTCCCTTTGTCCGTCACCAAATTGTCCACTATATTTGTAAGTCTGTTTTTGATCAGTGTGTTCTTTTTATTCCTTAGATTTGCATTTAAGTGAAATAATATAGTGGTTATCTTTCTCTGTCTGGCTTAAACACCTTCTAAGTCCATCAGATAATGTGTTCTTCATTTCAGACTGGTTCCCTTTTATAATTTCCACTTCCATTTTTATGTTTCTTTTTTTATCTCTTTTTTGAAGTTCTCACTGAATTTATCTACATGTCCCAAAAGTTCATTGAGCATCTTTATAACCAGTGTTTTGAATTCTGCACCTGTTAGATTACTTGACTGCATTATATCTGGATCTCTGGTCTGTTCTGTCATATGGTTTCTGCTTCTTTGTCTTCCCATTTTGGCTGCCCTTCCGTGCCTGTTTCTATGTACTAAGCAAAGTTCCTAAGTCTCCTGGGCCACCTGTTAAGATTCAGTTAGCGATCCACAGATGCCGTGCTTATAGTTGCCTCAAAAGGCCACACCAGAACCTGAGGCTGCTTCCAGTGTGAGTCTCAGCAAGGAGCACCTTACTCATTGAGGATATACCTGGATGTGGCTTGGGTGGGGACGCGAGTTGGGGGAGGCAGGGTTTTAGGGAATCCTATGGGCTGAGTGACCTCTGTTATCCAGTTTGATGATGTCACCGTGAAAATCCACTCAGGGTTGCAGCTCCTTTAAGAGGTGTCTGCCACTGCCATTGCCTCCATCTCACTCAGCTGCTCAAGACTGGGCAGCCCCATGTCTTCACCCCGCCCTACCTTCTGCCTGTTGCAGGGTGATTTCTTGGATTTCTTTACAGTTCTATGGCTTGTTCATCTAGACCACAGGCCATTTTTCCTTGCTGCTGCTCCTTGTTTTGTCACAACTTTAATTTGGTCGCCAGAGGAATGAACAGAGCCTCTATCATCTACACCATTTTTTTCTCCCCCAATTGTGTTTTAAAGACTTCAAATTTTACAAAAGTTAATGGCTATATGAACAATAACTGGGACTTTCCCCTGGGCCTGGGAAGGGGCTTGTACGAGCTTAAGTATGTTTCATTAGCTTCACAGTAAATCTGTCTTTGAGTGTAGCTAACAATGGCTCTAACAGAAATAGGATCAAAAAGCATTTGTTTATGATTTGCCAATAACTCTGTTGAGAGAATATGATGATGTATCTCTGCTTCCTAGATCATATAAATGATAAAAAAAATATATCAGAAATGAGATAGATGTCTTTGAGTGGAGAGACAAAGAGCAGCAACTGGACTGTGGAACACTAGATCAGTATGTCAGGAAATTCTAAACAAGTTCCTTTTTTACCTACTGTTGACCTCTGCTGGAATTTCAAGAATATAATGCTTCTAACTTTTATATATGGTTAAGATTGCCATATTTTGTCATCTCAATGTAGGAATCATAATATAATAAAGGATTTTTCCTGGTTTGTGAATTTATGTGCAGTAAAAGCTATACATAGGTATAGAAATTAAATATTTAGTTATATATATTTTTAAATTTCTTTTATTTTAAGAAGAACAATATTCTATGAAATGTAATATAAAATTCACTAATATTTGGGTTGTCATTTTATCACACACATGTGTACTGCAGAAGTTGATAGCACCTGTACTTTTATATGGAACTCAGAATTGCTAAAATTTATATTCCTTAATTTATTTAAATGTCTCTTGGAAAAAATATTTTTTGAACCCCAGAATTACATTTTTAAAAGATCATTCTGGTTGTTTTAAAGTATGAACCAGAGGAATGGAGGTTTGGGACAAGAGGAAGGGAGGCAGAGAGATTTGACAGTAAAAAAAGTAAAAACCAGGATTGACTTTTAAAATCTCAAATGTGTGGACACTGAGAAACACAGGACTCTGAGCTCCACCTACTCATTCTACTTTTTCAATAACTATTTATGTGCCAGATACTATTATAGACATGTGGGAGAGATAGATAAGTAAATCATATATTTGAATAAGTAAATCATATATTTGAAAGAGGTAAGTGGTAAGGAATAATGAAAAAATAAAGCAAGGTAATAGGGTTGGGAGTACAGGGTGGTAGAAGTGTGTGCAATTTTAAATAATTAATCACTGAGATGGTGACATTTGAGCTAAGGCTTGGAGAAGGTGAGGGAACAAACCATGAGGAGACTATTACAGGCAGTGGGGAGGAGGAATCACTGTAAAGGCGCCAATACAAGGACATGTCTGGTCATGTCAGGAGCAGCAGAGGCCAGTGTAGCTCAGGGGCCTTGGGACCAGTGGAAGGAAATGAAGTCAGAGCCACAGAAGCCATATCATGTGGGGCCTTTCTTGGAATTTGGGGAAGAGGAAGCAAAGAAGTGGGAACTGCTTCCCTCTTCTCTCTCCCCTATCCTGTGGGTCAACCTCCACTTTGGGGAGAGGTGACTCTCACACATTCTCCTCCTACCCATGGTTTCATGACTGATGAAAGAGGAAATTCGGTTATCGCTCTTAGTTTTTCAGAATGCATTGGTCTTGTCTAATTCTATCTATGCAGTGTCTAGCAAGAAATGCTGGCTTAATTCTGCAATGTCTGTAAAATATTAGCATCTTAGGAGATGAGAGCTGAAATTGCACCACTAACCTTGCAGGGGCATTGGCAGCTAAGTTACTTGGGGTTCCCATGGCAGCAGCATGCCTACAGGGATGGCTGGAGAACAAGCATTGGAGCACCAGAGCAAAGCTATTGATTTTCTGTTCCACTGAGGATAAGAAGATGTTTAATTGTATTTTCAGAATACCTTTGGGAGAAAAAGAGGAAAGAAAAATAGGCTCTCTTATTATTCTCTTCACCCACGAGCAGTAAATTTAAAAGAAAGCTTTTTTTAAAGCTTTCATTATGAAAAATTTCAAGCATATACAAAATTTGAAAGGATAGTATATTGACTCTCTGTGTACTCATTACCAAGATTATTGACTAATAGCCAATCTTATTTTTTTTCTACTTATCTAACTATATATTTTTTTCTGGAGTATTTTAAAGCATATTCCAGGCATCAATATGTGTTGAGAACTTATTAGACACTATTCTACATACTCAAAATACAGCAAAGAAAAAAATATATAGACAAAAATTCCTGTCCACAAAATTCTCATAGTCTAGTTAGGGGAGAGAGATAAAATCAATAAGTGAATTATATGGTATATCAGGTGATAAGGACAATATAGAAATATAAGGCAGGGGAGCAGAGGGAGACAGTAGAGGTTGGGGTTACAACTTTAAATAAGGGGGTCAGGGTACACGTGATGAATGTTTGGATACACTGCTCAAATCTCACTTCAGAACCAAAGAACTTACTCTCCCAGCTGCTGAAAAGAACCACCTCATCCAAGGTTATGACTTCTTCCTGGGAAAACCTAATACCCAATGACTAGTCTATGCAGGAGTATAAATGCCTACACTCCTTGCCCCAGCTCAGGACAACTCTGAAGGGTCATCTCATTGGCAAAAGTCCTTATAGAATTGACTAAGTCTTCCACTGAAACTACATTGCAGCTCAGCTTCCCCTTTGTCAAATCCTGCATCTTTCCCATTCTTTCTCTTCCATAATTGCTAATTCAAAAGTATACACTAATAAACTTTCTGCATGCTAATCTTCATTTCAGGGTCTGTTTCCCAAGGAACCCAACCTGAGACAGTATACCTTCCTAAAAACGTGACTTCTTAGTAAATATATGTATGTAAAGGATTGAGCCTGAGAATAAGGCACTGCAATGGAGAATCACACTGACAGAGTGGCTAAGAGCTCTTTAAAGAACTGGCAGCTCCTGGTACTGCAAGACAGTCATGATCCTTCAGTGTGGGACAGTGATAAGATTTCCAGCATTTGAAAACTAAAAGTAAACAGGTAACCTTCTATTATTTCATTAATTTAAGGAAATGGATCCAGATGCTGTAAGCAAGGCTGAGAAGTGAAAGATGAGTAAGACAAGACCCTTTTCCTGGAGGAGTTGACTGTTTAGAGGGATAGATAGCTAGTTATGTAAGCAGATAATTACAGTGAGAGATATAATTTTATAAATATATATAACATTTTCTTAGAAAAAACATGCACCAGAAGTACATATACCAAAAGTTAGCAGTGGGTTATCTCTGATGATTTTTTCCCTTTTTATTTACCTGTATTTTCAGAATTTTCCCTTCAATGTATATTTATTATTTTTGAAAAAGAAGAAAAGAAGCATGTACAAAAATAGCACAATGAGATACATGCAATATTGGAAGTATGTACAGTATTCTGAGGAAGCAACTAACTTCTCTGGGGAAGTCAAAGAAGACCTGGCAACATCTACCTTTTCGGTCTTACACCCATAAGGGTCTCTCACATGCCAACCAAATACAATGTATGGCCTTGTTTGGATCCTGATCCAAGTAAACCAAATGTAAAAATATTTATGAAGCAAGTGGGGAAATTTGAACTCTGAGTGGATATTTGATGATGCTAAGGTAATATTCTTATTATGAGGTATTATAAAGTTATTACAGTAATGTTGGGAAAAAAGAATTCTTATCTTTTAGGTAAACATACAGACAAACTTATGGATGAAATTATATGAAGTCCAGGATTTTTATGGGTATATAATCCATTGGTGGTACAAAGTGGTTGGGAATATGAAATAAAAAGAATGTTCATGAGTTAATGATTATTGAAGTTGGGTAATGAATTCATGGGAGTACATTTCAATAATTTTTTTCTACTTTTGTGTTTGTTTGAAATTTTCTATAATAAAATATACAATAATAATATAACAATACTTTCTATGCTAAATAAAAACATTCTTCAACTATATCTTCAAGTCTCAGTTCAAAAAGTATCTTCTCCACTAGAGAATGAGCACACAACAGTCAATCCATGGACATGCCGATGCATACACAAGCAGCATTCAACTCATTGTACATTGTATGTTGTCAATTTCATGATCATCTGATCTGTGTCAGTGACACTTGTCCTATAATTTCAACATATATTTTTATATTATTCAATGTTTATAGTGCATTTACATATAAAAATCAAATATTTTAATCTTTTTATTATTAATAAAAGAGGCATCTTCTCTTTGAAACCTTCCTTGATTATTCATTTCATTATTTGCATCCCACCTGCACTCCACACATACAAAGGGGACCCATAGAACACTTTTGTGCTTATTTATTCACTTATATTTAAATGACATCAATGTGTAGCACATGAAACCTATTCAGTAAATAGTTGTGGTTGTTATTCTAATTGTTGTTATAATCACAGTACTTTCTATTAGACTGTATGACCAGCAGGGATTATACCCAGAAATTATCTCAATACTTGGTACATTTTGAGTGCTCAATAAACGTGTGTAACATGAATGAGAGAATAAGTAAAACTTGGGATTACTCTATTCATAGACCCATACTAAGTTCAGCAAAAACATCTGCAAGACTGATGAATGTAAACTAATTTATGCCTTACTATTACTCAATGCTCCATAGCTCATTTGATCAGAAACATAACATGTTGCTAGATTTCGTGCCCATTTAACACAGTCACTTTGAATCCAAATGGCAGAGAAAGGTCAAATACCTTTCTTATTTTTGGCAATCAATGCAATGTGCTCAATAACCATCCCTTACCTTTATTCCATTCTGTACCTCTCTTAATTGCAAACATATATTGAGAGGAGAGGTGAGTCAGGAACAAGACGAAGAATGGAGTGAGGCTGAGGGATGAGGTCAGCAATAGAGTGAGTCTCAGAATTGACAGAATATTTCACATAATACTCAGTAAAGTTTTTTAAAAGCTGAAAACATTTTATGACATTTTTTTAGGTGGTGTCAAAATATTCCTAGCATCAAAATTACTTGATCGAAACATGTACCCATTTGATTTCATAATAACATTTTGAGGTAAACAGAGTCTGCCATCTCTATTTTGAAGAGGAGGAAACTAAGGAAATTTACACTTTACTAAGCTAGGTTTTTAAATTGTGACTTAATTTTTTAAATTTAGTACAGTGCGATAATAATGCTATGTTATCTCCACCAAGAAACAACTATTTGTTTTGAAGTACCTGTTAGATTAAAAAGCACTCTTTATGTTCCCCACTGTCCAGTTATAATCTGGTACCAGCAGGTTTTACAGGGAATAAAGGACTGTTCCAATTTTAAAAAAAAAAAGTACTCTTTAGATTATTAAAAGAAGTATTTGAGTGACTTCCAAACTCAAAAACCTCTAGAACGAGAGAGATTTGTCAGCTTGTTAAGTTAGTTTGTTTGTTTTTAGGTACTTGAATGACAAATTTGCTCCTTGAAAAACAGAGGTACAGAAATCAAAGGCTTGATTGTGCTGAATCCCTCTCTTTGGTCATTATTCAGACTGGTTCCCAGCATGCCACAGTCCAAAGGAAAGGATCCAAGCTCTGTTAAAAAATCAGAGAGGAAAGAGCTTACTCAGCACCCTGCTCACATTAGTGTTGCTTGCTTTCATCATTTAAAAGTCTTTCGATAATTCTTTTTGTGCAATAATCTTAGGCTTCTGGGAATATTCTCAGAATATAGGAAGCACCTCCTTGGCCTAATTATGATGAAAAATGCTCTTCATCACTATCCCCTCTCCAGGATCCCTGGAACAGCCAGGTCTTTAGGCATAATAGAATCCTAGAGAATTTTATGAAAGCGCAGCTGGTTTTTTGTTTTTGTTTTTGAGTTGTTTTTGTTTGTGTGCTTGGTGATGGTGGTGATGAAGGGAGAGCTTTACCTTTGGTGGGTAAGGAAAAATTTTAGAATGAAAGTGGCCTTTGCTGCTGACCTACCCAGAACCGATGAGGACGTTCACTCTTAGGGGTACAGGCAATGATTTTTTAGGTCTGTTTCAGCATCTAGGAGAGTGATAGTGTGTTGCAGCAAACTATTTGAAAGAACGTTCCTTAAATTTCCCAATTCAAAAGACTTCATAGAACTGAGGCACAAATAAGAGCACCAAGGGACGCTTGGTATGTCAACCCAAATCACAAAAGGCAGGGCTTTTCTAAGGGTTATATCTACCTTTTAGGTACGGAAGACGGAATGGAAAGGAGAGATTCTGGAGCAGATATCCCAGAATAATCCCAAAGCAGAACACTTCGCACAGGTTATCTAGCTTTCCTTGACAGGTGCACGAGTAGAGAAGGCATTTGGTCCTTGAGGTAACGTTTACTTGGAAAATTACGACAATGATGTCCAAGCTTAGGCAATCCAGGTGACCCTGAGAGCTGAAGCAGCTCTAGGACTGCGGCACAGAAAATACGCTAGCCGATCTGTTACCCTCCCCCTTCCATTCCCAGGGGATTGGAGTGGAGTTGGAGTCGCTGACGCCATCCATTCCCGCCTCTGGCTCGCAGGGAGCATGCGCTTCCTTCCTCACTTCCTCTCAAGGAGGGAGCGAGAGTAAGGCTACGCCCTAAAGCACTCGCGGCCGTCTTCACGTCATAGGAACTTCAGCACCCACAGGACGGACAGCGCTCTTCTCCACCTGAAGACCTGACTGCCCAGCGCCTAGAGCCTTTCTAATCCCTTTACTCAGGAGCCGCGTCGAGCTCCACCCGCAGCTGCGTCTCCACCACTCTTCCTCCCCGCGCCCGCCCTCCTAGCTCTTCCTGTTTTTACTCCTCTTTTTCATTCATAACAAAAGCTACAGCTCCGGGAGCCCGGCGCCAAGCTATTTCTGAAGCCAAAAGTGGAAGAATGGGGTTCCTTTGGACCGGCGCTTGGATTCTGGTGTTGGTGCTTCAAAGCAGCCCAATTCAAGCTTTCCCCAAACCAATAGGCAGCCAAGGTACGTGGACTCTTTCCTTGCTACCTCCCTTTTATTTCGCCGCGAAAAGGTAAGGCTTGGCATAACCGTGAGCTGTAAATCACCTTGCTTAATTTTCTGATTAGATCATATCCGTGCATATTGACAGAGAAATCAGTTCGTATTTAGAGACAGAGTCCCTCTCCCCCCCACCCTTCACTTTTTACATGATAGAGCGATAACCTGGATTGTTTTGAAAGATCTTATTTTGAAATTGGCAGAGGGTGGCTTTTCCCCCACAGTCTTAAAACCTTTCTCAGATACTCTATTCATAACATAGGCAGTGTATGATAATAGAGCTTTATTAGTGTGTTAATGATACCAATTCAAATCATGCTGTCTAGTTCAAAATAGCTGGCAGACCAAGTGTTAGAACTATATGTTAGATTTCTGGTCAGGAAAAAAAACATGTAATTCTATTAACTCAGGAAATACAACAGGATAATAAGCAAGGCAATATAATAATCATTGTTATTGTATAATCTTGATAATCTTTGTTAATATACATTTTTGTTTCACAGTCATCCAAAATTATTTCTCCTAATGTTTTTTATTTTATGAAGAATTTATTTAATAAGAAATGTGTTGTGTCTTTTGAATGTACAATTAAATTTATATTTGTGTGTTTGTTCTAGACAAACCCCTACATAATAGAGAATTAAGTGCAGAAAGACCTCTGAATGAACAGGTAGGTCAAAAATAAAATTATAAATGCTATTTCATTTTATTTTAGTTATTATATTTAATGTTATTATGCTATGACATTTTAGCCATTTTGAATTCACAAACTTCAGGAGATTAATAATAAATTGACAAAAATTAAGATGAGAAATATGATTTTGGTAATATCAATGTCCTGGCAGTTATATAGAAAGAGTTCTGCATAATACATAAAACTGACTGTATAATAACCTAGCAAGCTCCACAGCACATCTACTCTATTGTAAGATTGCTTAATTTATCAGAGATTTACCTATCATTAATACTATAGAAAAAAATTAATAGACCATCTGCCCTTTATTTTATCTCATTTAATCCTTATGACAATGCTTTGAGATAGAAATTACTATCTCCATTTTACTAACAAGAAAACTAAATCCCATGGAGATTAAATTATTTAGTTGTTATATTTGATAAGTGGTGGAGCGATGATTTAAAACCAGGTCTATCTCCTGTTTGTTTCACAGATTGCTGAAGCAGAAGCAGACAAGATTAAAAAAACATACCCTCCAGGTAAAAATAAACTGTATTGATATTAATTTATATAATGCAAGCTATGAGAATCTTAACTAAAATAGATGTTTTGGGTTTGGGGGCTTTTCTTCCAGAAAACAAGCCAAGTGAAAGCAATTATTCCTTTGTTGATAACTTGAACCTACTAAGGGCAATAACAGAAAAGGAAAAAATTGAGAAAGAAAGACAATCCATAACAAGATCTCCATATGATAATAGATTGAATGTAGAAGATGTTGACTCAACTAAGAATCGAAGACTGATTGATGATTATGATTCTACTAAGAGTGGACTAGATCATAAATTTCAAGGTAAATGAGGAAAAACCTTTTAATACTCATTTTCTCTGATTTGTAGTTTCCTATTATGGGTTAGAAGAAAGTCCTATATTTAAAAATTATATCTCTTATACATTCTTAATCCTTTATTAATCAGGTCCAAAACTGAGATAAAGCCCAAATTTACATATGATGTGCAAAGCCCCAGCTCCACAGAAGTCCAGATTTTATTTTCTCTTTAAAAATACTTTGCTGATGCTTTGAAAAACTTTTAAAATCTACTATCTATATTTTATGTTATTGAATTCATTTTAACATTCTAATTTTTAACTTTTAATACAAATAAAATATCATAATCTCGAATAATTAAATCAACAAAATATCCCCCCTTTCCCAAAGGTGAAACATTATTCCCTTTTCAGTGTTCTCTTTCTAGCTATAGCCTATTCTCCTAGGTTATTCCAACCTTTTCATGGCTTCAGTTATCATCTATATCCTGATGTCTCATATCACTAGCACAGACTTTTCTAAACTATAGATAGACTTATACGTATTGTCTACCTACTTAACATCTTGTCTTGGAAGTCTCAGAAGCACCCAAACTTAACATGTTCGAGATTAATCTCATAAACTCTGTGCAACTTACACTTTAGCCTCTTAATGTGCTCTTTCTCTAGGAAAGACACTACTACTCATCCATTTTTTTCAAAACAGAAATCTAGGATTCAAACTATTTCTCTTTTTCCTTACCTCTCAAATTCTAATCTACCAGTCTTATCAGTTTTACTTCTTATATATCTCCAATTTTTTTTCTATCTCTAATCACCACCATTCTTTTCCAAGCTCCAATCATGTCTCACTTGAATTCAACAAAACCTTCCAATGGATCTTCCAGTCCACTCTGTGCCTCTCCAACTCATTCTTCATGTAGCTGCCAGAGCGATCTTTTCAACATGTGAACATGAGCATGACTCTCTTCTGCATAAAATCCATTAATAAATTCCCATTTCTCTTAGGATAAAAACCAAAGTTCTTAAAATGGCTTCCACATTCCTGCAAGGACTGGTTCCTGACTACTTTTCTAGGTTCATCCAGCACACATGATCTGATGGAAATCTTGTTCCCTTCCTTCATGGTACTTAATGTAGTTTGTAATTTTACATTTCTAAATATGATGACTTCTGATTTAACTTTTTCTCCTAAACTAAACTGAAAAACTCATGAGAACAGAGACATTCTAGCTCCAGTGTCTGGATCCTCATAAATTGATAAGTTGGTAAGTGAATGAATGAACAAATAAGAGTACACAAGTGAATAAGTGAACTATTGTACCTAGGCATTGAGGAAGAGAGCATGTTTTCCATTCAGAGGACAAGTGCTTAGGAGTGACTTCAGATTTTCTTATATTTCTTTAATATGGCCGCAAGAGAATTATGCTGATTATCTCTGCCAGAAAACAACTGCCAATTAAATTTGACTTTTATAAGATATCATGGCCCAAGGAAATTTCGGAAGTCTGCTGTGCTTGTAATAGAGTAGGGGAGATGGTTTATATTTTGACACATGTCATATTCCATATTACTCAGGGAATTTTTCTTTCTTGAATTCAACTTTTTAACCTATTTGTGCTAGATATAGACAGTGGGCCTAGCTGCAAAGAAAATGAATTCAACCACTTTGACTGAAATGACCATTTGATTTAATAAAATAAAATAGACTGTTTGTATTTTTTGGTCAAACTGGTTGTACATTGCAGGTAAAGGCACAGATCTGTTTGCAATCTAACCACTAACTTAAACAACTTATTTTAAAATTATTTAACATTTTATTACCATCCCAAGTGGAGTCCGACTACCAAGTGCTAGTCCTGAAGGCTCTAAGTTTCTCCTAGGAATCATTTTAAGTCCACCTGGGATTATAGAAAAGATTCTTGGAGAGAAATTATTTATGAGTGAATTGCTGATCTCTTCTCAGACCCTAGAAGTCCTGTAACCAGAGCATTTGGTACCACCAAGGTAACTAGACCTCAGAGGGATGAAGATGGGAGGGTGAGGAAACCTAAATAACTTCTTCAGGGTGCTATCATGCCTTTAGAAAACCTCCAAATAGGCTTGTGCTATAGGACCATCAATTCTCCTGTTCAATGTTTTCTGAAGTATGTGTGTCTCAGGATTTTTTTAAGTTTCTTTTATGAAGTAGTGCTTTCAGGCTCTTGTGTGCATTCACCAAACAAATATTCATTGAGCAGTTACTATGTATCAGACTATGAACTAGACAATAAGTTCTGTGCATTTAGAGACCATATTTAAACTATTCGTCACTCTATTTCCAGTTCTGGTCTATATTAAGACTTTAATAAAAATATATTAACAAGTGAATGTCAAGTGCCATGTTATATATTGGAGATTCCAAATATAACTGGGCAAAACATAATCGGCAGAACACATCCCTTTTACATTCACTTAAAATGTTGTAGCTACTTTAAAATGTTATAAATGTTGAACTCATGGCTTCCCCTTAGTGGTCTTATAAGATAGTGAAATACCCCTTCATGAGCAGTAAGTAGGTGATTCTGAATAATTCTGTCCATTTTAGAGGAGCCACGGGAAATCAGTGAAAGGTAAGGAGCAATGCCCAAATGCTCAATTATTAACCCCATTTAGTAAAGTCCCTGGTTTAAGGCAATATAGCAATACAGCAGAGGAAAGAGGCTATTTCTTCAGTATTGCTAATGTTCTCCTTGTTACGAAGTAAATGAACTGAAAAACAGTCATCTCAGTTATTTATTTCTCTTCCCAATTATCCCTCAGGATCTGAAAAAGGAAGAATATTGGTAGCTCCAGCAAGCAACCAATAGTCTTCTTTTTTCAAATCCTGAGGGATAAGTGGGAAGGGAAGTAAATTCTTCCACCTCTGCATAGACCAGGGCAGTTTCTGCTTCACCTATTCCCAAGAGTCTGACTTGCAACCCACTAATGGAAAAATCAGACCTAAATGATAGTGAGTTTCTGCTCCTTGGGGGGTGGGGGGTTGGGGACAGATGATAAACTCAATTTTCAGTCAGCTAGGAGGGGAACTGATTTAATGGGATCTTTTTTAGGGCTTTTGTGCTCATTGGTCACTGTGGTTCAAAGGACTCACAGCACTTGAGTTGGCCAGAAGCTTAGCAATAATTTACTGCCAAAAAACTTCTAGTCCAGCTGGAGAAAAAAAATAAGGTATAGATGATAGAGGCTCTGTTCATCCCTCTGGCTACCAAATCAAAGTTGTGACAGAAAGAAGGAGCAGCAGCAAGGAAAAATAACCTGGGATCTAGATGAACAAGCCATATAACTAGGGAGAAATCCAATAAATCACCCTGCAACAGCAGAATGTAGGACAGGGCGCAGCCGTGGGGCTGCCCAGTCTGATTGGCTGAGTGAGATGGAGGTGGCGGTGACAGTGGCGGCAGTGGCGGCAGCAGCAGCAGCAACAGCAGAAGCTTCTTAAAGGGGCCTGTCTGAGAGCAGATTTTCACGGTGACGGACCTGCTCGCTCTGAGCACCAGTGCATGTTCGGCTGCACAGGGGGCACCAGGGACTTACAGGGAGACGTTGTCGGAGCAAAGATCGAAGAGACACTCATTTGATACAGAAGTGCCACGCGGTATCCATTGTTCCCTGTTGAGCCCTGCCCCCTATCAATGTGCAGGACACAACACCACCATAGCTGTGAAGTCATCAAACTGGATAACAGAGGTCGCTCCGCCCAGAGAATTTCCTGAAACCCCGCATACCCCAACTCGAGCCCCACCCAAGCCACATCCAGGTATATCCTCAGCAAGTAAGGTGCTCCTTGCTGAGCAGTGCCTAGACTCACACTAAAGGCAGCTGGCCTCAGTTTCTGGTGTGGCCTTTTGAGGTATCTATGAGCACAGCATCTGTGGATTGCTTGCTGAATTTTAACAGGTGGCCCCAGAGGGGTAGAGGCTTGGGCTAAATTTGGCCTGCACCTGAACCCCTCTCAGGACTGTGCCACTGGGCTTGTGCCTACTTCACAAATCCACACTAACAAGACCAGGACACTTAAGAGCTTTGCTTAGTACATAGAAACAGACACGGAAGGGCAGCCAAAATGGGAAGACAAAGAAGCAGAAACCATATGAGAGAAGAGAACAGAGATCCAGATATAATGGAGTCAAGTATTTAACAGGTGCAGAGTTCAAAACACTAGTTATAAAGATGCTCAATGAACTTTTGGGAAATGCAGAGAACTCCAACATAGAGATAAAAAGAGATGGAGATTATAAGAGGAAACCAGTATGAAATGGAGAACACATTATCTGAGATGAGAATGAAATAAACAAAGAATAAAGAAAAGGTTCATGTGCCCTATCTAGAGGACAGGAAAGCCAATCAGGACACTCAATCAAAATGGCAAGAAAAAAATGTCAAGACTATAAAGATGATTTAAGGAGGATATGGGATACTATTAAGGCTCCAAATATTTGTCCAATTAGCATAAGTGAAGAAAATCAAGATGTTGAACAGCTGTTTGAAGAAATAATAATGGAAAACTTCCCTAATCTGGTGAAAGAAATGGACATAAAACCCCAGGAAGCTCAGAGGAGTCCAAAAATCAGGGATCCAAAGAGGCCCACACCAAGACACATCATAATTAAAATGCCAAAGATTAAATACAAAGAAAGAATTTTAAAAGCTACAAGGGAAAAACAAATAATTACATATAAGGGAACACCCATACGACTGGCAGCTGATTTCTCAAGAGAGACTATGCAAGGTAGAAGGGTTTGGCAAAAAATATTCGATAAGTAAAGATCCAGGATCTACAACCGAGAATAATTTATCTAGCAAAGCTATCATTTAGAGTTGATGAACAGATAAAGAACTTCCCAGACAAAAATAAACTAAAGGAATTTATCACCACCAAGCCAGAACTACAGGAAATGTTGGAGAGATTTATTTAAGAAGAAAAAAGCATTTATCAAAAATAGGAATAAAGAATGGTAACAACTACATTCCTATCAACAAGTACCTTAAATGGAAAAGTGCTCCAACCAAAAGATAGAGTGGCTGAAAGGATAAGAA